>OX438762.1:84581819-84927819 GCA_949316455.1 Acleris holmiana
ATATAAACGGTGAAATACACTCGCCAAAACAAAGGAGAAAACAGTCGTAAGGGTTTTAACACATTATTTTAGATTAGGATGTTAATTTATAACTTTTAACTGATTAATAATCATAGCGCATGGAAAAAGTCCCATTCCACTGATAGAGATTATATTTATACCGTTTATAATTTCTACCGACAATTTAAAAACAATTCGGTAACAATATGTGGCTTGCAATGTAAATATGCCATAATGCATTCTAGTACATATATTTAAAACTAGTTCGATTTTATAAAACGAGTAGAACATGCCATTCAGGACGGTTACTAAACAAGTAATCATTAACTCTAGACTTAGGTGTAAAGCTGCAGAGAACTGGTGAAGTTTAGGACGAACAATTCTTTCATGTGTATAATACAAGTCACTGTGAAATATCGAGCAAGACTTAAAGGGTCACAGCTTCAAAAATGTACAGTCGGCAGCAGAAGTAGGACGGTAGGGTGTATAATTAATCACATTGCAATTTTAATGAATTTGTTCAAAGAAAATTAGTTGGTTTTTGGGAGTTGCAAACTTTGACAACATTTTGAATAAATTTTCATGTTTAGGCAATTCACCTAAGTAGCAAAAGACGGAGAAAATGCTGAAGATGGATGGTATCATTAGTGTTTGACATATTTTATGCTGACAGGAAAGTTAGTTTTTGCTTTATATTTAAAAAAAAAAAACATCTGTACAGTGAAAATATTATTCACATTATGAAGAGTGAAAACGTAAGTAGTCTCAAAAATGTGTCATTTTCCTTCCATACAAATCTGAAACACCAAGAGTCAAAGAGCTCAACATGATCAATGGACGACTCTATTAACAGGAGAATAAGAGTGTAGTTAATTTTGTGTTTTCTGTTCACACTTCTGCCACTGACTGTATTAAGCAAAAGATGAAACTGGTCAAGTCCATTCTAACATTTTTAGTTCGTGGCTACAATTTCACTCGAGTTCAAAACATCGAAATTTGGATGCGATATTGCCACACACTTGTGTTAACAAAGCGCCATATTGATATTGTCTATAGTTATGTTATGAGTTTACTAGTGATAGAAAAGTAGACTAAACTTAAACATCGCTTATTATTTTGTGGTTACTGAATTATAACCAAATCTTTTTAGAATTTTTAGTATTTCTGTAGCTCTGCGTACTCTGGAGGCGTGATGTTATGTATGTATGTAATTATATAGTTTTTTCATAACGTTACGTACTATACTGTAATGTAACGATTGTAACTGGTACAGTTGATTTTAAACACCACCGAAATTAAAATCATTTCATCACTACTTCTTGTTATAGTTTTAATTTTGCCAACACTAATCAGGCATCATAGACAATTGCAGACATGAAACGAAACAAATATGTCAGAAAAACCTCAAGTGCAAAATAGTTTCAAACTTTTACTGAAATGTCGAGTTTTAAGTGATATTATATTGTTCAATGAGGATTATAAGAACAAGTGGTGAAATAGCATATGGATTTAGTAGCGATGGAGAGTACGTGTGAAAATTTACGAAGAAATGTTGCCATAAAGGTTTGTTTACGTGGTTTTTAAGTTCAACTGATGGCGACTTTAAATCTAGATTTATTTTAGCTGCAACTGATCCTAATTATAAGCGGGCTGGCATTTATTTTTGTATAACATGACTTTAGGTTTATTTTTCCGTTAAAAAAAGAGTGTATTTTGAAACTGTCAATCAGCCTCAAGCAGCATAAATATCTTAATTGCTTTGTTGATTGACCGTTTTCATCCCTTGTTTAAAATTCAAGTACTACAATCATATGTTTCATTAGTTGAAGTCCACGAGTCAATCTTTTGGTGAAAGATAACAGTTATAAAGCCAAAACTCTGTCTGTTACACATTCATAATATAAACCGCTGGATCGATTTAGATGAAATTTGGTATGGACATAGCTTGAGTCCCGGGGAAGGACAGTTTTCGAGGGGATAGCGGTAAACGACTTCTACGAGCACAAGTTAACATATTTAATTCAACAAATAAACAATATATAAACTGCTAGTTTAACTTCACCTAGGGAAATATATGATTTTTGTGGAACTATTTCTGCAACCGATTAGTCTGAGACTGATTATACACTTGATGTTTGCATGTCCGTTTGTATCACTCCTCCAATTAACTGAAGCTTTGTTGATATACATAGTACTTGAATACCTAGGTTTTTAAAAGTAATCTAGACATTATTTATATATATATTATCCAAGTACACAAATTGCCAGTTTACTAAAATATAGCTAAAGTGCCGCCCCAACACCAAGGGATACTTTAAACATATTGAGCTATACAATGGTAAGATTCGAACGTGGGTAAATTAAAAAAAAAAACAAATTTATGAAGTAGTAAAAACCTTACCATGTTTTACCTAAATTAAAGTTAAATATAGTTGCAAATTGTAAACATTATTTATTTAATAACATTTATTATATACCTACTAAGAGATATAAATTCCTAAGTGCTGTAAATATATTAATAAAAGTATATTTTTGGACATGATTGGTTGTATATAAGATTTAATAAAAAAAATGGTCCGCTCACGTTTTTTTTTCATTACGTTATCCAACTTGTTTTTAATCAAATTTATAAAAAAGTTAAATCCATATTACCATAACGAGGTAAAACTCTTTTTTTAAATCTCATGTTCTTTAATTTAAGTGTCTCCATTGCTAAATGGCAATTTGTAAAAATATCTTCGCCTACAGGCAGAGCTTATAAACAGAAACATAAGAAACTTGAAGCGTTTTATATATACGAACCCTTGCTCAATTGACCTAGTATTGTTGTTAATGTATGTAAAATTTATAAATTAAGCACGGCTTCGTGTATTGAAAACACCAACATTCTCAAAAAACAACTTGATAAAAAGGAGCTAAATAAGGAATTAGTAAGGCCTATTGTTACCTTACATACGTTCAAAACTAAAAACTCGCGAGGGCCGATGTGCAGTCAAGGCAATCTAGTTTAAGCTCTATTTTATTCAACATAAAGTTCATTTTTATTTGTAAAAAAATTGATAATGGTTTTCGAGAGCCAACGAAACTGAACTTTATTTCCTTGGTGATAGATTCAAATTACCACTGACAAAAATGACCCTGTTTGTAGTACGATGGGTCGCACGAAGATAAACATCTATAACATGCAGATGCATACATATAGGCTGATGCATGTAAGTATTTTAGATTTTTAAATTCGATGAACCAGTTTGAAAACCCAAAATGCACAAGATGTGCCCAGAGTACAGGCAGTGTACCAATCCAGATTTAATTAAGTTTACGGCTTGACCAAATAAATTTATCCACATTAATATTATAAATGCGAATGTCACTTCGTCTGTTTGTTACGATTTCACGGCCAAACCCCAAACTTAAACCCCAAAAGGGTACTTTTGACCGCGATTTTAAACGACTTCTAAACGGACGGATTCGCGGTAACAGCTATAGTATTGGATTTTAGGTACGACTTTATACAGCTGCCCTGCTAACACAAAAGGCAGTATCTCAAATTCAATGGCCAAAGCAGATTCAATCCTATCTTGTTGGTAATAAGGTTGTATTTCCTAAAGGAGTTTTGTCTGAGATACTGCCTTTTGTGTTAGCAGGGCAGAAGCACGTAGGTTATGTCGATATTGTAACGTCGTCTCCTCACTATAAAATTTCCAACTGTCAAACTAATACGCATGAAACAATATCTACTTTTGAAATCAACATTACTGAATTATTTCAAGTAAAGTCGACTGTTCTAATTCCTTATACGACTTCCTTTGAACATTGTATTTTGCACTAGATCAATATAACAAACCAAAAAATAAAAATAAACTTTTTATAACACCTCTGAGTCATGTTACATAGTTTTCTTCAAATCACTCATATCGGGTCACTGTACTAGTAAAATTGTATGTACAGTGACCAAATTACATTGCCATTTAAGATTCCTACACAAATCAATACCCACTTTCCTATACATTGTCTATTATAGTCTGCCATTAGGTTAGTTTGTAGCTAGCAGTCGGAAAAGTTAAAGTTTATTTATATGAACATGAAAAACAACTAAATTTCAACTCTATATGTTACACATTAAGGGCGAAAATTGAATGAACTTTTTGGTCGATGGTACCTTTTAACTTTTTTAACCCTTAATTGAGCGATTGAGATAGATATAGAAAACATTCGTGCCTTTCGAACGGCTTGTTTTATTAATACTCGTTTTAGCTCACCTTGCTACTAAATCGTAATCATTGTTAACGTTAATTGACAGTATGAGCTATTAACCTCATAAGATCCAATACCATTTCTAGTAACATTGTAATTGCAACCTTGCCGCATCAACTATAAGGTACCTTTTACGTTTGGTATTATTTTCCACACACCTGGGGATTCGGGAGGCCATAACATTTTGTTTTAATAGCATGGAGAAGTCAAACGAGCACAAAGGCCACCTTATAGACATTTGCATTCTCAAGACTTCAATCTCAAGATTGCAAATGCGTTGCCAACTCTGACTAAGAAGGAATGCTTACGAATGAAAGGAACGGTTGATCTATTTGCCCGTTAAAATGTCCCAAATGTATATTTCTAGCTCCATATCTCAATCACTGGTGAGTGGTATTGACACCATTCTTTTCCGATTACTAGTACGGACAACGAGGAAAGTCGCAGGCTTACATATGTATAGTAGCAGCAGTGTAGCGCGCTTCACCCCGCCTCCAACTCCATTGGGAGGGACGATACTGGAAAAAAAAAAAAAAGTGTAAGGGGAGGCTCATAATTCTCGAAAAACAGTTGTTCTCGGTGTAATTTGTTCCAGTCACATATTTTCCAAGTGATATTTGGGTGGGGCTCATTTAGAACCCGGTTCTTTGTGGCAGTGACGTCACATTAGGGTAATTTGGGGTGTAAATGGAACGGTGTTAATTATACGGCAAACTAGTCTATTGGTGTTCTATCAAATTAAAATTTCACTATCAATCAAGTCAATTGTCAATTGATTAATTTATCGACGTTGTCCTTTCGTTAACTGATCAAATGTTGCTCAAAATCACTTGCGGTTAGGCTACGTCTTCTAGCAGAATATATCAACTTCAAAAAGGAAAAGCTTCTTTCCACTTCGACAGATGTTATTGGTGCATATTTGAAAAGCTTGCTGTTATCAAAGCAGGATTTGTTATGGTCCCTTGGATTAATTTGTATTTCTTTACCTGCGTTAAGAATGTTAATGTTACGCAACGTGTCCGTCATTATTTTTACTAACCTTAACATTTCATAATGAACGACTTGCGGTAATCATAATATGTTTGGTCGTGAATGCCTATTCAATAATAATTATTCAGTTATAAAAGTTACTAATGACCAAATTGTATTAATTAACACCGTTCCATTTACTCCCCAAACTACCCTATTGTGACGTCATTGCCACAAAAATCCGGGGTGTATTCATAAATTGACGAGTTGCATGTTTCCCTGTCCGTATTTCTTCCTATCGCATATTTTTCCACTTAGTGTGAGGTCGCAATAGGCAGGTGGGTCATACACACTCTTAAAAACAAAAGTTGTCTTTCCTGTGGTCAATAATTAAATAAGAGCTTGTGTGCATATAAGTTATGTTTTTATATGATAGGTCTAAAGCAGTCCTGACGCCGTATAAGCGGGAATTAGCTTACCCAGAAAACTAGGCCTTAAAAACGTTAACTTCCGGTGTGACCACAGGAAAGACGTTAACCTAAATCTGTGTATGACCCAGGTAGGTTTAGGTTACATTAGATTTTAGATTTGCAGCGAACCCAAAGGCCCACACCGACCAGAATCAGAAGTTATGAAACTAATTTCTGAAATGGGAAAATATGCGTAAATTGCGAATGAAAATACTGCTACGAATAAAATTAGATTTTCGGACATTATGACAGCTATCCAAAAGAAATGCGACTGGGACAATATGGGACTCGATCAAATGACACCGAGAAAACCTCATTTTCACTGACAATCAATGTATTGTTATATTTGGGTCGTTCTACTTTTTTACCGACAATACATCGTCATTTTTCTATATTTTGCGTTTTTCAACTATTGATAATTATAGTTTTTAATTTTTGATTTTAAAATATGTTGCGTGAATTTTTATTGGGACTAATTAATGATTATTTCGGTGGCGATAATGTTTTTTTCTTTATGGTGGTTTTTCAGAATATACTGTGACAGAGTGGCCGTTTTCAGAGGAGACTAAAGTTTGTATAATCACTCTCTCAGGCGATTCTATGAAGAAATAAAACTTAAAAAAAAAAAAACACTGGATGGATTATTTAGTACTAATAGATGAATAAATGTTTGGACGTATATTCAAACACTAAAACATTAATAATCAATACTCTAACTGATAACGTTTGGTAAAATGAGGACAGGCACTTGTCGGTAAAGAAGAAGAATGACCCTGGTACATTTTATTTACGTTACATTCTAATTCAATGATATTGGCTTAAAGATAGTAATTTCTGAAATAAATGCAAATTGCAGCAAGCTGTGATGTCATTCCGGTCGTCAATTTTGTATAGAGCGTTTTCGCAGGGGGTCTGAATTATGACTTTTTAAAGCTTCACATCTAATGAGAAATCCTTCTCTTTCATAGCACTTCCCAGAGAGCGTAAGAAAGTTAATGCATGTTCTCCATTCTCAACTTCAAATGGGTTGCCAACCCTAAGAACTAAGAATGCCTCTGTGCTAGTAATTTCACCGGTTGCCTTAACCCACTACGTGGCAAATAGAGAGCATGACAATCAGAAATGGGTTACATTGATACGATTTAGGAGAAAATGCAGAGAAAAGCATATTAAACGGAATATATTCTAGTCTAGGCGACACGGTTTCTGTAGGAGAACGTATCGAAACTTTATTTAATTTATTATTATTATGATTAGAAGTTTCGACACTTTTACCTGCTTAACTACGCACGATATATATATATTTAAAATTTAATAAATTGATTTATATAATGCTAGGTTAAGTTCTATCATTGTCATAAGCAATATTTAAAAAAAAATACTGGCTTCTTCTCGGCAGAGGTCTCTTTGAAGCGCCAGTAGAGTTATGACGTGTAAAAGTGCCCGTGCGGCCTACTTACTGAACAAACCACTTTTATCTTTAATACACTAAGTTTTGACCCGTTTATTAAGATTTTACATAGAATCAAAAACTTGTTAAAAAATTGTAACTACTTTTAATGTTTTTTTTGGCATCCACATTTTATTTTCGTAATATTTTTATGTCGCCTTAAACATAGTTATTTCTGAAATAAATGCATATTTAATTATGGTCCTTATATTTTAACCATGGAACAACAGCTGTGACGTCGTTCCTGTCGTCGATTTTGTATAGTGTTTTTGCAGGGGGTCCGAACTAAAACTTTTAAAAACATAAAAATTTATAAATAAATTCGCTTATACAGTTATTCCTCTCTTTCATAGCACTTACCAGAGAGCGTAAGAAGTACGTAACCTAAGTATATTGTGTGTATTTTTACCTTGATAAGCATCTGTCCACTGCGTGTGTGAGGGTTTTTGAACGCGTACAGCACCCAGGCGCCCAGTGAGGCGATAACGGCGATAGCGGCAAATACCGACACCGCTGCGCCTATCGGTGAGGCCGCTGTTGGGGTTGGTTTCGGTTGGGTCACCACGAGCGGTTGCCCGGACGGTATGGTTTCTAGGGGAAGCAGAGAAATAAACTGTCAGTGAATACTAAGAAAACGCCATTTTTAATCGCCGACGCACAAAGAGGGGTGTTTTAAGCTTGATGTGTGTGCGTTTTCCTAAACAAGTAACTATAGTTATGGACAAAATTTAACAACTTTAATTTTTCCATTACGTCACGAATTAGCCATATTTTTATACACTGCAATTTTAAGCCAACAGGCGGTATTTCAAATTAAATAAGCATAGCCGATTCAAACCTCACCTGGGTAAGGACGAAAAAGTTTGGACACGCTAACTCACTCAATTAAATTTTCTATGAAACTTTTCCGCTGTGAGACGAAAATTTGCCATACATTTGTACACCTACTTAAATAAATGAAAGTACAGTAGAATCCGTTTATTATGACTCCGCCTATATTGACCAACCGGTTATTATGACGTAATTACACCACGAAGTTTGGTTTTCATATAAAATTCTTTATAAAAAAGTCGGATATAATGACTTCCCTTACAGTGACAAGTCGCTTGTTATGACCCATTTTTAATAAATTATGTCCGGTTGTAATGACCGACATGATTAATAAAAATACAAAAAATTAATTACTCATTCTTTAACATCGAAGGGCAGTGATCGGCATTCTAGTTAATACCTCCGGTAATGTTCGTTCATTCCCGACGACGTTCGGCACGTGGCTCGTTTTTGTTTTGAATCTCAGTGAGTAATTGACGCTTGAAGGTCACGCATTGTTTTTTGTTTGTTACTGTGAAAAAAATGTCATCTCAACGAGACGTAAAGCATTTACAATTGAAGAGAAAGGTGCAATAATATGCAGATTAGAAAATGGAGAATCTAACTCGTGTCTCGCAAAGGAATTTGGCGTGGGTCATTCGACAATCTCAATGATTTTTATATAGGTACAATTTTGATTTCGATTTAATATGTATGTATACATATGTATTTACTATGTTTCTGTATTAAAATACTTAAGTACATACATATTTACATAAAAAAGGTTTTTCATTTCACAAAACGTTTTGTACGACGTCCGCTTATTATGACGTGTTTGTCAATTCCTTTCGATGTCATAATAAACGGATTCTACTGTATGTGAAAACAATGCATTTTATTCATTTTAGACATTATGTTTCATAGAGCCATTTACTGCCTAAGACCTACACAATCGATATCTAAATAAAAATGTGTATGTTTTTTCTTTCTAAGCCATCGGGTTCGATTCCCGAGCTGAGTACAGGGTTTTTTTAAATGTATGAATGCAGTTTTTCTTCTTATTAAAATCGATGACATGGTTCCTAAGAACAGATCTTCGTATGTGTTATAGTTTTAGAATTTCCCATACTGACCGATTTAAATGAGACACCCTGTATATAAATAAATATCACGGGACACTCTGACACAAATTGACCTAGTCCCAAACCAAGCTCTAGGCTTGTACTATGAGTACTAGACAACGATAAACATACTTATATAGAGAAATAAATACTTAAACACATAGAAAACATCCAAGACTCAGGAACAAATACTCGCGCTCATCACACAAATATCGGAACTTACCGGGACTTGAACCCGGGACCGCTGCCTTCGGAGGCAGGGTCACTCCCAACTAGGCCGTATGTATGTAAGTAATTACCTGGTTGAGTGTGCACGACTGCCTCTCCGGTCGGTTCTACGTCGGTCTTGTAAGGGGTGCCGCTCAGGTCGCTCGCGTTCGTGTGGACGGGACATTGGGTCACGTTCGTTATTTGAGAGCGGTCGCACGCTGTGGAGTTTTTTTAATAGTACTGCCGTAATACCAAAGAAGGCGGCTAACCACAATTCAGTAGTCGAAGCATTGTACACTCTATTGGCAACTACATTAGTTTTAAAATGTTTCTACTTTAACTATGCAGTTAGCTGCCTTCTTCGGAATCACAATTAAAATTTTATAAAAACATCACACGAGTGATTTAACCCATCGTATGTCGAAGGGGCTCGCACACTTACACCCCTCTAATGCCAAGCTATGACGTCATCGGTGTCGTATTTCACGTGACATATTTTAAACGCTCCTGGCTCTCAATTGGTTCCATGGTTCGAACTACTGAATATTATTTATGGAAGATTGTTTTTTTCGATTTTTCTACAAGCAAGAGCGTAAAAGAGGTATAGTCCAATTTTAAATAACAAGAAAAAGTCGGGACGGATACGGCACCAGGCATACGAAGGGTTAATGCCTAGTTATGTACAGTTACATTCATTGCTTTATCTACTCACATATTATTATAAACAACAAAAAAAAACTAAACTATTTTTTTGCGATAAAACAAATAAAACGTCAAAAATGGCGGCCACCGTATTTTTTTTTAAATTGATAGGCAGTAAACTAGTCGGCCTCCACTATCATATCGCTCGATATCAAGTAACATGCGAGATTTGTCAGAATTGTATGCAATTGACATTGAATTTCGAATAAAATGTCATCTCGAGTGATATTAGGATTGAGGTCAAATAACATTACTTTGTTTTTCAACGATGTTCGAAATTTTAATATAATAATGTGATATTTAATATAATATAATATCTTGAATTTGATGTTATAACATTTTCACAAATAAGATTTTTTCTCCAACAAAACAAACTGTTTTGAAATTCTTATATATCTTTATGCTAGTCGTAATTTGCGGTTTTTGAACGCAGCATAGAGGGTTAATGATATG
Organism: Acleris holmiana; assembly: GCA_949316455.1. Classification (NCBI taxonomy): domain Eukaryota; kingdom Metazoa; phylum Arthropoda; class Insecta; order Lepidoptera; family Tortricidae; genus Acleris; species Acleris holmiana. The sequence goes on from OX438762.1 coordinate 84,592,259, forward strand.
TATCTAGATAAAATTAATAACTGATGTGGGAAAAGTTGTAGTTGGCAATAGACAGACAAGTTACATAAAATAACCTTTATTCGGCCTTTTATATTGCTCTTAACAAATTTCTAACCTATACGAAAACGTCTCCTGACTCACGCATCCGGTTTTGCTTGTGTATAGGGTATTTTTTTTCCAGTGCACATTATTTTATACTTTAGTTTGAAATCGTAAGTCAAGAACTCGTGTATCGTTACTTTTTCTCTAAGTTAAAAAAACCTTAAAGATACGGTCAAAAGCTTCCAAAAAATATCGATATCAGGGCCACTAATGCGAAAGTGCGATGGATAGGTAAGTTTTACATGAAGTTTTAATGTTTAAACGTGGCTATAGCAACCATATTAAAACGACCAATAATGACTTTATTCAGTATACATAGCTGATTGGGCGTTGCATCACCAATAGTAGCCGTTGTTAAATAGTGGCCATAGCAACATTATATCTGTGCCACAGCTGTTATCAATCATAATGCCATGACAGCGACAAATTGCTCAGGATTAAAAAGAGATTCGTATTATCCGCACCGAGTGCCGTCGCGAGCTGGATAAGTTATAACAAAAAAACAAAAGGTTAACTATGTTTTCACCATCGCAATATGTTCTTTTATCAATACCAAACCGCATGTTAAAAACGGTGCACAGTTTAAAAAAATATCCTGTATTGTCCGTCTATTGACCACAATCCGGCACCTATAAATGTCTCCTGGCTCACGCGCCCAGTTTTACAGTGTTTAAGAATACATCCTTTTAGTAAGACCCTCTACGTTACTCGTCCGCCAATTGCCAACTTTCCGACCGTTAAAAATGTCTCCTGGCTCACGCGCCCAGTTTTACTTGTGTGTTAAGAATACAACCTTTTAGTCAGGCCCTCTACGTTACTCGTCTGCCTAGTGCCAACTTTCCAACCGTTAAAAATGTCCCCTGGCTCACCTCTAACCATCCAGTCTTGCTTGTTCCTGTCAGTTCCGCTTGAGCATTTCCGGATATTTTCGCACCACGAGCACTGAAACAAAACGAATTATACACCTCAAGAACTAAGCTGTTTTCTTCGAGATGAGCTGGGCTTTTTAAACCCCAACGCAAAAAAGGGGTGTTGTAAGTTTAGCGTGTGTAATTGTGTCTGTCTGTGGTGTACCTCCCATACCGATGGACCGATTCGGACTTGGTACTTTAATTTACACTCTTTTCATACTCTTAACGGCGTAACAAAGGAATCCATAGCGGATCTTTACTGTGGTTACTTACGTTTGTGAACTCAGTTTGTTGGGACCCTTGGGATGCAAACGCTAGCATTTCTATATTGTATAGACTCGAAATGTATGGAGTTCACGTAATCGTGAGTTAGCATAATAATCAAACAAAGAATTAACTCAAAACCAAATTCAGTTTTAAATAAAACTCTACTAACAGAAGTCAGGTTTGAAATTCGAATGTATTTCACGATATTTCTTTCTTTGATTAAACGTGCTATGTTTAATGGCAGCTATTGAAATGAATTTTGTCATTCACTTTAAGCCGATACACGTATTGTGAAAGGGCCGCAAGGAGGGTTCATTTTTCATAATTTAATTTGCCATAATAAACACTGGCTATAACCTTCATTTTCCCTAATATCACAACCATAATTTAATTTGCCATAAAGGCAATTTTTCTGAATTCGTAAAACTTTCCAGTAAAGGACAATGGGCAAATTTGTATGGGCACTGTCCCCCCCCACCAACAGTAACGGGATGCATGTCTATATGTTTATAAGGACCCAAAAAAAGACAAAATACTTATTTTAGTAGCAAAATCAATGGGATTTTTTTAATGAAAACAAGGGCCAAATAAGGCAAATCATCCATATATGTGTTCATTTTTCCAAGAAAACCCCATACATCTGGTGATCGTCTCCATAGTAAAAATATATAATGTTGCTGAGATCTATTAAATGAGACATGTTTCATTTCTGTTGGTGGGGGGGGGGGGACATTTCTGCCCATGGTCCTTTACATGTATAGAGTCCAATAGGTTGGGTTAGGTTTGTTTTATTACAATTCTGAATAGTTCACGGCTTCGGAAAAAATGCTTTTATGGCAAAATTAATATTATAGCATATTATCGTTATCTAATATATAAAATTCTCGTGTCACAGTGTTAGGTACCATACTTCTCCGAAACGGCTTGACCGATTTTTATGAAATTTTATATGCATATTCAGTAGGGACCCCGTGTGGTTGCCGGGTTAGAATAGTGCCACTCCATGTCTTCCCGTGGATGTCGTAAGAGGCGACTAAGGGGATAAGGGCTTGTAGTACTGTTAGGCGATGGGCTTACAACCTGTCACTAATACACTAGTAAACCTCTTAGCCTGTTAGTGCAAAATGTGGTTATAGAAATATCAGTAAGTCTTTAGAGTTGTTGGTATTTCTGTAGCTCTGCCTACCCCACTCTGGGAATGAAGGCGTGATGTTATGTATGTATTCAGTAGGTCTGAGAATCGGCTACTATCAACTTTTTATACCCCTAAGTGACATGAAAGAAAAAAAAATTGCAGCGGGCGAAGCCGCTGGTGGGTCGTTAGTGGTATATAAAATTATGTCATACGAAATTCTGTCAAACGATAGAGAACAGTGTAAGGTGTGTGCGGTGTGTGACTCACGTTGAACTCCGTATCGTGCATGGTGCACGACTCGCACGTATCGTACTGCAGGCAGGTGGGCAACGCGACCATGCGCAGGAGTGTGTGGCTTGTAATATTGTGATTTTTGTACGAGACGCGATGATATTCGTAAATGGTTTTCCTCCTCACGTCTGTAAAAACGGAAATTCATAGTTTCATTTAAAACAATAACACACTTTGTTTTTACCAATCACAGAATCGGACCTTTGGAAGTCGTACATGGAGCCGAAGCCAACACGCAGAGGCCCTTTGAGACAGTGACGGAATGACCAACTGACGAAACTTGTAACGAGGTTTTACATTTCGTTTAAATTCTATCCAAATTCAAAATTGTTCATGATGTATTTGATGCGATCGATAAATTTATTCTCTAGAAAATTTCGACAAGCATCAGCCACGGGTCCCGTGTCTTGATGTCTCATTACCATAAGTATTAAACACATAATATTTAAAGAAAGCGATTCATTTAATAAAAACTACAATATCCTGAGTAATAGCATGAGTCTCCGAGATACTTACAATTATACAGTCAGAAACTATGGTGCCTGCCTGCCTGGCGATAACCTATTTTATTTAATGGAATAGAGAAGGCAAGCGAGCGCACAGACCTAAAGGATCCCGTTTATTTATCTCTTTCCAAAAATTATGTATTGTAAACATAGCTCGGACTAATCATCGTACAGTCAAGGTAATAAATATGTATACACTTTAGTACCTTGTCACATTAATCGAAGTGACAATTTCATATGGCAGTTTAAACATGACGTTAAATAGACAAGGTACTAAAGTGTATACATATTTATGACCTTGACTGTACAACAACTGTAAGTCGGAAATGGAAAAGGATGGTAATAGAATTGTGTTACGTTTATAACCGTTTAAATTAAGTTTTTTTAGGGTATTTCCATCAACATTTTAATAAAAAATAAATAAAAATAAATCTTAATTCTGACGGTTGAGTTGGACATAAGCAATTGATTGCTAAGGTGGAAAAGTTGCAAATTAAATTTCTTAAACTATTAGTGAATAATAAAACTAGAAATAAATTTAAAAACGATTATTATAAATTATGTAAGATCCAACCAGCAACCCTTAGACACAAGTATTTATTGGCAGTAAATCAACATGGCGATCAAGACATTAACTTATCGCAATTGAGCCAAGAACATGGCACCAGGTAAATAGTAAAGCAGCTGGTAAATATACTGTACCCAATAATGACTATGGGGACAGGCTTATAGAGAAGCGCTTGCCTTACATCCTTAACAGCTTACCTGCGGCTGTTAGATAGGAGCCTGACAAAAATAGGTTAAGGAGCACCTTGTTTAAACATTACTTAAATAATATTTTAATTTAACTATTACAATTGATTATTGTTAACAACTGTTACACTAATAATAAATGTCACAGGACAATCCCTAGGCTTGTACTATGGGTACTAGACAACGATAAACTTACTTATATATAGAAATATATGCTTAAATACATAGAAAACATTATAGACTCAGGAACAAATACAAGTGCTCATCACACAAATATCTGCCCTTACCGAGATTTCAACCAAAGACCGCCGGCTTCGGAGGCAGGGTCACTCCCAACTAGGCCAACGTACCGTCGCGTTTTGCGGGACGTTGTATTATAATTAAGCTTGTTATGTTGTAATAAATAAATAAATAATAATAATCAACATCTGATTACTCCATTGACTGGAGCAGAATGTTTTTTTCAAATTGTCAAGTACCCGTTATTCCGATTAAAATGATAAATATCTCCCAAAGGACTGAAAATCGCTGAACATACAAGGGGGTTAAATCGATAGCTTATAAGCTGCCCTATCACACCTATGTTGACGACACGCTAGCCTAGTTGGTAGTGATCCTGCCTTCGAAGCTAGGGGTCCTGGGTTCTAATCCCGGTAAGGGCAGATATTTGTGTGATGAACACGAGTATTTGTTCCTGAGTCTTGGATGTTTTCTATGTTTTTAAGTATAAATTTCTATATATAAGTAAGTTTATCGTTGTCTAGTACCCATAGTACAAGCCTAGACCTTAGTTTGAGCCTAGGTCAATTTGTGTGACAATGTCCTGTGATTTATTTATTTATTTATCAACTATTCAACTATCACACGAGCACTCAGGCCACCTGATGGTAAGTGGAATCTGAGACACATAGACATTTGAATTCTCAAGACTATAATCCCAAGACCTCAAATGCGTTGCCAACCCTGAGGACTAAGATGGAATGCCTCTATGCTAGTAATTTCACCGGTTGCCTTATCCCCACACCGGAACACAACAATGCGAACACTGTTGCTTGGCGGGCGGTTAATGGATAAGGTGGTGGTAGCGATCCGGACGGACCCTGCACAGCCACTACATCCGACATGTCGTCAATTTTTGGGACGCCCAGTACATATTTGGGGACGATCTCACACAAATTGAACTAGTCCTATGTATTATGGGTACTAGATCGATAGCTTACGAGCTGCCCGATCACCCATTTCCGTCTTGACGTCGATTTTTGGGACACCCTGTACATACTTACTAGGGAATGCAAATAACCGGTTAAAACCGGTTATTTGCATTCTCTAATACTTACAGAACAGCATCCTGTCGGTCTGGTACGCGTCAGAGATGCCCACTTTGACCGGGTGTTCGTTGTCGTTAATCAGTTGTATAGGTATGGGGATGTCCTTGTAAGCGAACACGATGTCACCGTTCTTGTATAGGGTCACGGCAAAAGTGAAATTCTTGGTTTGGTCCTCGCGGATGTTCACATTTTCCCAGAGAGCTGTGAATTTTTCTCCTGTAACAACAACAAAATACAATAAATTAGTCTGTAAGTATAGACAGTTTTGCCGGCTAGCGGGGTGGTAAAACCTCTTTTCTCTTATTTAGATTATTAAGTAAATATATTTTTTATGACTTTTGGTTATTTTCTATGTATTTATGGATCTATTTATTTATTTATGTATTTATTATTACTAACCAACCTCATATAACTTCATAAAAGTCTATTTTAAACATCCATTTTGGACATAAGCAGAGCGATGTACTGTTTGACCGCCAACCATTTGTTCACACCCTAGCCAGTGTATAACAAAAGTGTATCTAATTAAAATCACTTACCATCATCGTATAACTTCACACAACTGTCCACCGTCAGCTTAGTGTCAAAGTTGGCCATAAGCGGAGCGATGTACTGTGTGGCCGCCAACCAGTTGTGCACATGCTCTCCCGTGTACAGGAAACCACCGGTAGCTACTGTGATGTTGTGGAGGGGATGCCCGTAGAAGGGGAAAATGAAGGATAGCTTCAGAGTCTGGAGAAAAAAAGAGATTTTTTTAAAAGCAATCATTAGCAAGTCGGGCTTTACTACCGTACTGTCACTAAAACTAAACTAAATAACTACCGATCACCACTTAAACGCATAAAGTTACGTTAAAATTAAAGAATCTGAATTCACGGAATAACTTAAAAATATTATGCTCCTTTATGGTAACGCCAATTCTCTCAGAATTCTTAATTAACAACGTATGTCTTAACGCATCGTCTGAACAGGTTTTTAGTTAAATTACGTTTTGCATCTTGTTCGGTTTTGACAGATCATAATACTGTCATAGACAAACAATACACACTTGCATTTATAATATATAAAGTATCGATAAACTAGTATCAAAAATGATCTGAACATCTTTCGTCTAATACGTGAAATAAAATACATCAGGCTACATCACCAGAGATCGGAATAGGTAGTGTCATTTCGAGTGAATGACCTTAAACATTGTACATAACATGGATAAGACTTGGGATTCCAGGACTCGTATTTTTACACATATAATTTTCTTGACATGACATTAATTGAAATAGGTAATATAAGAAAACGCAAAAATAAAAGATTATGTCATCGTAAATAAAGTTTTATAATTAAAACAACCTAAACCTCGCATTAAAATACTCGAACAAAAAAGAAACTCATATATTCGTAAATTATTTATTCGATCATAACTGAAATGATATTTCATGTAGTGCATTAAAGCTACTAGACAAACCGTAGTTTAACGGTAAAATCACTAAAAACAAAACCGGCAAAATATTATGTACGGCCTCTTAAAAACAACAACATGTGAATACTAAAAGATAAGACATACAGTTTGTTTTTTTGTTTGCATGAATGTTAAGACTAGTCTTCATATTTGTCAATGCCATATTGTATGCGAGAAAATGTTTGTACCAACAATTATACATTATTAACATTTCTGAATTGGTTGGTTTGGGTGATCGGGGTTAAAAGCTATATCCATACTAAGCTTACGCACCGAAGTCCCGTGAAATAGCACTTCCCTAATCCGATCACTGTACATCACTAAATACCTACTTAATTGTTTAGATTATTAACTAAACGTAATCTTAAAAAAAACATTCGTAAGCCGATAGAAGCAGAACACTGAAACGTCAAAGCTCGCTGTTCCAGTTTTTATTGGCTGTTCTACTGAGTTCAGCGTGTTTAAATTTAATTTAGCACGTAAACAACTTATCTTACTAATATTATAAATGCGAAAGTTGGATGTTTGTTACTCAATCGCGCTAGTCGTGCTATTCCAGACTATAATCAGATATATTATAGTCTGGAATAGCACATAGGCTTATTATCCAGAAAAAAAGGACAGTTCCTGAGGGAATAGAGATGAAAGACTTCTAGGCGGACGAAGTCGCGCGCAAAAGGTAGTAGAGCATAAATGGTAATACTTAAATTAACTACAATGTTCTAGTATCTTAAATTAGGCTAACTAGTCTAAACAAAGTAGATTTTAAGTTTTTTGGCATTTTGGTTAGCGAAAGCAGTGGAGTCACTATCATTGAAACTTGTCATGATAAAATCTATCAAAATACAGTAGTGTGTTATTTTAATTGAATTGTAAAAAAACGGGTCTGTATTTATTGCGATAAGTATTTTCGGAAATCGAAGCAACTTGTTCTTCCCGAGGAAGGCACTCGTTGATTTATTGCTATAAGTTATCCCTTAATTGGATAGAACGTGTATATTGCCCACGCAAATAGTACCATTATGTAGTACTTTTTGTTTAGAAACGTTTCACTTTAGTTCCGACTCTATTGGAGAGTAAAAATATATTTCATAGGGGAGAAGTCATTTACCTATAGAGGTCAGAGGGAGTATATTTTCCACATCTTTTTTTTTATGCCACAAAAATAAATTAATAAAAACAGAAAATGGTGTTTTTATCCGTTGCTCCTATAACAAAAATACACGTTTATTTTTAACTTTAACACCCTTATATCAATTCTCCGAACCGATTAAGGGTTATAGTGTAAGTAGTAAGGGACGATTTGCATTAAAATAAACAAAAACCAAAAATTTCGCAAATAAAAAAAAGCTAAACTGCTGGGCTTGATTCCGGTTTAGTAAAGTGCATTCGCTTAGACATTGTCGCCGCCTTTGTGTTGCACCGCCTTGGCACGTGCCGCCTTTTGTCAAAGGATGCCACCGCGTAAAAAAAAAATGCGAGCGGCGTACCCGCAAGTGAATTCGGCAGTTTACATAGAAAATTTGTACTTTATCACAATAACCACAAGTGCGTGGGGGTCTAGCGACACTATCTCAATATCAACATAGATCGTAATCGCGGGAGCAAAAACAAATCTGTTATAGAACACATATAACAGTGTCTGTTTGGTAAAAAAGGAATATTATGCCTACGCATTCTAAACCTCTAAGAAGTTCTTCATATCTTACACGACGTTTTCTCTGAATAGACATTATTGGTCAAAGAAAATTAAATAATAAGCCCGCAATGTGTTTTTTTAAATGGTTTCATTTAGCTTCACCGCGTAGGTATATTTGTTTGTTAGCACAGTTGGCTGTTAGCTTCAAATCTTGCAATCAATTTAACATACACGTATTGAGACTCCGTGACTATACAGAATTAATATACCTACCTTCGATCTTTAAATCCTGATGCTGTAGATGGTACTGCTTAGCTTAATGACATTGATACTAGATGATTCATAAGAGGTTTTAAAACCCGTTTCTCACTTTTTTAATCGAGGATGATGATACTCAGTATTTAAAGTTATCAACTTTGTATTTTTTAAGGCACCTAGTTATACCTTTCCCATAGAGACGCGCCACTATGCGAGTGTCGCTTCTGTTATTGCCTACTTGTTATAATCTTTGAGTACTGTCAAATTGTATTATTTGCTCCCGCGATAACGATGTATGAATATTATTTAAATATTTTAATGCAGTTTTCCCTTTTCTAAACTCGTGACCTTACACTTTCTGAATTCCACATACCGACTTATTGTCCTGCTCTCCCTGTTAAATGTAACTTTTGACTACATAACCTCCTAAGTCGCCAGGTTTTCGCTTAAAACAATACCGAACACAAAAGGCGACAATTTCTTTCACAACGTTCAACATTGTCTTTTACAACGTTACTAACATTGGGTACGAGGTTACTACATTTAGTGATTAAAAAGTAACAACCGACTCCACCGCTGTGTTCTCAAAATGCCACGAAACCAACATAAACTTATAGCATGTTTTGAACCAGTATGCCGTCCAGGTATACGGTGGAACTGCGCGCGTCCGGCGTTTGGACCAGAATAAAACTTTCGTAGACATCTTTGCTACATATTAGGCACTGGAGAAAGAGAAAAAGCCTTTATAGTGTTTTCCATCCACGCGGTCATGTGTCAGTACTATTTGTTTTACCTCGTTCCCATAGTGACGTCTCTAGGGTCACTTAGTACAACTAAGTTTGTTAAAAAAAATTAATCACCAAACGGAAGCTTTTCTTTTACAAGGCCATTTTTTTATGGGTTTTCTAAGAAGTTATATCCCAGTTGTCTCTTGGCTCACTGGACAGTATGATTCACACTTGACTGACCTGCTAAAACATCGTTTTCTCGTCACTTTTAAATTACATACATCACTGACAACAATTAATCAGCAGATATACCTGTAATATGTTGTCAAATCCACTTCCCTGCGTTATCGGGGCGGGAGCCTGGTGATCTGTCATACAGGGTCTTATAGTATAGACACCAGACTCTCACACTGGTTTATTGAAATATTTTATTTCTTTTTCCTACATAATGTACATCATAACCATTGTGAGTAAATAAAGATTTTTGTATTGTATTGTATCTAGTTTAAAGTTAAGGTCTGTCATGAAAGCCGAATAAGGTGGACTAGTGCAAACGTTCCAATACCACTGCTGTATTAGGGCGGTTTTCAAAACAAATGTACATCTTTAAGGACCAAAATTAAGAAACCTTATCTTTACAATTTCGTCATGAAAATAAGTCGTGGACATTTAGTTAGGTTAATTTTCGTAACAAAATGGAAAAGTTACAGTTTCATTTTTTTTTATGTTAAGGAGAAGGCACACGAGCACTCAGGCCACCTGATGGTAAGTGGAATCTGAGACCCATAGACATTTGACTTGTCAAGACTATAATCCGAAGACCTGAAAAGCGTTGCCAACCCTGAGGACTAAGATGGAACACAACAATGCGAACACTGTTGCTTGGCGGGTGGTTAATAGATAAGATGGTGGTAGCGATCCGGACGGACCCTGCACAGGGTCCTACCACCACTAAAACGTCCTAAACGATGTACACTTTTTTTTAATACCGCCCTTTATCCGGTCCTTATTAGAATAGGAATGACTGCTGTTAGCAGAGCTCTGCCCTCCCAAGCGAATAAGCAGTATCTCAAATTCAATAGCCAAAGCAGATTCAATCCTATCACTCCATATATTTTAAACATGGAACAACAGTTGTGACGTCATTCCTGTTGTCGACTTTGCATGGAGTGTTTTTGCAGGGGGCCTTGTTAAAGCTTCAGATCTTATGAAAAAATAACACGACAATTGTTTCGCTTATTCAGTTACTCCTCTCTTTCATAGCACTTTCCAGAGAGCTTAAGATTAAAAATATGCATTTTCCCTATTGTTATGCCACTACAGAACCCAGTCATAATGACAGCGTTAATCATTAATTTTAAATTTCATTCATCCATCCATTAACCAACCGCCAAGCAGCGGTGTTCCGGTGTGGGGGATAAGACAACCGGTGAAATTACTAGCATAGAGGCATTTCATCTCAGTCCTCAGGGTTGGCAACGCATTTGACGTCTTAGGATAGTCTTGAGAATTCAAATGTCTATTACACTTAACTTCAGGTGGCCTTAGTGCTCGCGTGCCTTCTCGTTACCATAAAAAAAAGTGGTTTGACGCTGTCATTATGACAGAAAGTCCCCGACTTTAGTAGTGTAATTAAGCTATGAACGTGGGCTCACCGTGGCTCTGCGATGCGAGTTGCTCAGCACTGCATGCACGTCCACCTTGGGCTTCGTGATGTTAGCCCAGTGCTCGTTGAAGTAAGATTCGTTCCCGATAAACGTGCTGTTGTAGAATATGTGATTGTCCTGTAACAAGACGTAACATCTAGTTAAAGATGACCCCGCCTCCGAAATAATACAAATAAATTAATTAAAACGTGTATTTATGTGGTTATTTTTAAATCATTTTCATAATATACAATCAATATTTGTTCCATATTCTTCAGTATTAATGATTGCCGTCGAGATTAAAATATCCACTTTCAACTGCTAAACATTCTCTCAACGTCCAGTGGTCAACGGGGCATTCTTAAAATATTTATAATGACTCAAAGCCAATTTATCATTCATGTTGGTTATTGAAATTTCCTCACCTTTTATAAGACTGTTTACTTTTTCAAGGTGTCATAAACAGTATTTAACATCGATATCTTTTTTATCGATAACAAATCCCTAGAACTTGCCCCGAGTTATCCCAGGTATGTTAATAATTAAAATTTGCATGCTAGGATGTAGCATTATGAAGCAAATAGATATTATGATTATGACGATAAGGCTTTGGCAGTGAAAACGTGGGTATTAGGGTCATCCTACTTTTAAGCGCAGGTCGATTTTTTGACAAGTGCTCTTCAAATAATATTTTTATAAAAACGTTAAAGTGCTCGGTTTCGTAATTTAATATTGAAATAGTTACACAACTTGGCTTACATTTAAAATTATCACTACATTTAAAAAGTCACTATAATTAACTTTAAAGTAGGTAACATAGTGGTCACGCATGTCCCCGCCATTTGTATGGAAAAAGTGTATTTACCGCTGTGTTACCAACTTTTCCTGATAAAATATCAATAAATTTAAAGTGTTTTGTTTTGAACTATTAAATTTAGTTGTTCCAGTTTCAATATAAGTCAAATTTACGTGAAAAAAATGTCTAAAAATGCCTTTAATTTCACCAATGATTATTATGCGCTAAAAAGTAGAATGACCCATCAACTCGTGTTCTACTTTGTATTTACACCTATTGATATCGTATTGTCAACACGTAAGTGCACGTGCCGCTCTGCCGCACGGCCGCCGCGAGGGGCTCGTTCCGCTACGCGGCCGCCAAGATACGGAGTGATATCCCACCCTCCTTGCGATAAGCTTAAACCTTGTTTACGTCAAGATCAAACTAAACAGACTATATTTATTAATACAACAAACATTTGAAAATGTGCGTTTGCCCACGAGGGGCAAATTTGAATATCAGAATATTATAAATTCAGAGCCTATGTAGACACAAAATCAAGCTAGAGAATTAATAAAAAAAAAAAAAAAAAAATCAGGGGACAATCTCACACAAATTGACCTAGTCCCAAACTAAGCTCTAGGCTTGTACTATGGGTACTAGACAACGATAAACATACTTATATAGAGAAATAAATACTTAAATACATAGAAAACATCCAAGACTCAGGAACAAATATTCGCGCTCATCACACAAACATCTGCCCTTACCGGGATTTGAACCCAGGACCGCTGGCTTCGGAGGCAGGGTCACTCCCAACTAGGCCACCGTGTCGTCGATTTAGATTTAATTTGTGAATTTGATGCACACGCCACATAGAATACATAAGGTCTTGTATAATCTACTACAATGTTTAATGATCAAATTATTATAATTGTCTAAAGCTTTCAATGTTATTTTAATATCCATTTAAATGTAGCCTCTCCATGGCTGACGTTGGGTGACCTTAAATCCAGCCAAGCTGTGCTCACACCTTTTTCATTTCTCATTTAATGAAATAAACGATTTGAATTTGAATTTGAACATTAGTAAAATAATACTAACACTGGACTACGATTATCGAATCGAGTCGGGTTAAAATGTGAAATACCCAGTTGGAAGTTATAGGAAGGGGTTGAAGTGCTAACATTTTCTCACGAGGTATGTACGGTGTTCACTTACGTATTTCAGATTGGTCAAATTACTCTGAGAGTTGATCACTCCAAGTTTATCTTCGAAGTTGGCTGTGGTTATATCTGAAACAAATCATATAATTAATAACTTCAGTCTTGTTTTGACTTCATCAATACTAATCTAAGTCAATTCATATTATTCCAAGGAGAATCGTAGGTAGGTTTAGGTTATGTTAGTTTTATAGCAGGCCCGGAGGGCCAAACCACCCAGAAATAGGAGCTCCGCGGGAGCGGAGCTCCGTCGACACTGTCTAATTGATGTCTTGTTAATATAAATGTCATGTTTTGCGAGTATCATGCTTTGCGAATATGCTAATTAACATACTAATTGGCTGTGCCCAACAGATTTCATAATGAAACATTTATACACATACATTTCCATCTTTGTATAGTCAGAACCTTTTTGTTCCGCCACTCTTAAAAACAAATCAATTTACCATGGTCATATAAGTGTGTTAATAATTATTAAACACTTACCCCCTTACTTATGAACGTGGAATAATCTTAGAATAGTTTATGCCATGCTTTGTCCTTATCTGTAATTGTGACATTTGCATCTGACAGAAAGTGACAAAGCATGGCATAAACTATTCCAAGCTTATTTCACGTTCATAAGTAAGGGGGTTAATCATTGTCTCAACTTTATTTAGAGGTATGTACAGATAGCACTTCCGGTAAATTTACAATGAGTAAACAACTGGTTGTTATAATATTTTACTTTTCGTAATATTTTTGTCGAAAAAGTGATATAATAGATTTGATTGATTAATTAGCTAAGAGAGGTTTTTACCATGCAGTATGTCAAAGACGAAAAAAATATTTAAATAACCTAAAAATCGGCGGACTTTTGCGCTGTTCCCTCGAGTGCTAAGGTGCAAACCCTTTAGAACTTTTCGTTAGAAAAATTATGTGTCGTCTAATTATATATAGCAGGGACAAATTTCCTCGGGAAAAGCCTTTCAAAGGGCTTTTCCTAGAAGTAGCTAGCCCAGTGGATAAACTCACCCATTCCAATTGACAGCCCATATACGATTGACTTTCCCTTATCGAATGAAGAACCAAACGATAAGGCTTGCCCTTTAAAATTGGTAACTGGTAACTTATTCACCTTGATGTCCCTATGAAAGGGTTTTCCCTAACCATTTTAGCGCTTATTAGCAGCGCAGCGTAGTTTTGCCTTTTGTGAAAGACGTGTGTGCGACAAGGAAAAAATCTATGTTATATAATAAACCTAACCTAACCTAATGGGCTCTATGCAATGCTATTTTAAATAATCCTGAAAGTATATGGTTTCTGAAAAAAAAAGACAGTATGCCAAATGATGATTATGCCAAGTGATGATTATGCCAAAAAAAGTTATGCCAGATGAAGGGAACCCTATATTAACGATACAAAATCATATGTTAAAATTTGTGCACTAAAAAAAAAAAAACTGTATATTAACCTTATTTATAAGTTACAAAGGAAAACGTGGGGTGCTCAACACCTTTGGCCAAGGTTGTATATATACAACCTTTTCAATTAACATACAGTATCTAATGACAATAACAGTCAGGTATACAGGCAGTCCAAATGGGATCGTCCGTGGATACATTACGACTGCAACAAAATAACGAGAATTGAGTAGTTCATTGCGTTTCGTTTCGTGTTTTTTGCTGTAATGAATAATCTGTGGTTCTAAGGAGGTAACTTAATTAGACGCGGTCACGGACTAAGTTATCTTCACATATGAATCACAAAGGATACTGCAGATGCGGTGACACGTCATCGCATGTTGTTGGAGAGGCACAGTCGGAGCAGCCGAGCATAACACTAACAATACAACATTGATTTATATAACTAGATAGGGTCGTGCGAACAAAAACGTCAAATATGTCTGGCCAAGAAACAGCGCCATCTACCAGATTGCTTACAAACTACGTCGGACTACATAGCACTGTCTGACCTGAAACAAACTCTGACATACTTTGTTTTTGAGCCGTCGACCTATCCTTGTAAAGAAAAAAAAAGATAATAGTTGTTTATTCAGTAAGTAGGCCGCATGGGCACTTTTATACGTCAAAATTCTGCTAGAGCTTCAAAGAGAATTTTAAAATATTGCTTATGACAATGATAGAACTTAACCTATATAAAACAATTAATACAATTTTAAAATCAAAATATAGGAAAAAGTGTCGATACTTCTAATAAAAGACGACGTTTACCCTTATAATGCCTTATAATCTGTGCTGCCGTGTCTACCTTAAACCTATTACAAGATTACATCGTATGGATTTTACGCGGTATTTTTAATCTTATGTACACCAGCCAAACAAGAAGTCCGAGTGCGTTAGACACGCGTCACTATACTACGTAACGTGGTCGGGTAATCAACCAACAGCCGTAATTACAATAATATTAATAATGCTCAACCCTTTGAACGCCAAGAACCCATAAAGTGGTCGTGAACTGTCGTGCCTACCACGCCATCAACCGTTATAGTGGTCACAGATACAGTGCAAAATAGACCCGAGTTATTGTGACGTAAGGTTAAAATTAGCTGTGGTTTTCAGCTGTCATTGGCGTGTGAGGACCACTTTTGTATCAAGCCAATGGCGGCGAAAAGGTTTAAAATGGTTTGCTTAAAAAGAACCATTCTCCGTTTTCGAAACCTTCAAGGTATAATTCTTACACTTCTTGATGTCGCAACACGGCATTTTAGATTTTTAAAGCATGTCTGACTTGGCGCGAGCTTGAAACGTCACTGTCATTAAGTGGTGCTAAATCTAGCACCATTTTGTTCTACAGTTTTTTTTTCTAGACGCCAGTCCACCTGAAGTATAAAACCCATATAGGTCTATACAATACGAGTACAATAATCAAATCTCTATAAAATCAATTTACGAGAAAAGCTTTTGTCGACTGCTTTTTTTTTGCAGAAGTCATTTACTCCTTATCAAAACCAACATAATGAGATCGAACTCGGCGCATCTACGTTAAGTTTAGCGGAGATCCTGTCGCCACCTTACGGCTCCATCATCGGACCAGCTCGATGATGCCATATTTTGTCATCGAAGTTACGTAGAACAGTGCCGGTTTTAGCACTACCAGCGTTCTGGGCGAGATTTCTACGGCACCCCCTATCAGCCATTCAAACTCGTACGAAGCAAGGCAAGAAATATAATTAAGAGGCCGTACACGAAATTATAGTGATTTTGCTTCTTTTTAAGATTTTACAGTTAAAATACTGCTATTCTATAAGTTTGAATGCACATCATGAAATATCATTTCAGTTCTGATCGAATAAATGACTTACAAATAAATGAGGTACCTACTTTTTCAGATTTGTCGAGTATTATAATGCGAGATTTAGGTTATTTTAAAACATTATAATCAAAAATCAATGGCAATAGCCATTGATTTTTCTATTTTTTGATGTTTTTTTAAAGTAATTTAATTTTATGAACGATAGTTTTAAGTAGTCGTAATCAAAAACAATGTTTTGCTCATTTTCTGTAAAACTTTATCAAGTTAATAAATTTTTTTACACAAAAGAAGTTAAAGAAGGTGGTAAAAAGTAATTCATACGTTTTTTAGACAAATTTTACAGTAATAAATTGATTTTTTTTCATACCTTTTAGACGTCAAAACGATTCGTGAATATGCGATATTCTAAACCTCTTACAGCAAAATTCACAAAACAGTCGCCGGTTTCAAGTCAATGAATCAGTATCAAATAATAAAAACAAAAAAAAAGCTCATACATTCGTTTAAAATTGAAATTATCTTTCGTGTTGCGCATTAAAATTTGTAGAAGTAAAGTATTTCAACAGTAAAATCACGTCTGTAAAATCAGGTAAATCGGCGAAATCGGCAAAAATTCGTATACGGCCTCTTAAATAACCAGCCGCACGCGCCCTAACGCCGCTCGAGAAAATGTATGAAAGTGACAAATCCTGATAAATGTCGTCGTTGTTATCGTTAAGTGGCCAGTCACGTAAAAGCAGAGGTTGTATAACTAAAGCGGGCATTGAGACGAAAACCGAATAAGACGAATGATGAATGGACCTAAAAACGAAAGTGACTTATTGCTAATGGAACCAACAACGAACGGAACCAAAAAGACTAACACCGAACATGTCAAAAGAAGAGACGAACACCGAACGAACCTGAATAAGAACAAGACAAACAACAACTATGACCCAAGATGACAATGACTAACAGCGAAAGTAACGAATGAAGAATGGATGACGAAAGCTGAATGAGACGAATTAAGAATTTGACAAAAAACGAATGGGACGACCCAAGACGATACCGAAATACTCTGTAGTCAACACTTAAAAAAATAAATCACAGAGCATTAATAATAATAAAAAACTCAGTAAGTACCACTCTGTCAAGAAACACCGCTAGAAACTCAACTCAGTCATTTTCTAACACAAACGTTACAAAATGACAATGTTAATACAGTTTCACCATGTCCGTCCGTCCGTCCGCAGCCTAGCGCAGAGATCCTTAGTACTAGAAAGCTGTAATTTGGCATAAATATGCATATTAGTCACGCCAACAAATTAAGTAATCCGTTTATGAAATATTAAGCTTTAAAGCGCAAGTGTCCCCCCCCCCCCCCCACAGCCAAAACTTCAAATAGGTACTAAAAATCAGAAAAAAACTTAAATAAAAGAGCATATAACGAATTTTAAAGGAACACTATCACGACTAAGTAGACATCATTGGTTCTTGGGATACAGACGAAAGTGTTTATACCTACTAAAATCATGTAGGACTGCACCAATTGACTTTAAATAGAAAATCAGTTATTACTTGTTGATTTTAATGTTTGTAGTACTTAACGGCTTCGGAACCCTACACTGAGCATGGTCCGACATGCTCTTGCCCGATTATGATAAAGAGAAGGCACGATAACACTTACTACCGTAATACCAAAGAAGGCGACTAACTGCAATGTAGTAGTCGTACCATTATCTACTCTATTAGAAACCACATTAGATTTAAAATGCTTCTTCTTCAACTATGCAGTTAGCCGCCTTCTGCGGAATCACGGCAGCTTAGGCCACCTAAAAATGAGTAGTTCTGTAGAAAAAAGTGAGAAAAAGAATGAAGCCAGCAAGTCTCATAATGGAGTTAGATGATTACATTAGGGTGTTTAACATTTCACACATTGCAATTTTTTATGAATTTGCTCGATTTTTTGGTCCTACTAATCTAAAAGACTAGTATTGAAAATTGAAATAAAATTAGTTGGTATGAATGGGTTGCACACATTGACAACATTTTGAATAAATTTTCATGAAAACGCAATTTTTCGAAGCCGCAGCAGGCGTAAAATAAAAATGGTGATGACGGTCGATATCGTTAGTGTTTGACATAAGTTGACAGGAAACTTAGTTATTGGTGGATAAATAATACACATTGAAATCTGCTTCGACAAAAGTGGACGATTACATACCTGCCCTGCTGGGACAAATCGCAGTATCTTAGACAAAACTCCTGTAGCAAATGCAAACTTATTACTAGTGTCGTAGGATTGAATCTGCTATGGCTATTGAATTTGAGATACTGCCTATTGGATTATGAGGGCAGATACATTTACCGTGTCCCAAAGACAAAATACAACGTTCACATGAGATTGTGGCGACCTAGCGACATCTAGTGACAACATAACAAACAACTCGCCAGCGCCACCAGCGTCAGACAGCGCAACTAAATCTGACAGTGCGCTACATCGCGCTAACGAAGTTTCTTCAGTCGGTTGACTTATATACAACTTCCAACTTTATCCAAATGGACTTCGGTCCCCAGGCATAGCACCCGCCTGTAGGGAGATCTCTATATACTCTCTTCCTACAAGATGACTAAAGGCCGTATAAATGAAACCATATTTGAGATGGCCACCATCAGCCGCATTAGAAATGATAGCTTTCTATGGGTTAACGTTTACTCAAGCCCATAATGAACAAGCGTCATCACAAATGAAGATGCGTCGTTAATGACAGGGGGACACCGCTCTGCCCCGCACTGCGGAGATGCAATGTCTAGACGGCCGAGTTACCTCGCTATTAGTAATTATTACGCTAGTTAATGTGAACAAGTAGACTCACTGTCATCGGGGAAAATCGGATCGCTGACTTTAGGCTTCGCTGGTTGACCGCCAAACTTGAATGTTCCGGTCCCGTTCTCGCCTAGCAGCGGGACTTGGGTGACTTGGACGGGTGCATTAGCTGAAAATTAAAAAAAAGACATCGTGAATAAAACACGCATTCGTCGCTGATTGCACTAACACTGGTTATGAAATCGATAATAGAAGACTAGTTAGAAATATTCATAGTCACATATCGCACTGCTACATCAAAACAGTATCAACTCAAAAAAACTGTTAGATTTGTTTCAAGTCCAAGCACATTATAAGCGTATTAAAGTTGATTTTAAAATACAGTTTTATTTTGAGTTGATGCTGTTTTGATCTAGCAGTGCGATATATTATTGCCTTATATTGTAGTTACAAAGATCTTAAATACTATACAAGGATCAATATAAACCATGTAAGGGCACTGCAATTTATCTGTTAAAAATATTTTTTCTAATTAACTTACAATACTATATTTCAAATTGAACACTAGTTTTTTTTTATTGTTGAGTTGCAAATACAGTTCAGTTTAGTTTTTGCTTAGTGGCGGCAGGACCCTGTGCAGGGGCCGTCCGGATCGCTACCACCATCTTATCCATCAAACACCCGCCAAGCAACAGTCTTCGCATTGTGTTCCGGTGTGGGGATGAGACAACCGGTGAAATTACTAAAAATCTAAACTAGACAGATCTACCTTAGGTACTGAGGAGTTCCTATGGCCTTCCGTTTCTATTATCATACCTACCATATTGTATTGTCATCAAAATCGCTTAAGCATGAACAAAAGGTCAAAATTTATTCACTAGATGTGTTTGTTTCTGTTTACATTGTCAGTTAGTTGCAAGTAAAGCTGATGTAAGTAAGTGTGTTAATAGTTGTCTTAATGTACTAGTGCCGAGGTTAGAACGCGAGCCACAGGGTAGCGAGCGCTCAAAAGACAGGTATCTTTTTAGCTAATTATGTTAACCATTGCATTCATTTTTCTTTCAGCTTAAAATGATCATGAAAAACCACGCCAACCATTTTTACGAGCGGGAATTTAAATCTACCAGCAAGGAAATAAAGTTCAATTACCCTTGCTCTTAAATGCCATTTGCAATAATGAAACAAATTAAAATGAACTTTACCCTCATAAAGATATGGTTTAAACTGAATTGTCATGGTTATGTACCTTATATAAAACCCGGGTTTTACGAGGTTAAACCGCCTAACCGATTTTCATGAAACCTTCCCGATTAAACTACCTGGGAGCAAAGAAATCCAGACAATATCTATGGAAATTCAGTACCGTCAAGGATCCTGCCATAATGACAGCGTCAAACCACATGAAAGAAAGCTTAAGTTGATGATTAACGCCGTCATTATGACAGAGTTCTAGTGGACTGTACTAACTCGCTCGATTTCTGTGTGTGTGTCATTTCGGCAGTGTTGTTTATTTATTGTTTAATCTTTATTGCACAAAAGAATACATTTAATATACATACAAAAGGCGAGTATAATGCCTTAAGCCATTCTATAAATACCAGTTAACTCTAGGGCAAAGCAATTGTACTGGCGTTGCAACATAAGATCAAAATGTACATAACAATATGTTATAACAATATAAATTCATTCACAATACATAATGAAGATAAGCACGAAACTGTACAGATAAAGCAATCATCAAATCAAGATGAACTCAATTCGACTTTAACAAAAATTGTCGCTTTAAAGCTTAATGTTTCATAAACGGATCACAAGAGCAAAAAAATGCTGTCACAAGCCCAATATTTTACAACACCCCACACTATAGGGTAGACAAGAAAAAAATACATCCCCATGATACGTGTAGGGGAGGTGCATTATCCAACCTTTTCAAGCCAAATTACAGCCTTCTAGTACTAAGAATCTTTGAGCTAGCTTGCGGACGGACAGACGGACGGACATGGCAAAACTATAAGGACCCTAGTTGGACTACGTAACCCTAAAACAACAATAACTAATTTTCGGACGGACGGACGGACATGCGAAACTATAAGGGTTCCTAGTTTGACTACGAAACCCTAAAAAGGTTAAGCAGCCAACTAAGATATAAAATACCCATTGTTAAAGAGAATTAGTCACACAATTTAAATAGTTTTTTTTTCACGTAATCAAATGGAACTAATTAACAGTTGTTTTTACACACTTCGCGTTTTATTCAAATCGATTGTATATCTAAGCAGATTTCAAAATCCATCAAATCTGGTTAAGAATTTGTTAATATACCATGTAAAAACTATACTACAAATAAAATTAAAGAAATTACATTGCGCTGCCTAAAATAGGTTCACGAAATATGTGAGTGAATACACTCAATGACAAATATTAGATCCAAAAGGCTCCAGGCAAAGTAATAGTAATATTTGTGTGCGCGAGTATTAAATTTATTCCTGACGTTTATGTATGTAAGTATGTTAATCGTGGTGTAGTACTCATCGTACAGTGAAAGTTACCATCTCCAACCAAACTCGACGGATCCACTCTTGATGGTACAGTCGGCCCTATAAGTAGCTGCTCACTTTTGTACCTTGTGACAAAGCACTTATAAGGTCGACCGTACCATATTGTACATGCATACACATACATAACATCGCGCCTTCATTCCCAGAATGGGGTAGGCAGAGCTACAGAAATACCAACAACTCTAAAAAGAATTGTTGGTAATCCTGTAACCACATTTTGCACAAATAGGCCAAGAAGTTTACTAGTGTATTAGTGACAAGTTGCAAGCCCATCGCCTAACAGTACTTACGACAAGCCCTTATTCCTTATACCATGACATCCACGGGAAGACATGGAGTGGCACTATTCTAACCCGGCAACCACACGGGGTACCATATTGTATTTTTATCAAAATTGCATTAGCGTTCTAAACAAGTTATATGAAGGAAGTCGCATGGCAAACATATATCGTGTTTGATGAAATAAAATATACAATTCGCAATTAAACAGATATCAGATGACAACATACGAGAATTGATGAGAGGAATTTTATGAAACGGTGTTCTGAAAAATCATGCTCATGAGATTCTTTTTGGTACATTGTCTGAGAAATAAATGTTCTATATTATCAGTGTTAGCAACGTCCAATTTGGATTAGTGGTCGGAGTGACGCCATTTTGTTTGTAACCGCGTTTTGTTTTTTAAGTCAATCACTGGCTGTGACGTAGAATATAGATATATACACTTTAAAAAAAAACATGTCGAGGTAGACCATACTGAGCCGTTTAAGCTTACCTCGTATGTTCATAAGTTTTGAGACAAACTTTTTAGTTTATAAAATAAAGAAAATAATACTGGCACCTATTTTATATTCTTTTCAATTTTGAATTTGGAATGTTAGTGTGCTATTTGTATGTTTTGAAAATTCATTTCTTTTGTTTTTCTTGTGATGGAGGGAACGAAAGAATTGCGTGCGACTGTCATTTCACTACATATGGCGGGGAAAAAACCAATGGAAATTTTCCGTGACATAAAATGTTTTGGGGTAAGCCGCAACTTCGTATATTACACCATTAAACGCTACAAGGAGACTGATTCTTTGAAAGATCGACATAGGAGTGGTCGCCCGCGGTCTGTAAGGACGGCTGCTAACATCAAAATAATCAGAGAGCGACTTCGCCGAAATCCATGTCGCACCCAGAAAAAACTCGCTCTGCAGACTAAAATTTCGCGTATTTCAGTCAACAGAATATTGAAATACGATCTGAAAGTAAAGGCTTACAGCCGTAGAAAAGTTCATTTTCTAAATGATCGCCTTTGTAAATTACGTCGCGAACGTTGTCCGATGCTGCTTAAGAGACACGATGCGAAAAAGATACTCTTCACCGACGAAAAAATCTTTACGGTCGAAGAAAAGTTTAACCGGCAAAATAATAAAGTTTATGCCAAAAGCAGCAAAGATGTTCCTGCTACAGCACGAAATGTCTCGCGTGCCCATCATCCGGCGAGTGTGATGGTATGGTGGGGGGTTTCGTACGAAGGTGTCACTCCGCTCCATTTTTGCCAACAAGGTGTCAAGGTTAAAGCAAAAAATTATCAAAGTGACATTTTAGATACTGTAGTGAAACCCCTATCTAATACTTTATTTCACAACAAAGAATGGATTTTCCAGCAAGACTCAGCACCCGCACATAAGGCTAAAACGACTCAAGCTTGGTTAAGGGAAAATTTGCCGGGCTTCATCGCGGCGGAAGAATGGCCATCCTCCAGCCCTGATCTCAATCCACTGGACTATTCTTTGTGGACTGAATTGGAACTCAGGGCCTGCCAAAAGTCCCACCCAAACTTAGATTCTTTAAAGCGAGCCCTCATCAAAGCAGCGAAGGATATCCCACTGGAGAAGATTCGTGCCGCGATCGATGACTGGCCGGAACGACTAAAAGCTTGTATTAAAAATAGGGGTGGACATTTTGAATAGTAATTGCTTGTAGTTGTTAGTTAATGTCTAGTTACCATTATCTGTAAATTTTATAAATACAGCTTTATGCTTTAATTTTTTATGTAATATTTATTTCGTCTCAAAACTTATGAACACACGAGGTATAGCCAATAGATTGGCAGAATTTTGTTTATTTATTTTCTTAGGAAACAATGAACAATAAAAAGATTGTTTTCGAGACAAACCACTATAAGCATGACGTTTTTCAGAACACCTTTTCAAAATGCAAACATCCTTGGTGTCAATTGGCATTACGTGATAAATAAAACTTAAAAACATTACAAGTATAGCACACACATTTCAAATTTAGTAATTTGTACATTACCTTGCACACGAGTATTAAATTACAATTAGAAATAACGAGTTGTGTTCCCAGAAAGCTAACGACTTGAAATCTGAAATGTGCAGGCTGAAATAAGATCGCTATCGAGTTCTATGGGTACATCTTTATCATTTAGACGTCCTGTCTTAAGTATGAATATGGAATTCAAATTGGTATAAGGGTATTATTCAAAGAAATTGTACCTAATTTAGGACTGAAATTAATTTACGGTAATTTTTACATGTGGGTAACGAAAATTAACTATGTAAATGGACGACAAATTTTCGTTACTCACATGTAAAAGTTACCGTAACTTAATTTCAGTCGTTAATTAGGCACAATTTCTTTGAAAAATACACATAATTAACAACAAAAAAACGACTGTTAGTCGTTTGACATTTGGCGCCATTGAAAAAATGCGCACTGCAAATGTCGTTTAAGGCAGGCCGGTGACACTCCGCGCTATTGCCTACTCAATGTGCGGCCTTTTATACAAGGCTAATCAGTTGAGTGTCACGCGAGCGCTCGTCTTGAAGCGCGCCGCCAGTACGCCGCTGCGAAAATAATTCGAGTTTTTGTTTAAATAAATATACCTATGGCTCCTCAAAAAGCCAAAAGGTACTGTATAGCATACGGGTGCTTAAATAATGACAGGAATGGCGATCTATCATTATTTATACTGCCAAAAGATATCGAAAGGTAAGATTATTATTAATATTATTTTATAAATTATAACTTCGATCGAGGTAGGTAGTTAGGAGTAGCTGTACTTAATTACTGACACAATGATTACAGTTTTGAATCCTCGACACAAAAAGAGCGGAATAATATTATTTATTTTATTAACTACCTACCTCAGTTTCGCAGTTTTCGACTTAATCGCATCAAAAATCTATTACCTACCTTACTTAAAGAACGTTCCGCGTAAGTAGATCTCCCAGTAATAGTGACTACCTACTAAAGCAAGGTCAGCATATACTGGTTACCTACCTTCTTACTTGAGTAACGGAATAGGTAATAATAGTGCTCGAGTTTATAATTTTGTCGTGTTATACGAGTTGCATAGTCCAAGAGCCTGATGTAAGATTAGTTTTTAATTTGATATATAAGTACTAACGTTTAAATTAGGTTTTTCTTTCTTACTTTCTTTTCTTTTAGTTTCTGATTTTGAACATTTTTTTGATTTGTTAGCCCTGTTAGGGTATACACCTACTCCCGAGGTTGACGGAAATTGAAGTCGGTTTATTTTTTGTTTAAGACTTGTAATTATTATAACAATATGTAGATGGATATTTTCGCTAAAACATGACCCTAGTAATGAGTTACCTATATAATATATAAGAAGAAGGTCCGCTTTGTGACTATTTTCAATAAAATTATAATTATAATTAACTTTTGTTAAAAAACTGTAATTTTTATTTTACCTTTTACTTAACTATAAATAAATAAATAACAAATATCAAATATATGAAAAAGGAGTTAAAAAAATATGTAAAAATTAAACATTTGATGAAACATAAATATTGTTATAAGATATTAATAATTATTGTTTTTAAATCTAATAAACGTTTTTTTGAAATTTCACCAATCCCACTTTTTTTTAACGTTTTTTCATGTACTAACGATGTATTGTTAACATCTGTGGTGCATCAACACAATACAGGGGGCCTAATATGACTGCGTTTGTCGCGTGACAACATGTGGATAAAACATCCTTCACTTTTTGACACGTGTATAAGTACGAGAGTGACGGAAGCTTTATCCATATTTTGTCTTGCAATAAACGCCACCATACTAAGCATGCAGGTAGTTATTTTGCGATTTTTGTGCTATGCCCTTTCTTATTTATCTGTATTCTATATACCTATTTCATCTTGTTATAGATAAACAAAATGTTTTAAGGTCTATATCGAAACTATTATAGTATGTTAACAACAAATATTTAGTAGTACAACTATTACAAAATGAACCTTCAAAGTCCTTAAAATAAATGATTGTTTATCGAAAACGTGCGTTAGCTCCTAGACTAACATTAACCTACCTATTCCAGTACGGGTAGCACAAGTTGTATTTTCTCGCTTGTCTCGCTTAGTGCGTCTCTAGTTACAAACTAGATTTATTTATTTCATTTATTTATTCAATTAGACACACTAACAGTTGCACAAACAAATACAAATATAAAAGATAGGTACAAAGAAAATAGTCCTGTTTGTGTACCAAATGCAACAGTATTAGCACAGTTAGGGATGAATGAAACTAAAACTACATAAGAAAACTACAATTAATAATATGTTTAATGCAATTTGTTTTCTTACAACTGCCACGGAATAAGTATTAACGTATTAATTAGTACAAGTAACTGCCAGCCCTGCGGAGTGGGCGGAGTCAGTAAAGCTCATGGCGGGCGAAATAATACATGCTCTCGCGGCGCAGATTTAAGCTGCATTTTGCCTCGTTAGGGGCGCCCCCACTATCGATCGCAGAAATGTTACCAAGGTCACTTCCGGCCGTGCACTTGTTTTATTATCGTTAACGCGTTCTAATTAGGTTTAAATTCGCATGTCTGCTGTCACGGAGTGTCACTTCTGTACTTGTACTATTACTTATTCTGTGTTTAAGGGCATTTCTTAGAAAGTTTGTACCTAAAGTGTCATTCTATGGAACTTGCTAACTATGTAAACAAGCCGCCATACTAAAATTGACATTAGATGTCAATTTCAATATATTGTTTGTTTACATAGTTAGCAAGTTCCACAGAATTACAGTATACTTGACGACACGCTAGCCTAGTTGGGAGTGACCCTGCCTTCGAAGCTAGGTGTCCTGGGTTCAAATCCCGGTAAGGGCAGATATTTGTGTGATGAGCACGAGTATTTGTTCCTGAGTCTTGGATGTTTCCTATTTATTTAAGTATTTATTTCTCTATATACGTATGTTTATCGTTGTCTAGTACCCATAGTACAAGCCTAGAGCTTAGTTTGGGACTAGGTCAATTTGTGTGAGATTGTCCTGTGATTATTATTATTTTTATTATTATTACTTAGTTAGGGACTAAAATTAAGAAACTAACTTTTCCAGTGAGTTACTAAATTTGTAGTACATTTATATACGTCATTAGCAGTATCTCAACTTCAATAAATGAACCAGATCCAACCCTCACGCGTTAGTAATATGCTTGCACTTACAGGAGTTTTAGTTAGTATAGCGAATTTTCGTAACTCATTCTTAATTTTAGTCCATAACTAGGTACAAACTTTCTAAGAAACGCTCTAAAAACAGATGCATTATTAACAATTTTCTAATTACAGCGCAACTTTTTGAATTATTATTTCATTAAAACCTCCTTACCATAACAACCACAACAAAGAAAGAATTAGCGATATCGGTCTAGCCGTTCACGCGTGATGCCGTGACCAAGGGAAACAGGGATTCATTTTTATATACGAGTAATTACTAGCTACTCGTCAGCGGCTTCGCCCCGGTTCAAATTTCTGACATTCCCGGTGGTTTATTTTTAGTTTTTTTCTTTCATAAGAACCTTCTCCTGTCAGTAACAAACACAATAAAAAAAGAATTAGCGAATTCGGATCGGCCGCTCTCGAGATTTGCGCTTAGCAACACGTTCAGCGATTCATTTTGATTATATACATAGACATAGATATTAATATAATTATACCTACTCTCTTCCTCGTGCGAACAGTACTAATGGTCTTTATCTGACATTTATTATTAATCCTAGAGCCCCAGGACCTTTAACGTTTTAGGAGATAGATTAACAACGTTATCAGCAGAGCTCGGCAGAGGTGAGCTATTTTCAGAGTTTGCATAACATGGACATACCTTGTCATTCAATGATAAATGTTATTTAATAACTAAAGATTTTTTTTTTACACTGCCATTTTTATGTCGCCATAAAAAATAATAATTTTATAGCAAGCTTTTCTAGCAAACCTCTTTGAATAATATGTACCTATATCCATATGCCACTATAAAAGTTGATCAAGTTATATTATGATGGGATATCAAACTTGAAATGCGTTGACAACTGAAAATATAGAAAAGCTTACCTAGTTATTTATAAAACGAACTAAGAAAACTTTGAATAAATTAAAAAACTTAGTACCTACTCGTTTTGTACATAATTCATTGTAATTTTAGTTTGATTATAATTACAAAAATTTCCTTTTCTTTTAATATTTATTTTGTAAGGTGTATCTATATTAATATTTGGGTGAATCAACTTTTAAGGTACTCCCCAATTTTCGACATGTCTCACTATGTCACCTTAATTTGGTAGAATGCATTTTTTTTTTTTGATGTGGTCTATATATTGAATAAATCTGACAATTAAACTTACTTTCTAGCTGACAATTTAAAAAAATCTTCTATGATTTACACAAATATATCAGGTAACACAGGGGACGACGTTGTCCCCGGGTTTTGTATGAAAAACGTGCATTTTCCACCGCGTTACCATGTTTTTACAAAATTATAGAATTGGTTTATGATTATGAATAGTGAAATCCGAAAATCTGATTATCTAATTTTAACATGTGTAAACCATTATCAATCTCGCATATTCTAGTAAGTTTTTATTAGCGTGTAGAAAAGGAGGACTTTAAAAGTTGATTCACCCATTTACGCTTGACATTAATGACGTAAAAATGACACCCCTGCCGAGCTCCGGTTATCAGTAGGAGCTTGTGCCGGTTTCTTCCAGATCGTTACCATTACCACCATCTTATCCTGTAACCTACCGCCAATCAGCCATGTTTCCTTTGTGTTCGGGAAAAAGAAAACCGGTGAAATTATTCTATACCACTTCTCAGGGTTGGCAATACGAGCTTAGAGGTATTCTCTCTTTAGGATTGGCATGAAAGGCAGATATTGCAGATGTCTATTGTCTCAGATCTAACTCCCTGTCAGGTGGCCTGTGTGCTCGTTTGCGTTAGATAAACGAAATAAAGAATCGATAAGGTATAGGATAAGTCGTTTTGTTTGCCCCTCTTATTATCACTACTGAAAATTCAATACTTTTCGATATCAAACAGTTGAATAAGGTTTCGTGCAGCGCTCAAGGTTAAAATCATTTAACATACCAAAGTACACACCGTCCACTTGGGTAAATATAGGTGAATACTTTTGTAACAATATACGGTTAATAGCCTTCACAATTTTATCATGACTCAGAGAAAACCGTTAGTGGATAACGAACTTTACCAGGCGTGGAATAGAGTTTAATTTCACAATCGACATTGAAGGGTGTTATGTTGTTTGTGACAACTTGTCGATTAATTTCTTGGTACCGATGTTGATTTTGTTGGTGCAGTCGAATAGGAGAAATATAAGGAGTAATTTAGTGAAATATTGAGAATCGATCGCCATGTTATGACGTTTTCAAAACTTAATGGCTCTTTTTAGGGTTCCGTAGTCAACAAGGAGTTTAAGTTTTGGCATGATCTTCAAGTTTCAAACTTCTCATTATTATTTTTCCAAGATTTTGTTTACCCCCTTGTTGACGTGACTACTAAATAAATAAATAATTATCACAGGACAATGTCACACAAATTGACCTAGTCCCAAACTAAGCTCTAGGCTTGTACTATGGGTACTAGACAACGATAAACATACTTAGATAGAGAAATAAATACTTAAATACATAGAAAACATCGAAGACTCAGGAACAAATACTCGTGCTCATCACACAAATATCTGCCCTTACCGGGATTTAACCCGGGACCGCTGGCTTCGGAGGCGGGGTCACTCCCTACTAGGCCAACGAGAGAGAGAGAGAGAGTGAGTCACGAAAATTAACTATATACAGGAACGACCAATTTTCGTCAATTTACTCACATGTAAAAGTTACAGTTTCTTAATCCTTAACTAGGTAAAATCATTTTGAAATCTACCCAAAAAGAAAACCATCACGATTACTTAAGTATACTTAAGGCGACTAAAGTTCATAGTGGTTTTTTTGAGATATTTTTTTGTTGGTAGTAACGGCTTTGGAACCCTACATTGAGCATCCGATATGCTCTTGCCCGGTTTTAAAAGTATGTCAACCTCGTTACTAACGAGCTAATAATCGATCCTGCGCGGGTAGCACACGTTGTATTTTCTCGCTTGTCGCTCATTGCGTCTCTATCGTTACAGACTAGTGTAACATTCCTGCAGCGTTAGGGTGAAACAGACGCTCAATTAATAAAACATTTACTAAAGCATCAATAATTAATGTTCACTATCCTCATACAAAACGATCTGACAATGTCACAAGGCCAACTGACAGTTTTATGTCAATTTAGTATGTAGATGTGACCCCATAGTGGAAACACGGACTCCTGAATAAAAGGTTCATGACCCCACATTGTGGGCACCCGGACAGGGAACGTGCATACAATCGTCTTTTTAAGTTTTTGATCAACCACAGCCAAAATGACAAGACCGCCAACAACCACAATTGTTTCCCTCGACGCGTCTCCTCCGCGCAGCACTTCCGCCTGTCAGCCAGTGCGTTTTTATCAGCGTTTTTTTTTGCTCGGCTCCGTGACTAATTGAATTATATTTGGCCATCGTTAACAAGACAGACAAGCGACAAACAAGTCGCCACCGTCCTGGAATCGACACAGTAAAGGCAAAATACATTGTGTGAGGGCGAGTAGTTTCTTAATGTTGTGGTGGCATTAGGCATTGCGTATTTTTGTATGAGCATCGGCATCGGTATGAAAGTAGGCAAGTTTTTCAAATGAAACTGTGTTGGGCACGGCACGGCACGGTTGGTTGTTTGTTTTACGTTGATAAATGTATCCAATAGAACCAACACATGGATCCCAACAGAAAAATTACAAATAGCAGATACGCCTTTAAGCGTAAGCTAAAGGATTACATGGGTTAGGTTCGTAAGGACTAGATTGCATAACGACTATATACGCAAAACGTCGCAATTCCACAGTGCCTTAGTAAGCACAATCCCTTTTTTGCAGAATGCCCTAGCGATTAGAATGTCTTGGTTGCACGATTGACAACTACGGCATAACGCCGAAGTTGCAAAATGACCAGACATAAGCAAAAACGTCAGTTAACTAGGGACTTCCTCCCGAAATTAAGTTTATCGATAACTGTTTCAAATAATTATTTCATAGTACTATTTCATAGTATATAGGTATTAAGTTCACCGGATAAATTAGAAATGAATTAAAATGCTGATCACTACCCATCGATGTTATATTATAATGATAGGTAAAATTAAATTAAAGTAATTCATGATTTATTAAAAACAAAAATACTATAAATTCAGTCGATTTTTATTCAAAGTAAACTGAAACCAAGAGTGCCTTGCAACAGAGGCTTATTTAGGTACCTAAGTTGTATGACTTTGCGTAGCATAATAGTACACCTATTTAGTTTTCGGAAAACATTATGGAAGAAACTCAAAAATTAAAAATAATATAGGTAGATAATCATTTATTTTTATCGTTACATTATACTTTATCTCATATTCATAACTGTCATAAGAAAGTAAAATTTATCGATAAATTAATATAGTTCGGAAGTCCCTAGGACAATTTTATTCGTGCCACATAAACTTCTCTGTCTGAAAATGACTAATAGCGTTGAAGAGCAAATTATAGAAAAGTCTTGTAGCGGCTTCGTAGCAAAATGTCATGATTGCATAATGACTAAGTAATATTCGATGGATTTAATTTATGTACGAACCAGTAGTTATTGTCTAGGTCTCAACGAAGTTACGGGCTAAAACCAGTGTTTAAATAAAACAAGGTTATGTAGAAATAATATCTATTACACAAATAAAACCTATACATCTCTTCTTAACCTCAAATTCCTTTCATTCTTAATGCAAGTATTTGTTGGTATCTAGTCGTTTTGCCACTTAGACGTATTTTTTGACGATATGCCTACCTAGTCGTTTTACGTAGTACGTTTTGAATACGTTGCCGTTTTGCTACTGGGACATAGTCGCCTGTACGGGAAGACATGCCATGGAGTGGCAATATTCTAACCCGGCCTTTTAACTAAATATATAAAAGACTTCCCTCCTAAGCAAATAAGCAGTATCTCTCTGGTAACACAAAAGGCAGTAAGTATCTCAGACAAAACTCCTGTAGCAAATGCAACCTTATTACGAACACCATAGGATTGAATCTGCTTTGGCTATTGAAATTGAGATACTGCTTATTGGCTTAGGAGGGCAGCGTAGGTACCAAGAATCGAACTCCTTCGTCCCTGCCCAGTTCCCCACCCTTGATAGTGCGAGATCCGGTATAAGAAATATATACCCTCATCTGTTATTTATTATTAGTGATAAGATAATTAAATTATACATTAGTGGTGGTAGGCTTGTGCAGGGTCCGTCCGGATCGCTACCGCCATCTTATCCTTTTACCACCAGCCAAGTATCAGTGTTCGCATTGTTGTGTTCCGGTGCGGGGATGAGACAAACGGTGAAATTACTAGCATAGAGGCATTCCATCTTAGTCCTCAGGGTTGGCAACGCATTTGAGAATTCAAATGTCTATGGGTATCAGATTCCACTAACCATCAGGTGGCCTGAGTGCTCGTGTGCCTTCTCCTTAACAAGAAAAAAAACACCTTAACACATCGCAAATAGGTTGCTTAATTAAATTGCGTCCGGACTATATTAAAAAAATAAATTTATTTAATCTACTTCCCTCACTGGTAAGGCATCGTACACTAGTTAAGAGAAAGTACTCAACAGAATTGAAAAAGTAAAGGTTGCCTGCTTTCTCCCCTGCGCAAATTTGGAGTAAACAGTAAATGTTATTTATATACCCTCATCAGTTATTTAATCGTATATTAACTGATGAGGGTATATAACAACCCATTTGCAATGTGTCAATGTGAATATTATTTATCATTTATTTCTCATCACTAATAAATAACAGATGAGGTATATATTTCTTATATCGGATCTTAGACTATACCACCAACTAGGCTATCCGCGTCATCGACAATTAATTACATACAACATTTTCTATTAGCTGGGGTGCGGTTCTATTCTGCTCGGGAAAACAAAGTGCTTTTAATAGATTGTTCATCGGCCGCCATTACTGTCTGTGAATTAATACGATAACATCACAAAACCATTAATTTTTTAACGAGTAGAATCGAGCCTTTGGCTATGGTAACAGCATCACTAACTGACTACTAAGCATATTATAAAACCATGAAGTGAATACTTGTAGGTGTATGGTTCACGGCTCAATGTAGTAGCCGAAGCATTCTATACTCTATTGGTAACCACATTAAATTTAAAATAATAAATATCAGGGGACAATCTCACACAAATTGACCTAGTCCCAAACTAAGCTCTAGGCTTGTACTATGGGTACTAGACAACGATAAACATACTTATATAGAGAAATAAATACTTAAATACTTGGAAAACATCCACGACTCGGGAGCAAAAATTCGCGCTCATCACACAATATATCTGTCCTTATCGGGATTTGAACCCAGGACCACTGGCTTCGGAGGCAGGGTCAATCCCAACTAGGCCATTACATATAAAATATATGACTCAGTGAATGAAAGTGACAAGGTACTAATGTAAAAACATATTTATGACTTTATACTACAAAGGTGTAATTTGGCATAGTTAATATACATTTCAATTACGCTGAGGAACAGTGAAGAAGCCAGATGATCATGACCCAACATAGACACGAGGCGATTTTTGACTTTTGACTGCTCAAACTGATAGAAAATAATTAGCACACGAATTAATTACTCACGATTATTCGCATGTACAAACAGCCACACAATTAACTGCCCATTAAAGACGGAAGTGAGAAAACGTAGAAAGAGATGAATATAGATTGTACATAAGAATCTCATGTGCACGACCAAGATAGTTTCTCTCGGTTTATCTTCATTGGTCACTCAGCTGTGTGGGCGATTGCACCTACCCATTATCCCGTATTGTCAAAGACCTCACTCGAAAGCTAGTGATTGACTTAATATATTCACGTGTTTCGTTGTAAGTAGGAATTAGACGATTACCGGTTTTTTTTTAAATCATGTTTTAAATACAATCTAATAAGAAATTGTTATTATGGCAATAGTATTATTATTAATATGCTGTTTGGTTTATTCGACTAATGTCTATATTGAAAAATGACGAGATATAATAATGGCGATTTTCCAAACATAAAAAAGTCGAAGTATAAAAATGTCGAGTAATAATAACGACGAAGTATAAAAATTACGAAGTATAATAATCTCGAAATGGAATTAAGACGAGGGGGGATTGGTGGAACAGGGGCTAGGTAGGGTTAGGTTATGTTAGTCTTGCAGCAGGCCCGGAGGGCCAAACCACCCAGAAATAGGAGCTCCGCGTTAGCGGGGCTCCGTCGACACTGTCTAATCGATTTGAAATAAGAGCGTCGACGGAGCTCAGCTACCGCGGAGCTCCTACTACATTCAACAATCTACGTCATTTTTATACATCGACAAAAATAATTCTAGTCTTTGTTATTTTTGACATTATATAAGATGTCGACATTTTTATACCTAGTCATTTTTCAATATTGACATTAGTCGCCTAACTCAAATGGGGGACCACTCGTTTTTAAATTTTCCATCGCTCGTATTTCAAATATACGGTTTCACCGTTTTTGCTCACTTTCCAGTGAAACTTTCGAGCGCTCCAAAGTCAAAAACCGTCCCCAGATCTGAAAAAAATCGAAAAACTTTCCACTCCCGGGCAGGTAATTACTTTTCATCAATGGAGAGTAGGTAAGTACCTACTCATAGTGCGGTCTTTGTGGTGTTGTGACAATGCGAACGGACCAGTAGCTCAGAACAATGACGCTCGCGTCACGATGCTTATGTTATATCGAATGCCAGTTGCGACCGCCACACTACTGCACAGTAACCCCAGCTTCTAAATAGCGGTGGGCTGGATATCGCTGCAATCCAAAAATTAGGCGAAGCGCGCACCACGATACTAATTTTTGCCACACGATTTTAGAATTGCCTAGAATCCTCCGTGTGGTTGCCGTGTTAGAATAGTGCCACTCCACGTCTTCCCGTGTATGTCGTAAGAGGCGACTAAGGGAATAAGGGCTTGTAGTACTATTAGGCGATGGGCTTGCAACCCTATCACTAATAGACATCTTGGCCTGAAGGTGCAAAATGTGGTTGACATATACAAGTCTTTTTAGAGTTGTTGGTATTTCTGTAGCTCTGCCTACTCCACTCTCGGAATTAAGGCGTGATGTTATGTATGTATGTATGATTTTAGAATTCGATGGATTATTCATTCTGATCATGGATTACATACAGGTTGCTTGTCTAAGAGACTCATTGGCCACGATATCCTACAAAAGGCTAAGCTTCACAGAAAAGCTCACCGCAGAAAAGTTGTCTTCTTCTCGGTTTTCTACAGACTGTACTTCGGGGAGTGTGCACAAGAGCTCCACGAACTAATAACACCCGTCTCTTTCCTACTAACGGACTTCCAGACGCACCGCGTGATACCATCCGTACCTGGTGGAAATTCTGCGTTTTCGAACGAAGCGCTATGTAACATCCCTTATAATTTGTACTGCAAAAAAGTGGAACACGCTTCCGGCGACTGTATTTTCGAGTACATACAATCTAAACCTATTTAAAGATAAGGATGAAATAGGCTTCTTCTGGGTGAGCTCGCTTCACGAAAAAATCTTCACTCTCCAAGAGCCAAGAGCAAACACAATATTAAGGAAAAGAGAAAGTCTTGAACTCCAGAGGAGAAGGAGGGATACGCTTGGAGAGCAGAACCCTTTGAACGCCAAGAACACCTAAAGGCGTCGTGTACTGTCGCGCCTACCACACCATCGACGCTTATAGTTTGTCACAGATACAGTGACAAATAGACCCGAGTTTTTGTGAAGTAAGGTTGAAATTAGCTGTGGTTTGCAACTGTCATTGGCGTGTGAGGACGGCTTTTGTGTCAAGTCAATGGCGACGAAAAGGTTAAACAGTGGGTTCTTTATTTGACAACTTCCGAGGATATTTTTATGGGATAGAGAAGGTAAGCGAGCATACAGATCACCAGTTTAGTGGGATCTGTGACCCATAGACATTTAGAATCTCAAGACTGCAATCTTAAGAGCGCAAATGCATTGCCAACCCTAAGGACTGAGATGGAATGCCTCTATGATGGTAATTTTACAACAATGCGAATATTGCTGTTTGGTAGATTAAAGGATATCAATAGAATGGTGGTGGATGGTGGTTGCCGGGTTAGAATAGTGCCACTCCATGTCTTCCCGTGGTTGTCGTAAGAGACGAGGCGACAAAGGGAATAAAGGCTTTTAGTACTGTTAGGCGATGGGCGTGCAACCTGACACTAATTCACTAGTAAACATCCTAGACTGATTGATGTTGTAACAGAATTATCAACAAGTTTTTCAAAGTTGTTGGTAATCTATAGCTCTGCCTACCAACACTGGGATTGAAGGCGTGACGTTTCGCATGTATGTAATAGAATAAATAAAACAGCACTTTCTTCCTTTGGCACGAAAATACCGTTCACTTCCCTCTATCGAGTCATGCAAAACGTTCGAAGAGGAAAGGCCCGCTATGTCTTAAGAGAACGGTCGGTGTAAAATGATCACCGACGATTGTGCTTGTGACGCAAAAACATTGTTGTCTTTATAGAATAAAAACATTTACACAGAATCGTGGGAAGAGAAGCGGTGTTTACAAAACAAGTATCACTTAAAGGTATTGGTAATATTTTGGATACCGTTTACATTAACTTGGAATAACATGTATCACGCCTTTAAGATCACCAAGAGCTCAATTCTACTCTCTCTTTTTTTAATTTAAGTGGTTTGCTCTTGTCGGTGGAATAATTTCCAAACTTCTCTTTTCTCTGCCAGCTCTTTCACCTCTCTATTCGACACGATATGTATCTTCTTCTTAATTTGGTCCATTTAGCTTTTCCTTAGTCTTCCTCTGCGTCTCTTTCCTTCAATCTTTCCCTGTATAATGATTTCGATAAGCATGTCGTGTCGCAAAAAAACGATATTGATTTCGACTTGTTATCGTATTGTCAACGTTACTATATTTTTGTGAAGCGAAAGTTTAAAAAAAAACATACAAATTTAGCTCCGGGTGATGAAGTTTCTAAGTCCAATATGTCAGATTTTTACAATTTAACCCCGCGAAATAAACATAATTTAGTCATAATTAAAATACCACCGATTTTCATATTTTTTCATTCTCAAGATACCTCTTGGTTTAGTTAAAATATTTACGAAACTTCACCAGCCAGAAAAAAAGATGCAATATAAATATCTCTACAAGTATCCAACACAGTGGACACTACTGGTCTCTTAATTTTATAATTTTCACCTGTGTTACTTTTAGACAGCAACAAGTGTAATTAAAAGAGATTTTTTCATTTACAATTGGTAACTCTTTAACAGCCTATATACGGGTATTTAATAAGAACCGGTTCGACAGTCACTCGCACAAATAGATGGCAAATAACACTTATCTCACAGAAGCCCTGAATCATTATTATGTAAGCTTAACCACCACACACACACAAACACACTGGGATCAATTGAATCTATAGTTAATTGGCTTGTATTAGTGGAATTGTTTCACGCAATGAATGAGCACGGTCTGAGACTAAGGTTATCTTTAAGATAACCTAAATTCTAGCTAAAGTAAATACTGGTCGATAAAAATAAACGGTCCAGTAAAATTTAAACGAGTATGAACTGCACTGGCGTACGATAACAATTCAGGATTATACTTAAGGGTATATTTTAAAACATGTTAAATAAATTATCAACAAGGCTTTTTAGAGTTGTTGGTATTTTTGCAGCTCTGCCGACCCCACTCTGGGAATGAAGGCGTGATGTTATGTATGTATGTATGTAAAATAAATTAATGTGTCTTGTTTAGTGTTTAAAAATATTCGGGGGCATCTAAATCTTTTGTACTTTTTTGTAATTATTTTGGGATCTCGTTTCCTCACAGAAATGTAGGTTCTAGCTCTGATTTTAAATTAATGGCTTTACTCGTGTTAAGGTGTATTTCGCCAATGTCAAGTTATATAGACACTCCCATGAACTTATTAGACATAAGGACCGTATCGTTAATTATGGAAACAAGTTTGAATTGCTCTAAAAAAAAAGTTACATTATTTTATCTTTTCTGTCATATGTCAATCTGTTAAGCATACAGTTAGGTGTTAAAACTTACTATAAAAAATTGTATAATTCGTATACATTGCAAGATGAAGGGTCTCTCAGAGAAAAAACGACATTCAATTGTGACCAAATACTGTAAAGAATCAGGTATAACTATGAGAAAGATTGCTTCAGAAGAAGGAGTTAGCCTGAAAGCTGTTTACAATACGATAAAAAGGTTTAGTATGAATAATACTTTAAAAGATTTACCTGGTCGAGGTAGAAAACGAGGCCGTTCATGTCCTAATTTGGACAAAAAGATATGCGAATAATTTCTCAAAAAAAAGAGATATCGATTCGGGATTGTGCGAAAAAACGTCGTACTTCTATGGCAATGGTTCAGCGTGCCAAGGAACGTAACTTGCTTGTAACGTATAAAAAACAAAAACAACGTAAACGCAGCAAAACCCAGGAGTCTTCTGTCAAAACTCGGGCTCGGAAATTGTACGACCAAATTTTAACTAAAAATGAACAATGTATTATAATGGACGATGAAACCTATGCCAAACTTGACTATAAAACCCTACCCGGACCGCAGTTATACACCGTAATAAAAGGTACGAAGGTCTCTAAAGACGACCAATCCATTTTTTGCGAGAAATTTGGGAAAAAGTGATGGTTTGGCAAGCTATTTGTCAATGCGGCATGAAAACGTCTCCGTTTTTCGTAACGGGAAACTTAAATTCGGATGTGTACAAGAAGGAATGCCTTCAAAAGCGGGTACTACCACTCATTCGAAAGCACAGGGGTCGTACATTATTCTGGCCCGATTTAGCTGCGTGTCACTATGCTCGCCATGTGTTGAACTGGTATCGAGAGAATAATGTAGAATTTGTCACGAAATCATTAAATCCCCCGAATTGCCCAGAGATCAGGCCCATCGAGAAATTTTGGGCTTTGATGAAGGCAAAGCTACAAAAACAAGCTAAACCAACAGATAACATGGACCAATTCAAAAAAGACTGGATCCGTACCCACAAAACTTTCAAAACAGTCGATGTCCAAGGGCTAATGAAGAGCATCAAAAGCAAAGTGAGAAAACTGGCAAAGGGGATCAATAAATAACTAAAAGTATTTTTTATGGTTCACTTTGAAGATCTAAGAATCGCGTAGTTTAAGGTTTTTTTTTGTAATAAATAGTATTTATACAGATTACAACATTTTATTTGTTTCCATAATTAACGATACGGTCCTTATAAGTCACACGCAAAGTCAAATTGCTTGGTAAAAAAAGAATTTCTTCTCGTGCACTAAACAGAAGCACCTAGGACTATCTCCACGCGCGTCTGTCAACTCCTAAATTGTACATGTAGGTAATGTAAAAGAAACGTATATCTATAGGTCAATCAACTATTCTTTGTACACCATTTTTTTTTAAGAATGTTAGGCAAAAACTAAATGGGTTTCTTTAAAATATTGCGTGTTTTTATTACACAGATAAACAGTGAATTCTATGACCCAGTAGATATATTTATTAAACAATTAAAATGTCTTCTTTCACTGGTAACTTAGTGGACCATGTTGTCCCCAGTTTTGTATTGTTTATACCAGGCTTTGGTTTAACAGTGTTGTATAATTAAAGGTACACAGAATAGTTGATTGACCCTTATGTCCTCTTACTTGAAGTGTCAGTGACATTAGTGGTCCTGTTGCTATCGTCGGTGGTGTTCGCAGTTTGTTGCACCGGCGCATCTACCGCCAGGTGCGGTGGGATTGAGGCCGCCGGGTCCTGCGGAGCCGGTGAGGCCTGCGAGACCAGTGAGGGTTGTAAGGCCGGTGGGACCGAAGCGTCCTGAACCACTGGAGCTTTGGAGACGCCCGCAGCCACTTCTCTTTTGTGGCGACTGTTGTCTAATGGAACGAAGGTTGGACCCCCTTCGTTAGACAAGTCGTACGCGAAGTCCCAGGCTGAAAAAAAAGCTCCATATAGTTGCCTTAACGGTGGTATGTATACTGGGTGATTTTGGGGTCATGATCAGGAATGGCCAAAAGTGAATAAGATGGTCATACGGAACAACTTTTCCGATGGGACCAACCACGAAATCGCCAAAAAAAACCAGCTGTTCCATACATTAACGGTGAATTAATTGAGTTATGTATGGAACAGTTGTTTTTTTTTTTGGCGATATTGTACAAAACACAGAAACTCAACTAAACAACGATACGCATTGAATCAACTAATTAGGTACTTGTAGTACGTCGATATGTCCAACGCCTTTAAAATACATGAAAAAAATACACTTACAGCAAGTGCATAAAGCATTTATATCCTATTAACATATTGGGGTATTATGGGGCATCGATGGAAAACTTAGCGGGCTTAATAGAAATAGTAGGTAAGACTAAACATTAGTAAGTAACAAACAAATTTTAGTTTGAAATTTTGTAAGCGAATCATTTAACAGAACGAGATCAAGCAAAATTGCAATTATGCCGTTGAAGGCATTACAGACACGAGGCAACGGAGAATGCCTACCAACACTGGCACTATATACTGGACTGACAAAATTTATTAACAAGTTTCCTAGATGGGCGGGGCGGCGCAGAAAATTTAATTAAAGTAATATCACAAGATTACATACAAACATACATAGCATCACGCCTTCATTCCCAGAGTGGGGTAAGAAGAGCTACAGAAATACCAACATTTCTAAAAAGACTTCTAGATAATTCTGTAACCACATTTTACACTAAAACAAATGTTTACTAGTATTATTACTCGTAGTGACAGGTTGCAAGCCCATCGCCAACAGTACCTACTACAGATTCCCTTACTCCCTTCGTCGCCTCTTACGACATCCACGGGAAGACATGGAGTGGCACTATTCTAACCCGGCAATCACACGGCACTTCACAAGATTAATGTTGCGTATAATACGTTTTTTTATGTTAAGGAGAAGGCACCCGAGCACTCAGGCCACCTGATAGTAAGTGGAATCTGAAACCCATAGACATTTCAATTCTCAAGACTATAATTCTAAGACCTCAAATGCGTTGCCGGCCCTGAGGACTACGATGGAATGCCTCTATGCTAGTAATTTCACCGGTTGTATCATCCCCACACCGGAACACAACAATGCTAGCACTGTTGTCTGGCGGGTGGTTAGTGGATAAGATGGTGGTAGCGATCCGGAGGGACCCTGCACAGGGTCCTACCACCACTAAAAGACCACGTGTTAAAGTTTTAAGACTAAAGTGTAACAAAGCCGTGAAATGATATCCTAAAAAGGTTATTCAAACGACCATATAAACTATTTTCAAATTGCATCCTTTTACACTGAAAATGCATAAACTTAAATC
Organism: Acleris holmiana; assembly: GCA_949316455.1. Taxonomy (NCBI): domain Eukaryota; kingdom Metazoa; phylum Arthropoda; class Insecta; order Lepidoptera; family Tortricidae; genus Acleris; species Acleris holmiana. The sequence continues at coordinate 84,633,728 of OX438762.1, forward strand.
AATAGCTTACAACGTATTTTTAATTAATTCGCAATTCAGTAGTACGTGGGAAAGGGGCAGTGCTATATGTATAACTGCTATACACTCGCCGTAAAATTAACTGTGCAGGGCCTCTATTCAGGTGCGTTAAAACGATATCGTGTTTGACCTGTTTCCGTATTGTCAAAGTTTTGATAACTCTTATGTCATTTACAATAATGGCGACTGTGACACAAACGATTCTTAAACGTGTCAAACACGATATCGTTTTAACGCACCTGAATAGAGGCCCAGGTGGTCTGAGATTCTACACGGTAAAAACGATATTGCCTATGACGTGTTTCCATATTGTCAACGTTTTGATAACTCTTATTTACTCGACAGTAATAGCCGAGTTAACAACACTAAAACACGTCAAACGCAATATCGTTTAAATACAGGAGTGTGGTTAAAAACAATTATAACAGGCTAGGGGTAATAACATGGTTAGGAAACCTCACTTCTAATAGTAGCTATTACAGTCGCCTGAATTTAAACTGCCGTGGCGATATAATAAATAATAAATTGGTATCGACTGACATAATATAATTATTATGAAATGATACGTTACTCTTTCTTTCTAGTGAAATATTAGAATATTAAAACCGTTGCTACTTCACAGGCTTGATTCGATTAACCAGTTGTGAATACAAAATTTACAATTCAAGTACGTGGTCATTTACAAATAACAAGACATTAGCTTATCTCATCACGTTTCATTCTCCGCTTTTGATTTTATACATACATATACACATACATAACACCACGCCTTCAATCCCAGAGTGGGGTAGGCAGAGCTACAGAGATACTATCAACTCTAAAAAGACTTGTTGATAATTCTGAAACCATATTTTGCACAATCAGGCCAAGAAGTTTACTAGTTATTAGTGACAGGTTGCAAGCCCATCGCCTAACAATACTACAAGCCCTTATTCCCTGAGTCGCCTCTTACGACATCCACGGGAGGACATGGAGTGGCACTATTCTAACCCGGCAACCACACGGGCTATAAGTAATATATTAGTATGAGTATTATATGTACGAGTATATGTATTGTCATATTTAAGTATTAGCAATAGATAGGATAATTACGTTAAGTTTCTAGTTTTATCTGTCTTCTGTACACCCACTGAATAATATAAATTTCTCAGTGGTTATTTGGTCGACTGGTAGAGAATGCCATTAGGCATTAGGTCCGCCATTTGTACTTGTTTATGTGCAATAAAGATTAAATAAATAAATAAATATCAGAGGGACAATGTCACACAAATTGACCTAGTCCCAAACTAAGCTCTAGGCTTGTACTATGGGTACTAGACAACGATAAGCACACTTATATAGATAAACATATACTTAAATACATTGAAAATATCCAAGACTCAGGAACAAAATACTCGCGCTCGTCACACAAATATCTGCCCTTACCGGGATTTGAACGCTTCGGAGGCAGGGTCACTCCTAACTAGACCAACGTGTCATTAGGCATTGAGTAAATTTTTATAAACATAACTGTCCTAATTAATGATTTCCGTATTTATAGTCTAGTCTAAATACACATTGAAAAATATCTAAAGCGAGGTAACAACATTATATAAGAACATTTTTAATGATGATGAATTTATTGTATCACGGCTCCGATACACATCAAATACAATACATTAATCATTATAATATCAAAACATTTTTATTTGTAACTAGCGACCCGCCCTGGCTTCGCTCCGGATTAAAGTATTATACATATAAACCTTCCTCTTCAATCACTCTATCTATTAAAAAAACCGCATCAAAATCCGTTGCGTAGTTTTAAAGATTTAAGCATACATAGGGATATAGGGACAGAAAAAGCGACTTTGTTTTATACTATGTAGTGAAGATAGACCATAATGTACTACGTTCACGAAGCGGCACGGTATAAAAAATACAACACTTATTGCATCTTGTATGTATGTATGTAAACACTTTATTGTACTAAAAACAGAAATTCAAATACATTTTTTTTTTTTATCGCAGAAAAGGCAAACGAGCACACCGGCCACCTGATGGTAAGTGGAAACGGTGACCCATAGACATTCGCATTCACAAGACTGCAAATGCGTTGCCAACCCTGAGGACTAAGATGGAATGCCTCTATGCTAGTTATTCACAGAATAAGAACGTACAAAGGCAAACTTATCCCTTTAAGGGATCTGTTCCAGCTAACCTTTGGGTGGTTGAGGAAAATAAGAAATCATGCAATAGCGTTAAATCCTTGTTTCTAATCTTGTAATAGCGTATAGAGTTTATTTAGAGCAAATCGTTTCTTTTAAATTAGATTATCTTACTAGCAGTTTCCGCAACTCCGTCCACGTAGAAGTCATTTGCCCGGGACACAAATCAAACTATCTCCACTCCATATTAAATGTCATCTAAATCGGATCAGTTAATGCGTAACAAACAGGCAAGCAGACAGAGAGAGTTACTTTCACATTTATAACATTAGTATATTTATTAGACATATTAGTAGATGTATTTGTTAGCAATGGACGGTTTTTATCGTTTTTAATTTACGGAAAGCAGTTTATTAACTGAGCCCCTTAATGAGAAATTTGGTTTAAACCAATGTGAACAGAAATCCGCATTCTGACGAAGTTTTTTTTTAAACTCTGAATACTCGTAGTTAAGATATATATTTTAAAATGTCGAAAAAGACCTCTAAGTCTGTTCATCGAATTGTACCTAATTATACTTGTCTTTACTTTTTTTCTCATTAGGGCAATAACAGTCAACTTAGCACTTATATTTGTGACCAATAAAATTTACATTAGTATACAATCATGTCATGAAAAACTAATCATTTCTCTTTTTTTTACTCTTGTGACTAATCCGTTATTCTTATTTTAATTCCTATTTCATTATTCTCCCCGTGGATGTCGTGAGAGGCGACTAAGGGAATAAAGGCTTGTATTACTGTTAGGCGATGGGCTTGCGACCTGTCACTAATACACTGGTAAACATCATAGCCAGACTGTGCAAAATGTGGTTACAGAATTATCAACAAGTTTAGAGTTGTTGGTATTCTGTTGCTCTGCCTACCCCACTCTGGGAATAAAGGCGTGACGTTATGTATGTATGTGTATTTCATTACTCAAATTTTTTAACTAGCCGAATAAAGGATGCTATTCTATTCTATTCTATTCATGCGTTACTCTAATCATTAGACTAACGCAGGGGACAAAACTCGTGTCGTTCGACATGAATCACCCACAAGCGACTCAATTGGAGTAATGGTTACGTACCATATGCGTGATCGACTATTAAGGCGTTGATTTGCACGTGTCAACGCATCAGATTGTGCCGATTATTAGTTAATAAACTAGTTATAGTCAGTTCAATCTAGATTGATCCCAGTGACACCTCATGTACGCATTACAATTGTTTCTTTTTGACATACTACACTAAGTGGTAGGTGACTAGTTTAAATGATATATCGCCTTTTTACCCGATATTCTTTGTTACCTCGTAGAGGCTGGATGGATGGGCCGATTTCAACAAGCGAGTGTCACTATTTAAGTTAAAACAAAAAACAATATGGCGGAACAAAATATATATAAACGGTGGGTAACTCAAATTTATAGACGACATAATCAAAACATTTAGTTGGGTAAAACTAGCCTTTTGTAGGCATAGAGAAGGCAAAAGAAGCACACAAGCCCCCCTGATGAAAAGTCTCTCCCCTGGCACAACATTTGCAAAAATGTTCAGCAAACGTATAAATATTGATTTAAATTAACTATTACACTTAATTACACTTTCCATTATTCAGATCTGCAAAATAATCCGTCAATTTTTCATTTTTTCCCTGTTTTTCAAAAGGCCAGGGGAGGGACTAGACTGTGCTCAACAAACACTATTTTCTGAGGTAAAAAAGAATAATAAAAAAAAAAACATTAGAAAATGCATATACATCATCTAATAGATTTATAAAAATCTGACAAACATTTAATATATGCATTTATTTATATTTTATGAATTTTTTTCATAAAAGTCTCTCCCCTGGCCTTCTGTAAAATGATAAAAAAATGAAAAATTGACTGGTCACCTAGCACATATTAAAAAACAAGTTGTTTTGATAAATCTGTAAAAAAATTAAATCAAATTTCAATTTTTTTTGTCATGCCAAGTTTTATCAGTAAGCTATTCCTCTTAACTGAGAATGACCCAATTATCAACAGTTGCCATTTAAAGATCCAGACGTTTTGCGAACGGGCTATTTGGCGTTCAAGTCTATTAAGTAATTAAGACATTTTGAGATGAAAACGTTTCGCTACCGGGCCATTCAGCTTTTATGTCTATTAAGTAATAACGACATTTCTAAGATAAAGACGTTTCGCTACTAGTGTATTTTTAATTGTAACATTCTAAGATCCAGACGTTTTGCTAAAGATACATTTAGCGTTCATGTCTATATAGCAACAAAGACATTACACAATCCAGACGTTTGAGTTATATTGTCATTTGGCGAAAAGGGAATATTGAGAGTAACCCGATCCGAGTACGAGGCAAGATCAGATAATCGTTAGTAAAAAAACAGTCAAGTGCGAGTCGGACTCGCGCACCGAGGGCTTCGAACCAACTTATAAGAATGAAAAATTGTATTGAGGGACAAACTTAACTTTGCCGTTGAAAAACGATTATCTCAATACATCGACATAGGTCGCTGTTGGTTTAGCAACTGCAAATTGAGTTTGCATTCGCAGAAATATTAATTTTTGTTATGGAGCAGCAAGTTAACGACTTTTGGATTGTTTTCTTTACTTGTGCTGGAAGAACTTCCTTCTTGACAAATTTCAGGATTATAGGGAAGTACGCAATAAATTTTGATTCCCTTGAGAGTGTCTAAATATATCTTTTTTGCGGTATAAACGGCCGTATCTTTTATTTACGTTTACTTTGAATTTTGATTTTTTCACCGCTTTTTTTTTGAGAAAGACAAGGCACACAAACACTCAGGGCACGTGATGTTAAGTGGAATCTCACACCCATTAGACATTTGAATTCACAAGATTATAATCCTAAGACCTCAAATGCGTTGCCAACCATGAGGTACAGTCAGCGTCAAAAGTACCTAACTGGTCACTTCAAGCGACTAGGTATTGTACTTTATCGCAATAACACATAAGACCATCTTATTTGACATTGCTTATGTGACAGTAAAGCGACAAGGTACTATAGTGATCCTGATCAGTCACTTTTGTCGCTGACTGTACAGCAGTAGCTGCAAATAACTTTGACGACACGCTGGCCTAGTTGGTAGTGACCCTGCCTTCGAAGCTAGTGGTCCTGGGTTCAAATCCCGGTAAGAGCAGATGTTTGTGTGATAAGCACGAGTATTTTATTCCTGAGTCTTGGATGTTATCAATGTATTCAAGTATATATTTCTCTATGTAAGTAAGTTCATCATTGTCTAGTACGTAGTACCCATAGTACAGTCAAGGACTTTAATTGTTGTGCCACTATGGAACCCTTGTCATAATGACAGCGTTAATCATTAATATTAACTTTCTTTCATGTGGTTTGTCGATGTCATGATGACAGAGTTCCATAGAGGCATAACAATTATAGTCCTTGACTGTACAAGCCTAGAGCTTAGTTTCGGACTACTTCAATTTGTGTGACATGGACTGTGATATTTATTTTATTTATAACTAGCGACCCGCCCTCGCTTCGCTCCGGGTTAAAGTATTACGCATGTAAACCTTCCTCTTGAATCACTCTATCTATTAAAAAACACCGCATTAAAATCCGTTGCGAAGTTTTAAAGATCTAAGCATACACATAGGGACAGACAGCGGCAAGCGACAAGGAGCTCTAGCTTCGAGGCACGCTGACGTAATAACTAATAGTACAAGGCATTTTAAATTGTATGTGGATACCAATAGAGTATAGAATGCTTCGACTACTACATTGCAGTTAGCTACTTTCTTTGGTATCACGGCAGCACGGTCACAACCACCTAGGCTAGTTGCGTGATCATACGGGCACGAAATTGTAAAGGTTTTCTCAAATTCGCTATGAAACCCTAAGAACGCGAGCAATATCCAAAAAAGATGCGCTCACGCATTAACTATTTAAAGTCCATACCAACTGATTTGTCTTTTTTAGTAAACACCTTTATAACCTCCAAATGCATCAAGCTTAAACTAGAGACCAAATTTAGCACACTATTTTCCTGATTTTACATTACATCATGGATGGTTTTTTTCATGACAAAATTGTAATTTCAGGCGAAAGGGGAGAATTTTGAGTTTATAAAAGTGTTTACTAAATAAGACAAGTCAGATGGTATAGAGTATAGGAATCCTTCAAGTCAAGGCCTCAAATTTGCGTGAGGTCAAACGTATACCGGTTTCGCGTGCAAGTTGTTTTTACATTTTAAAACCAGAACTCGACGCAGTATGGGAGTGAGATTGTTAGGAGGGAAAAGTGCCCAAGATTTAAATTTGCATAGGCTTCCGACGCCTCGTTTGAGCCAACGGTATTGAACGTTATAAGGAAAACGTAGTTAATAGGGGGAATACCAGAGCCTTCATCTGCCTACCTAATGTTCAAGACGTTAGACGCTTAAGGACGTCATTAAATTTACAGCTGGGATATCCACATTAATTATTTGGCCCGAGTGGTTGCCGTGTTAGAATAGTGCCAATACATGCCCTCCCGTGGATGTCATAAGAGGCGACTAAGGGAATAAGGGCTCGTAGTACTGTTAGGCGATGGGCTTGCAACCTGTCACTAATACACTAGTAAACCTCTTGGCCTGATTGGGAAAAATGTGGTTACAGAATTAACAACAAGTCTTTTTAGAGTTGTTGGTATTACTGTAGCTCTGCGTACCTCGGGCGTGATGATATGTATGTATGTGTGTATACTAGCCGTTTCCCGAGACTTCGTTCGCATAGAAGTACCCTATGTCCTTCCTCTTTAATTTATCACGGAAAATTGGACGTTTCCTGAGGGAATAGCGATAAACGACATCTACGCGGGCGGCGACGCGCGAAACAGTTCTCACTACATAGTATAAAACAAAGTCGCTTCCCGCCGTCTGTCCCTATGTATGCCTAGATCTTTGAAACTATGCATCGGATTTCGATGCGGAATTTTTTTAATAGATAGAGTTATTCAAGAGGAAGGTTTATATGTATAAAAACTTTAACCCGGAGCGAAGCGAACGCGGGTCGTATATTTATAAACAAACATTCGACCTTACTGGGATCCGAATCCGGAACCGCTTGCTTCGTAGGCAAGGTCACTACCAACTAGTCTAAATGCTTTGTCGATTGTGGCTAGATCTAATACCTACTTCATTATGCAACACGTTAATATGCTCGTGCTCGTTACATTTGAAGTCGTCTTAAAAAAGAACGTCGTAAAAATTGTGTACGTACTTACAAAACCGCAGTAACCTTGAGCGAGCCATTGTAGACTCAATCCTTATTAGTTTTAGAATCAAAGACGTGTAAGGTCAGTGAAGTTATTTCGCGACAGCTATTATCGTTTGCTTTTAACATACATACATACATAACAACACGCCTTCATTCCCAGAGTGGGGTCGGCAGAGCTACAGAAATGCCAACAACTCTAAAAAGGCTTGTTGATAATAATAAAAATATCAGCGGACAATCTCACACAAATTGACCTAGTCCCAAACTAAGCTCTAGGCTTGTACTATGGGTACTAGACAACGATAAACATACATATATAGAGAAATAAATACTTAAATAAATAGAAAACATCCAAGACTCAGAAACAAATATTCGCGCTCATCACACAAATATCTCACAAAATGGCTTCGGAGGCAGGGTCGCTCCCAACTAGGCCAACGTGTCGTCAAACCGCACCCTAATTTTGATTCTTCTTGATGGTTCTGTAACCACATTTTGCACAAGTAGGCTTTTGTTTACTAGTGTATTAGTGACAGGTTGCAACCCCATCGCCTAATAGTACTACATCCCTTAATCCCTTAGTAGCTTCTCACGACATCCACGGGGAGACATGGAGTGGTACTATTCTAACCCGGCAACCACACAGGGCCTTATATATTGTCAACAATGATTAAAAAATTACTTTGTTTCGCCGTGCAAAATCGAATTTTGCTCACTGTCTAAAAACAGCAAAAGCTGCGTTTTTAAGGTGTTGAGGTAGAAAATAATGATTGTCCCAAAGCAGCCACTGTGTTAAGTGTCAACGGTCAACAAATTATTCATTGTTTTACAAAATTACTTGAAATCCTGACCAGAGTGTTAAGCAACAGCCGGTGTCGCCTCTAACCTCGACCACTTGTATCGTTATGGGTTACTGCGGCCATAAAGAAATAAAATAAATAACAGGCCAATCTCACACAAACTGACCTAGGGCTGTATTAATAAACTGATCTTGATTGTGATCCTCGTCTCAAGACGCGCCAAAAATTACAGTGTTCTATGGCTTGACGTTTACTTTGACGTATCTTGAGACGGGCATCGCAGCCAAGATGAGATTATTAATCAAACCCGGGCCCGCTATCTAAGTGGGCAGAGCCTAGCACGCGTCGCCACAACTCATACACTTCACTAACCACACACTATCTGCGCATGTTCCAACTCAATTAGGATTATGCGCAGTATTGTTAATTGTACCAGTCTTCCTGTCGAGGCAAATTAAGCGAGTTCAATGACCTCTTGACAACCACCAGAGCGGTCACTTTTATTTACCGCTAACCTTTGTTGGATCGGAATCTAATATTCATACCAATATGCTCCATACTCAATACTCTATTGCAATTCATAATGTATACAGGTTGGAATACAGTCAATTTATGAGCATAATAAACCCTGTCGGCCACAACAATAAGAGAGGTCTATATATGTAGATACTAGCGACCCGCCAGCGGCTTCCCCCGCTGCAATTTTTTTATTTGTTTCTTTCATCTCACTTAGGTGTATGAAAAATAGATAGTAGCCGATTCTCAGACCTACTGCATATGCATATAAAATTTCATAAAAATCGGACACTAACACTGTGACACGAGAATTTTATATATTAGATTCAGAATGTACTCGGGTAGGTATAATTGTTATGTAGACGACACTAATAAACAGTGATCGGAATAGGTAGTGCAATTTCGGGTGAATGACCTTAAACATTATTATTTCACAGAATATTTTCTTGATGACCTTAATTAAAGTTAAATACGAACATGCGAAAAATCTAAAAAAAAAGTTATTGTAAATATTTTTTTACTTTTTGTCATTGCAAGTGTCTACATATTTCGTCAATGCGATATTCTATGCTACCAAAATAATCGTTAAAATCAGATTTTAATAACATTCCTGAATTAAACACAAACTTGAACACTTTGCAAATGTCATCCCGGGGTTACAAGCTATATCCATACTAAACTTACGCACCGAAGTCTCGCGAAATTGCACTACCTATTCCGATCACTGCTAATAAATCACAGTTGAATAGTGGCGTCTATATATGTCGTAAAAAGTGACGTCTGTTAGTTTGTTACTCTTTCACATGTAACGGCTGGACAGGTTTGGATGAAATTTGGAATGAAGATACTTATACCCTGGATTGACACATAGGTTACTTTTCACATAATTAATAATAAAATAAGCTTTAGGCAGAAGCTAGTAGTATATAATAAGATATTGGTTACATTAAATTACATGATATAAAATTTACAAGATATTGGTCATAAGAAACAAAAATATAAATATATTAAACATCAATAACATGTTATGATGACTATAAGAAATAAGTTTCTCCATGTTTAAGTAATGGCGGCTAAGTTAAAAACAAATCGATAACATGTAAAGGCAATATGGTTGTAGGTACCTACCGAATTGTGGTTCCTTAGACAATAAGTTCAATAAGTTGCAAAATGTGTCTTACTGACTTACTTATTAAAATATATTTTGCAACTTATTCAATTTGTTATACTATCCTCAAACCAAACGGACGACTGAGGCAATAAACGCCGGCGGCCGTAGGGATGGCGGCATGTCGATACTGGATTATTAAATGTCGATAAGATTGATTATATTTTCATTGCTTAATAATGTAATTTATTTATATGTTTTTATTAGTTTAAGTTATTCTCAGTATCGTGCTGATACCGTAGCTCATTAGTAGGCTTAGGACTTTTGGATGCTCGCCGTGGTTCAAGAATCCAGGGAGTCGCCATTATAGCCATTATATAGTATAAGCGTAGTCATTAGACTATCACACTAATTATTTTACATATAATAACACAATGACAGTCATTAGGGTAAACCTTCAAAAAGAAGACTTAGAAAAAGCGTATTTAAAAGATACTCGTCCACTTATAATCAATCTTCAAGAGGATAGTGACAACGATGAAGAATATTTTTAATTTTAATACTTGTCGATAAAACTGTATGTGTTATATATTTTTTTATTTATTAAATCTTACTATGTTTTAGTTCTAAAGTACCTAATTGTAGTCTTAAAAGTATTTATTTCGTAATATAAAATATTGTACGCATTACTTACTTTGTTTTCATTTTTGCATATTATCTTATCGACATGCCTTGTACCGTGTGCTTTCTACCTGCCCTATGCGGCCCGGCTGATAACAGGCACGCTGCATTAGGGCGTGCGGGTGCGAAAGAGACAATACGATGCTAATGGTTTTACGACCCCAGTCGTCCGTTTGGTTTGAGGATAGTATAGTTACGCGGTATTGTAGTTTGGCCGGCGATATGTTTGGCTATACAAGTCAACATATTTGTTTTTACAATTGATGACGTAGCCGTTTTAATTATTTGGATAATGTCGCGCTAAAAGGGCGATGACCGCACTCGTCGCAAGCATTCGGTTAAACCGGAACCGTTATTCACTATGAAAAAAAACCGGGCAAGAGCGTGTCGGACCACGCTCAGTGTAGGGTTCCGAAGTATTTACTACCAAAACAAAAAAGCGGAACAGCAAAAGAGCGTATCTTCATAGCACTTACGTCCTTTTATTGAGAAGCGCAGGTTTTCGGCAATAACAAAGTACGAACCTTGCCCCCATTTCACCATCATGACAATGACAAGTGACAGGCGACATTTTAGTATACATGGTGCAGATTACATGAATCCCAGTGATGTAAAAAGTAATTAAATCTGCAATGTAGGTATGCCTGTTACCTATTTTCAGGATGGTGAAATAGGTTGCTGGTCATGGACCCTACCCACAAAGGTTAACAAATGTACAATTTAACGTAATCATACATTTAATATTGAAAATGTTAATACTATCAAAAATCTCTAACAAAAATAGGGCTTCAAAGCTTAATATTTCATAAGCCTATCCCTTGATCGAATAATTGTTATTCATAAACTCACAAGCCCTATCCAACAACACCCGAGTAGACAAGAAAAAAAATGCATCCCCTCGTTAAATGTAGGGGAGGTACCCTAAAACATTTTTTTTTACTTTTTATTTTATTGTTGGCGTGACTAATATGTATATTCATGCCAAATTACAGCGTTCTATACTAATAGTCTCTGCGCTAGGCTGCGGACGGACGGACTAGTTTCCTAGTTTGACTACGGAACCCTAAAAACCTTAGATCTCAACTCCTGTGGGTTCGTACTTACAAATGCTTACTATATTATTTGCAAAGATGTGAAACGTTGATTTTTTTTTTATCAGCGCAAGCGCGTCAATAATATCAGCGCAAGGTCTGTAATAATGTGGTATTATGATAAGTGAAAGAAACAAGCGTCATTAGTAATTATACCAGCTGTCACAAAACACATCCTAGACGGACAAGATACACCGCTGATATACAAGAGACACCGCTGGACTCAAAAACTGTATCTATTCGTTTTCAGTCAATAAGCCTCGGTAACTATATAAAATAATGTACTAGCATAAAACTAAACTTATTGTTACAATACAAACGATCACTTCAGGTTAGGTAAGTGTAGATACTTACTGGAAAACCCGACTCTAACCTCGGACGTGCCCAAGTTTTCGCGGACATAGTACCAAACATAAAAGACACTCTATAATTAATTTGTTAAGAATGCGATTACTAAAATAGGTATTGGGTTCTAAGGTTCAGTTTCATTGGGCATTCGCCCGCATGCTTGTAGCAATCCATTGACGAGTTGTTATGACAGTATTGAGCCAGGCCAGGAGCTATTGCAGTGACACAAAGATACAAAAAAGAAACTGATACTTTACGAGAATAACCAGTTAACTATAGACGTTGTCAACAGAGGCCTGAATTCTCATAGCATTTTTGAGCTGTCTTAGGGACTTCTCGTTTATCGACTTCTGATATACATATTATGTATATTGATAAATAAAGAATAGAATATTAAAAAAATATGACCATGAGTAGAAGTGAACAACATGCAGTCATATCACAAATAAGCAATCGCTTCGAGATAACCTTACGCTGCTAACTTTTTGGAAATTTAAATAATAATATTTTATTGTTTCTTATAAATAATTAGTGGATTTCTTATGCCTCTCAATAATTTGGACAAAGAAATTGCAACAAGAATTGCTATTAACTTTTCATTGAAAATCTCTACTTCACATTTGCAACTACTCAAAAGTTATCTGAAAGAGATCGCTCTTTAGCGATAAGACCACCTGTGGTCTACTTTTAATATGTTGCATTCTTTAATGAATCTATGTAGTACATATGGATATCAAAAAAAATGAAATGTGTTAAATGAAAAGTCCCTATGACAGCTCAAAAGTGCTACGAAAATACCAGCCTCTTGTTATCAATATGGTGTTCGGTCAATAAAACCAATGTGGTTTCAATGTTCTTACATAGACGTTGCTACGATCATTACACAGGTTATATTTCAAAAAGAAATGTGAAATTCGCCAAAACGCCAAACATGAGTGAGTTGGACACTGTTGATGACAAGTGATTGTATTGTGTTAAAGATATTTGCAGTGAGTAACTATTTATATTTCCGTTTAAAACGGTAACCCCAAAAATTGTAGTCGGGTAAGTGAAACAGTTACAGCAGAGGAAGGGGGCCATATGTTTTCCTTACCCCGTGTAAGCCCCCTTCCTCTGCCCATGAGTACTTATACTGCTACTAAATAGTATAAGTGTATTTTAAGACTGTATTTTCTTATTTTAGTTTTGTATGTCTGGCTATGATGACTGTTTCACTTATCGCAAGTAAAAACTTTCCTTTGTATTATAAAAATTAAGTTTTAAACTGGACTGAGGCTCACATAACATTGAAGCAAGTTAAGATGTTTGAAAAGTCATTACAATACTTATACAAACTAAATATTTATAGATATTCTAATGGTAGTTTTGCTTACTCCATAACAGGCAAGTGAGACAAAACCATTGTCTGTTTTTATCACTACATAGTATAAAACAAAGTCGCTTTTTCTGTCCCTATATCCCTATGTATGCTTAAATCTTTAAAACTACGCAACGGATTTTGATAAAGTTTTTTTTAATAGATAGAGTGATTGAAGAGGAAGGTTTATATGTATAATACTTTAATCCGGAGCGAGTGAGGGCGGGTAGCTAGTTAGAAATAAAGCCCAAAAAAATAAAAAAGATATCCAAATTTTGAGTATGGATGTAAGCATCGAGGAGTTAATCACAATACTTGAGGGTTTGAAACTCATGAAGAGCTGATTAAAGGAAAAGTATAGAGCATACATACTCTTCCGTTAATCAAATTTCATATCAGGAGGTGAAAAGGCTGGCAGAGAAGAGAAAGTGGCAACTACTCCAACAACAAGATCCTAGTGTAAATATATGATAGAGTATTTACTGCGATTTAAAATAAAACCCCGGGTGGTTGCCGGCTTAGAATAGTGCCACTCCATGTCTTCCTGAGAGTGTCGTGAGAGGCGACTAAAGGAATAAGGGGTTGAACTGTTAGCCGATGGGCTTGCAACCTGTCGGTAATACACTTGTAAACTTCTAGCAAGTTTGGGCAAAATGTGGTTGATAAACAAGTAGAGTTGTTGGTATTTCTGTAGCTCTGCCTACCCCACTTTGGGAATGAAGGCGTGATGTTATGTATGTATGTATGTAAAATAAAAAGTTTTGTGGTCTAGAGCTCATATTGTAAAATGAATGCTAAAGTATGTTTCTTTATCCCACTCTGACCATTAGAATTACTAATTCCAACATATCATACATACATACTTACATCATACATAACATACTTGACTTTTATTTTACAATACCTTTATTTGTTAACCTAACAAGCTAAGAAACATGCAAAACTATGTACTTGTCTTTAAACAGATTAGATAAAGTGTGTTAAAAATAAACGAAATATTTGTTTTGGCCAATTCTTATCATGTAAAAAGTTGTTTTCAACGTTTGCGTGATGCTACGCGCCAAGCATTCGCAATGTCAGATGACTCATAAAAAAAAAAGTTGCTCTTAGCAAGTCGGTAGTCAAGACGCCTCATGGAAAAATCTAGGCTTTTAACACCATTAACATGAAGGTAAACTCGACCTAGACAATCTTAAAACGCTCGCAATCATCACAATTTTACCACGAAACATATTTGCGTCACGAAATTTCATTACGTGCGAGGGCTGCTCGAAAATACACAGTTCATTCTTTGTTTACTTATGTTAAAGTGGCGTACTCACCTGCTACGGAGTGCATTAGTTGAAAACCCAGCAGAACCGTTGTGGCAATAGCAAAAACACTTACTTTGCCTTTAAAAATATCCATTTTTAAGTAACGGATACGCTATGCACTTTTAAAATACGTCGACAAGATAAAATCGGGAAGAAAGCTTTACAGAGAAACTGAAGTATTTGGACAGTCGAATATGTCCCGGAGTTAACTCCTCGAGACCGCACTCACACAGAGAATGATCCCGAACACGAATCTTCGGCAGAAAAGAGTGCGAACAAATGAGACCAAGTTGCAATCGAACGAGTTATAGGATCTGATTGGAACCTTTTGGCATTGACGTTTAGTCGTACCACGCTGGCGGTTCGGACAGCGACAGAACGGAGTACCTAACCGAAGTGTGTTGAAATATCTAATGTTGCCAGTGCTCTGGTAGAAAAACCGGAATAATAACAAACTTATTTTTTCAGATTTGAACAGCGTGTATATAATATTATTTATGTTATCGCCTCAAATGAAGTCGAATAGAAATGAAATACCAACCATTAGCACTTCTAAGCAGTATTCGGTATTTAATGAAATGAATAATCATAATTGGATCTCCTTATCTGTTTTTTACTTGTTTTATACGTATTATTATATATATTATAACTATTAGTAGGTATATGCTTATTTTATTGTTATTAGATATAGGTATTGCATATCTATTAAAACGGTTTTTTTTTATTTTCTTTACAAAAACCCTTACCGTGGTCGGTGTCTAACGGCCGAACCCTATATTCAAACCGCGGACAGATAGCCTTACTTTGGATTAAAATTTGACACATTTTGTATGGGCAAATGTCAAATTTCAACCCGAAGTAAGCCTTATCTATCCGCGGTTTGAATATACGGTTCGGCCGTTAGTGGTTCTATTTCCTCTAACTGGCAACGCTAACACTTTAATGAGTGCGAGTTTTGTAAGTTTGTATCGATCCGACAGGTAATATCCAAAACAATCCATTTGAACAATTATTTAATCATTTGAAAGGTATATTTTTCCAGGTGGACATGGGCTAGTTTTTATTTGTTTAAACCAGAACGAAGCGAGGGTGAGATGCTATATTATATTAAAGTACAATATTGATGCCACAAATATAAGAATAAATTAACATCTTTTTGAACATGTTAACTGACATTATAGAGTGCGGTTGCATTGAATTAAGTATTGTTAAGTAAGTTCATGTTCATGGACTTAAAGAGATACCTGCGACGACACGCTAGTCTTGTTGGTAGTGACCGTGCCTACGAAGCTAGCGGTCCCGGGTTCAAATCCCGGTAAGGGCAGATATTTGTGTGATGAGCGCGAGTATTTGTTCCTGATTCTTGGATGTTTTTTATGTATTTAAGTATGTATTTCTCTATATAAGTATGTTTATTGTTGTCTAGTACCCATAGCACAAGCTTAGAGCTTAGTTTGGGACTTGGTCAAATTTGTGTGACATTGTCTCAGATGTTTATTTATTTATTTAAATGTAAAGTCATATCGTAAATTATCTACGAAAATCAAGGACTCATCTGAGTCTAGTGTTTGTGATTGTGAACCTTTTGAATATTTGAAATCAGATATTTATTTTAATAAATGAATGTTATCTACATCAGATAGTCAGGTAGTTTTTAGTTGCAAAACAAAACACGAATCCAAAATACCAATATATCTAAGTTACATGACTATGCATTTTATAGCATTTTATTTATACAACTTTATACCCGTTTTATACCATTAAATGGTCAAAATTATTGTAAATCTTGACAGTTTAAAAGAAAGCTCACTAGTTTAATATTAACAGTGATGTTGTGAGTGCAAGTTCATTTGGTTAAGCTTAATTTATTTCCTAAGTATATAGATTAATGACCAACGTTGGCAACACTATTAAAGCGCATAGACTAAACCTGCATAAAGTGACAAGTCGACGCTAACTGTTTAAAAACTTTTTTAATCACGTGATATAGCATTTACTAAGTTATAAATGTTATTATTAACATTTGCAAAAGGAAACTTCAATATACAATCTCACTATCCCTGCCAACATACTACTTTGAATATTATGTTTTACATTTTGATAACTTAGAAAGTTTCCCTAAATTACTTACTTAGTCTTTGGTAGTTATACGAGTTGTACAGTGCAGTAACTAGATGGCAGTATAACCTCTGTCACTTCTATGAGTTGTTAAGTGTAGTAACTAGATGGCAGTAAAACCATTAAAATTAATACTCCTGTTAAAAATACTTTATGTAGATAATTAATTATCATTATTATTTTTTGATTTCTCTGGCTCTAAAACGAAATGACTCATGAAAGCCATGTATCGGCGGACTAAATTAATGCATTTAATTTCTAGGGACTAAAGTGACATTTTAATCCTCAGGCACTAAGTACATTTTCTTGTTAATTTTGTTATAAAAAGACTTGGAATAGCACAAACAGGCATATACATGTTGTCATTTGATGATGTTGCCCGTAACGCCGGAGTGCGCGGTGGAGGGCATAAGGTATAATCTCCACTGCCGACGTCTTCGTAAAAGAAATGTTGTCTATGGACTATTTGTAATGTTCTAACCCCACAAACAACCTTTTTGATATTTCGTACTGCGTTACAGAGACGAGTTGAGATTAAAAATGTCAGCGGCATTAAATTGTAACTTTTTAAGGTGTCTGCCATAGAATAAGAACTAAAGGCAAAGAAACAGCCGTGAAACGAAATCTATACCTGTCCCGAAATTTTCAATATGAACGTTAATTATGTTAAAAAGGGTAGGATTATAGTGTCCAGTTCTTGCTAAAACTAGCCTTACACACCTGGTTACCAACTGGTTAACCACCTGGCGACCATCATGTCACATCAAGAATTGACAACCAATCAAGACTAGTTTACCAATTGTAATGTTATTATTCAGTTCGATACAAAATATACAAGATTTGTATGAACACATCAGCAATGTTTTTTTTAAATTCGAAACATTTTTAAACCACATTTTTTTTTTTTTATATATTAAGGAGTAGGCACACGAGCACTCAGGCCACCTGATGGTAAGTGGAATCTGTGTAGACATTTGAATTCTCCAAACTATAATCCTAAGACCTCAAATGCGTTGCCAACCCTGAGGACTAAGATGGAATGCCTCTATGCTAGTAATTTCAGCGGTTGCCTTATCCCCACACCGGAACACAACAATGCGAACACTGTTGCTTGGCGGGTGGTTAATGGATAAGATTGTGGTAGCGATCCGGACGGACCCTGCACAGGGTCCTACTACCACTAAATGACAAACAAATATGGACAAACATTTGTTCAAATGTTAATCAGATAACACATTTTTTTTAATGCTCACATAATGACACCTAACATCCGCCATGAGAAATCTGTCCAACCCGTTGGATGATACGAGGTAATAAAGAATAAGTTTTATGTATTTTTATAAAACTCCAAAAAATGTCGATATCGATGTTATTGTTTTGTCCGTCCCTGGTGTAAATTTACTTAGTCTGTGATCTAAACCTTATCTGCACACATAAACGTTGTTTTATAGCAACAGTGTACGACCATGTCATTTTTAGCGTAGCTGTAGACTGTGCGTACCAGTTATCTGTATGTTGCCTTTTATTTTACTGCTCGTTCTATGCCTTTAGTTCTTATTCTGTGGTGTCTGCTAGAGTCTGGCAAACGAAAGCTGTCCCAGAGAAACAGCGGCCATTTCAAAAAACCTGCAGCTGTTTACACTGACTGTACACTTAATAAACGGAGTTGATACTATTTGATTTCCTGATCTTTTCACACCAGTGTTGGAGTATCAACTCCGTTTATTCAGTGTACAGTCAGTGTTAAGAGCTGCAGGTTTCCTGAAATTGCCGCTCTTTCTCTGGGACAGCTTTCGTTTGCCAGACTCTATGTAAAAAACTATTACGCTCTTATTACAAAAATCTTAGACGCGCCATAGACATGTTCAAAGTGACAATTTATTATGAATCGTAATTTACTAAACAAATTTTCAACGGTTGTTTATGTTTTTGTATTTAATAACAATATTATATTATAATTATGAGATTTATTTTTCAGGCAATCGAAGTAAAAAGCAAAGTGTTTAACTCGAAACTAAAAAGTCGTAATGGCTCACTTTAGTCCCTTGTTGAACAACCTACTATAAAATCACGCTGTACAGAAATTCGATGGATTACGAAATATAATCCACCAGTACAAAATTATTTTTAGATAGATAGATTTAGAAAGCAATAATAGTAGGATTCTAGTGATTCCACGTATTTCCTATTGTTGTATGGGTTATAATTATGTGAAGTGAACTGTGCAATTAAATCCTGCGCAAATTAGCAGTTGGCTCTTTGTCATTATCAGAAATGTAGCTTTATAATACTAGGTCAACCTCGGTTTTAATGCCATTTAATAACAAACGATGACAAAGATATTTCTGTGGATGCTTTGGGTTCATAGTATTCATTTAAAATCTGCATGAATTGAGGGTGGCTACCTTTCAAAAGGGTAGCCGCCATTTTTAGGGTTATGTACCCGAAGACATAGTCAATCGGAGCCAGACAGTTGGGTACCTTTCCTTGTACTCGTAAGTCTACACTGTCCGTCCATCCGTCTGGTTTTTTTCTGTTCTTTTCTCTTGTAAGAGAAAGCGGGTTGTTAAGTTATTTCGGAACATGTGTTATTACAGCGGACATGTGTTATAACAGATAAAGTTAATAATGAAACTTAAAAAAAGCCGGAGGGTTCCGTAAAAAGTTATGAGTGTCAAAAATTTGCGGCATAAACGGCTGTATCTTTTGATTGCGTTGGCTTAGAAGGCTGATATTTTCACAGCTCCAAGGGACAGTAGACTTGATTGTATTTGATATAAATTCCAGCTTGATACCTCCACGCTTTCCTGAGAAAAAGGGCCTTGACAGACAGACGGACGGACGGACGGACAACAAAATAATTGCTTAAAAAAAATTGTACTTAAGGCAAAGGTTTTTTTTTACATTACGACTAGACCCCGTTATCTAAGGCTCAGATTAGGAGCAGGCTAAAATAGAGATGCGATGTTGCTTCACATCATTGGTACCTAAATAAAAATCCAGGCTTTAAGTGTGTAAAAATATTTAATAAGTTGTTCGAAAATAAGGAAAATCAAATTGATAACAGTATCACTACATAGTATAAAACAAAGTCGCTTTTTCTGTCCCTATATCCCTATGTATGCTTAAATCTTTAAAACTACGCAACGGATTTTGATGCGGTTTTTTTAATAGATAGAGTGATTGAAGAGGAAGGTTTATATGTATTACATAATACTATAATCCGGAGCGAAGCGAGGGCGGGTCGCTAGTTGTAAATAAAAGCTGCATAGAGTATTAAAAAAAAAACAGTTTTTGCCAGTTACATTTATTTATTTATTTATTTATTTATTTACTCAATCAATTTGTAATTTACAGAGTAATCCATTTCATTACAAACTTAACCTAAAACTTAACCAGACATTATTTCCTAAAACATCCTTATTTCTAAACCATTCATTCTCTCTCAATCACTCTCTTGCATTCATCAACCACTTTTGCAATGCTTGAGGAGAACACATCGCAGTGTGGCGCCGCACTGAGCATGGTGTTGAGTATGAGAAGTGCCCGCTGCAGCGGAGAGTTCCGGTAGGTTTCGGTGCGCGCGCGCGGCAGCGCCAGCAGTCGCGGCGCGCGCAGCCGACACCGCGCGTCCGGCACAAACAGCCGCACCACCGAGTCAACCAAGTCAACGCAGTCAACTTTATTGTGCATGACACCCAAAGCAAATTTCACTGTTGCCAGCGAACGCCGCATCTCGAGCGAGTCGTAACCTAATTGACCTTGCAAGAATAAGGTCGGGTACAACTGAGGATAGTAGCAGTAGACCTTCTTGTATAAGTTCCTCAGAAATTTCTTTTGCACCTTTTCTATCATTAAAGCATATTTTTGTTCATAAGGACTCCATACTTCTGCACTATTCTCTAACACACTGCGAACGAGGTCTGCATAAAGAGAACGAAGGGCTGTAGGTGTGAGAGACCGGGAATTACGTAAGATAAATCCCAATCTCTGAGCACCCTTCTTTGCAACCTGCAGATGTTGCTCGCGGAATGTCATTTGGGAGTCAAACTGAACACCGAGATCGCGCACCAGCGACTGTCGCATTACAGCTTCATCCCCGAGATAATATTGATGATTTAACAGAACTGGCGAACGTGTGAAACTCATCATCTCGCATTTTTTCGAGTTGAAATACAGTTTATTAATTAAACTCCATCTATAAATTGCGTTTAAATCACCCTATAGAGTCTCGCAATCATTCTCTCGCCTTACTACCCTTACCAACTTCACATCATCGGCAAACAGTAACACGATTGAATCTTGAACGACATCAGGCAAATCATTAATTAAGATGTTAAATAGTAAAGGTCCCAAATTTGAACCTTGGCTTATTCCAGATCGCGTCAGAAAAGACTTCGACTCGTACGGTCCATATTTCACAAACTGTCTTCGACCTCGCAAATAGCTTGAAAACAGCTTGAGGAGTCTTGGAGTGAAACCCATAAGACCCAGTTTCATCAAAAGCACGTCATTGTCCACCCTATCAAATGCTTTTTGAAAATCCAGGTAAATTATATCTATCTGATGCCTTTTGTCCATTTCACGTGACAAGAAGTTGACCAGCGTAACTAAATTTGTGACTACCGATCGCCTAGGTAAGAAAGCGTGCTGCGCAGCCGTGATGTGTGGCATACACTGAGGCAGGATATTAGAATGTAACGCCATTTCGAACACTTTCGCCAGAGAACAAAGAATTGCGACTGGCCTATAATTCTCCACGTTATCCTTCGCTCCGGTTTTAGGGATTGGAGTCACGCGTGATTGTTTCCAGCAACTTGGGTAATCTCCGGTAGCCAAAATGCAGTTAAATATATATATAATTGGTTGAAGTAACGCATCCGAGCATCCCTTAATAACGTAAGGTGGAATTGTGTCTGGTCCTGCAGCTGTATTTGGCCTAAGTCGTTTAATAGATTGACGCACATCATCTGCGTTAAAAGTATGTACGTCAATATATCTTCCACTCATTGAATCGCCGCTAGCGCTTGCTTCAGACGGGTCCAGACTTGGCTCGTTAGTTAAAAACACTGACTCAAAATGCGCAGCAAATGCAGCTGCAGTATCAGCACCGTGATATTCAGTGTCATTGCGCTTTACCTTGTGCTCGATCCCCCCTCTAACACGTAAAGTATTAACGTATTCCCAAAACTTGGCAGGATTTTTAGACAGTTCTGTTGACACTTTTGTAACATATGTATCATGGGCAACTTTTATATCGTTTTTTATTTTGCTTTGCAAGTACGTAAAACCAATGCGCGCGGATTCATCGCCCCTAGATTTCCACAAACGGTGAAGTCTAGCTTTCTCCTCAATGTCCCTTATAATTGCTTTAGTATAGAAAACCGGATAAACACTGCAACACGACTGCCTTCGTATCTTTTTAGGAATACAATAATCAAAGTTATGGTACAATATATTATTAAAAATCATTACAGCTTCGTCTGGAGACTTAGCGCTATATAAAGAGTCCCACTTCGCACCTTGCATCATATAATACATTGCCAAGTAATCCCCCTTACGGAAGTCCCAATCCCGACTGTATCCTATATTTGATGGTGGTAACCATATTGTTGGTTTAAAAAATAACTTATAACTTATGCCTACCAATAGAGGTGGATGATGACCGTCAATAGCTACCAGTTCTTCACCAGGCTCAGCACGTCGCACATGTACCTCATCTTTCAACTCCGGACTTGCAAGCACTCCATCAAGCACTCTGCCATTCATATTCTTAATTTTATTAAATTGAATAAGATTACATGATGATAAGAAACAATTATAATACAATAAACAATTATCACTGGCACTGTGGTAGTTCAAATCCCCAATAATTAGTATCTTATTACTATCGTGTTTTGCACATACCTCTTCAACTTTGGTAAACCACTCAATGTACACGTCGTCAGATACTCTTGGAGGAATGTACACAACGCAGACGTAGATAAACTGTTTCTCAATCTGGAAGCGGGCCCAAAGGTCTTCGCCGCTAGGTGTTTCGTACTGCTGCAGGCGCTCCAGTTGAATAGGGGGGCGCGCAGCCAGCAGCACCCCTCCGCCGGCGCGCCCGCCGCCCCGGTCTCGTCGCAGTACCCTCCACTCGCCGACACAGAGCTCGGCGTCATTCACTGAGTCATTGAGAAAGGTCTCCGTTAGTGCTACCAGTTCAACTTTGTCATCGACAAGTGATAAGTTTGTTCGTAATTGTAGCAACTTGGTTTTCAGGCCTCTTACATTCTGATAAAACGCATACAGTGTGAATTTAGTGCCTTTCGAGCTGGGTTTTTTCATGAAAGTTGCGAAAATTTTGCTTCCATGGCTTTACGCATATACCTTCTGCCCAATTTTCAGGGACTAATACCGAAGCAGTGAGTCCAGATGGTACTCCCAATTTAAACGAAGCATAGTTACCACGCGCGTTCAATGGCTCCGCCGTGCATGATACCTCGGACCCGCATATGCTTTTAAGGTGGTCGAGAACTTGAACACTAGTTGTACCCACTTTTATATAAAACACATGTAAGTATTGTATTCTTTCAGCGGCTTCTAGCCCAGTCCCGCCCACGTTAGCGGTGCCTCGAAGAACATTAGACTGCGGGCGGCGCTTCCGCTTGACCTCCGTGAAGCCATCCTGGCTGTCTTCATTGTTTTCCGGTGTTTCTCGGATCAGGTCACAAGTACTGACCTCTTGAGCTTGACTTTTACTGCTAGATGTTGAGGACAGGCAGACAGGCGTATCTTCCACTTTCTCCAAAATCGGATTACCCACTTTTTTAGCCTCCTTGGTGTTTTTGGACGTAATCGAGTTTTCCTTTCTTAAAAGTTTGGGTGGTATCTTGACTTCTTTTGCCTGTGATGAGCTGGTAGATGGTGGTAGTGGCGTACCTTTGTTAATTGTTTCTGCTGTTATGTTGGCTTTTCCCACCTGTTGTTGTGTGTCGAGTTTTACTTCTGGCACGTTTCTAATATTGTTTTCCAAGGATGTTATCTTATCGACAAGACCTGCTATAACTTCCAGAAATAGGTTCTTCAATACTGTGCGTTGATCAATTAGGGCCCTCTGTAATTCTTCGCGCACAATATTCCGAACAGCATCCGCACTTAGGAGCTTATTATCTGATGCTTGAAAACGATTTGGCTGGCGAATGATGACGTTTTCGTAACTATTTATTTCAAGGATAGATGTCTCGAATTCGGTAGTATTACTCGCTGGAAACTCTACATCCGTAGAGGTTGAATAATCATTATCATTTTTAAGCGACTTAAAAAAAAGGGGTGTCAATTCATCGAAGTATTTTACAAGCAGGCGACGGAGTCGACTGAATTCGTAAAGCTAAATTTAAATTTATTCTAAAAGAATGGCTATTAACACTGTCTTATTCCGACACCGAAGACTTGCTGACATAACACGTACACGCACACACACACACACACACACACACACACACACACACACACACACACACACACAGATACAGGCTCTGCCTAGTTTGGGTCCCACCGAAAACTCAATCTTGTAAATTTATATAATTTGGAATAAAATATTGTTATTTTTTTATGAAGCATAGGTATAATCGTAAATAAATAAATGATATGTATTTTTTGGAATTTCATAATAAATGAAAAATCACTATAGCTAAGTATGACTCAAATCTTTTGATATGTTAGTGAGTGAGTAAAACAATTTAATTTTTTATCGATTCACATTATCGAAACTGCCCCATCACTTGCTCCCAAACTGAGCTCTAGATAACGGGGTTTAACTGTGACATTAATTAAGGTATTATCTTAATAAACATTATGTAAAGATACGTTCTTCTTAATTTTTGGATATCTGGGACCGTTAAAGGAATATAGAACTCGTATTGTGTAAACCTCGCTGCTTTCGAGGAATCAATGTTTTTTGGGCGGGTATGGCTGTGGCTGCCGTGGGTAGTAAACCAAAATCCTATCTCCTCACGAATTAGCACGTGTAACCTTATTACTAACAAAAGATAATCCGGTTTAGATTGCTGGCTGTATTACCCAACTGGCAGATCATTTAGGTATGCAAATGTCACTGGAGATTGCACGGCGAACAACTTTTTGATGCCAAGAAAAGTGACCTTGAATGACGTCGCTTATGTTTTCTGTCCCTTTCTTTTCATCCTAAAAAAAGGGACAAAAACATGCGACGTCATTCAAGATCACTTCTCTTGGCTTAAAAGCGTTGTTCGCCTTGCAATCTCCAGTGGCATAGAGTATAAGCTTCTTGAAGGTCGTTTTAAAGGTTCGAAATTCAAATCGTCTTATTTTAAGGGTATTGTATTGTTGTTTGACGACACGTCAGCTTTGTTGTGTCCTTTCTACGAAGCTATCGGTCCCGCATTCAAAATCCGGTCAGGGCAGATGTATTTAATTTTGTGCCTGATAGATTAATGGTTATTTAGAAGGTGGTTGCGCTATGTGGCAGGATTGACGTCTTACATGCCCAGTAGGTACTACAATATGCATTATATTCATATTGTACGAAATAATGACGACTCTCACTCACACTCAACTTTTTTTGTTGATTTCTTAAGACCAGGCCTTCTTAACATACAGCCATACATCGTAATTTTGTGCATTTTCTCATTCCTCCGTATGATCGCGCCTTCGCGTTTAAATTAAATAAATAATTCATACAATTTGCTCGCAATAAACTGGAGGTGGTACTCTTTTGGAGTTTCGCGCGCGTGCCGCGGGGAACAATAAACGCCCGTTGGCCGTAAGATGGCGCTGGGGTCAATATACCCGAGTACCCGAGAAGGAGGCTAACCTCTGTATACAATCAAGAACAACGCCTTGAAGCCAAGAAATGTGACCTTGAATGACGTGCCTTTTGTTTTTTGCCCCTTTCTTTAGAATGAAAAGAAAGGGACAAAAAACATAAGCGACGTCATTCAAGGTCAATTTTCTTGGCTTCAATTCGTTGTTCGCCGTGCAAGCTCCAGTGTCATATATCGGGTGTGGCCTGTAATAGAAGCAATAAATTGAGGGATCGTTTCCACACTACAAACGTAACAACATGTATTCTACAAATTTTGAAAATAAATTATTGTTAACCAAATATTAATGAATTTAGATTTTCCAAGCAAGCAATGTATTGCGAAAACGACGAAGTTTGTAGGCTGATAGTAGATGTCAAGTAGACTATTGGATGGAGTACATTAAAATGTTATTAAAGTTCGAAAAAATCCCAAATATTAAATTAAGTATTTTTTTTAAATTGTAGAACAAATGTTGCTACGTTTATAGAGTAGAAACGATCCCTCAATTTATTGCTCCTATTACAGGCCACACCCGGTATAAGCTTCTTGGACACAATAAACGCCAAGCGCCATAGATATAAATATTTTTTGAAATGTGCTTATAATCCTACTATCCGACTATGAAAAAATGCCCGGTCGGTGATAGAGACTAAAAATCGAAGTCTTTTCTTTTTCCTCTTACAGGAATCGCAATAAGGGTATCTTTCTCTGTCAAAGCGTGTCAGGCATTTGCCAAGCGCGCACCACCATTTTAATTTATTCCGACCGATATTTTTATAGTTTTGTTAATTATTACAAATAAAAAGTCGATGTATCGTTCATTCTCAACATACATTTCGTACAATCTGCTGGTCTTGCACCCCTTCTGTAGTAGGAGAAGAAAAATAGAATTCATCAATATCATGGACTCAATCTTTCACAGCTGAAAGATGTATCAAAGGTTCGAAGGAAACAGGTTCAGACATGTTTTCACTTGGAGAGTGGAACGCCGACTGAGCGTTGTAGTAGGGCCCAGGATGCAACTTTTAATGGTAACTCATCACTTAATCGAATTTCGTTTCACCGAACGCTATTTTCTGCTGAAACCATAATGTTTTCAGAGTATATTAAAGATTAATTACGTAGGTTAGGTTGGGTTAGATGTTTAAGATACCCTGAAAACACTATGGTTTCAGCATGAAGTATCGTTCGATGAAATGAAATTCAATGAAATTATACATTCGATGAAAGGTGTTTCGATGAAATGATAGACACCCAATTTTATTATCGCAGTGCGCTTGGGGCAATACTCCATATTCTGCAATTTGATTATATAAACAATGTAACAAATTTCATTTTTAAAATTGCTGCGAGTTTTTTCTCGTTTTTGCACGCCATACGTTTTCTGCGAAGCTTATAAATGACAATGGAGATTGCACGGCGGACAATGGCCTTGAAGCGAAGAAAAGTAAATGAATGACGTTGCTTATGTTTTTTGTCCCTTTCTCAAAAACTCAGGATCACGCTAAAGAAAGAGACAAATAACATAAGCAGTTCCAGTGTCATATATAAGTTGCTAAACCTAACTCGTTCCTATTTAGCATTTCGTTTCCGAAGGTGTCAAACGGGACTCTATTACTAAGCCTACTCTGTCTGTCTGTCCGTCTCTCCTAGCTTTAGAGAGCTGTATCTTTTAAAAGTTAAAAAATAAAGGGTATCCTACAAAAAACTTTCTTTAATGTACAGGTTAGTACGCCTAAGAAAAACAGAAGATACTAATAAAATAGTCAAGTGTGAGATGGGCTCACATGGATTCGATTCGAACCCCTACGGTGTACGGAACCCCTTGGTGTGCGAGTCCCACTCGCACTTGACAGTTTTTCCTCATCTCTAACTGACACTTCAGCTTTAACTGATGTATTTTAGTCGACTACCCGACAAGTTTAGCAAAAAGTAAGTTTTTAAAACCCGACTGCACGTTTTGATAATATCGTCTATACAAAGTTTATGCCACTATATTTTTTTTTGTTTAATTTAAGTATCCATTGACACTTGCGACTTTATGATGAATCTAACGACACCTCGCTTGTTGAAATCGGCCCATCCATCCAGCCTCTACGAGGGAACATAGAGTAGCCTTCCGTCGCTGAACATGATATTCTCAAAACATGATAATTCTCAAAATATGATATTCTCAAAATGTGATATTCTCAAAACATCATTATTAACAAGACATCAATTAGACAGTGTCGACGGAGCTCCTATTTCTGGGTATTTTGGCCCTGCGGGCCTGCTATAAAACTAACATAACCTAAACCTACGATTCTTTAACCTAATTCCACTATTTGCAAATATCATGTTTTGCGAATAGCATGTTTGGCGAATATCATGTTTGGCGAATATCATGTTTTGCTAATATCGTGTTTTTCGAATATCATGTTTGGCGAATATCATGTCTTGCGAATATCATGTTATGCGAATATGATATTCTGCGAACTATGGCTGCCAACTGGGTTAGCGTGTCGCCAAAAAGACGATTAATGTTCATTACTAGGTATCCAATGACGGGCAACCATGTTTTTTCACCAATCCTCGTTTAAAAGGGGTAGTAGGTATAATATATCTTACCCAAACGCAAAAGGCGATTTTTGTGTTTTATCCTGAGTAACGAGTCATTCAAATACAAACACAACATTTTGTATAGAAATTTTCAGCGTCACAATTCTCTTAAGCGCCATTTTAAGACCCCGACGCCGTACCTAAAGGTGTGTTCAGAATGTACACTCTAAAGCATTGTTAAATTTCGGCCCCGGTTCGTATAGTCCGTCCTGTGTGGCCACTTCCTTTGTGCTCTGTTTACTACATAAATAGTAAAGAGAATTGTAAACTGGCGTAAGGCAAAGTTTTATTAATGTGTCTTTGTTAGTTTGTTATTATAAGTGACAGAAGAATGTGGGTGTTTAGTTGTGGTACCACCATCTTATCCATTAGCCACCCGCCAAGCAACAGTGTTCGCGTTGTTGTGTTTTGGTGTGGGGATAAGACAACCGGTGAAATTACTAGCATAGAGGCATTCCATCTTAGTCCTCAGGGTTGGCACGCATTTGAGGTTTAGGATTATAGTCTTGAGAATTCAAATGTCTATGGGTCTCAGATTCCACTTACCATCAGGTTGCCTGAGTGCTCGTGTGCCTTCTCCTTAAAAAAAAAATACAAACTTCAGAACTTCTCTTTTAGTCGCTGTACGCTGTAATACGTTTTTATGTTCGTCTTATTGATTTCATTGAACCCAAAAGACATTAGCACCGAACAATGATCTATCGTCCTATTTAAAGGAGGGATTCTACCCGAGGGGTGTCATGTTTCGGCGATTTCGTGGCCACCGGCTAGCTGTCACCGCGAAATTCTCTTAATAGTTGTGAGTAATAAAGTTATTCTATTAGACCTTTTGTAGGTACTCTCTCCGCCGTACTCAAAGACATTTAGGCCGTTTTCCAAAAATACTTTCTATAGTTAAAAGGCAAAAATTAACAATAGTAACTGTTCCATTACGTCACAAAAATTAACTATTACGCTTTAAGAGAAATAGTGGCGTCTCAGACAAAACTCCTGCAGCAAGTTCAACCATATTACTAACAGGTGAGGTTAGAATTTGCTATGCTTATTTAATTGACGACGCGGTGGCCTAGTTGGGAGTGACCCTGCCTCCGAAGCCATTTTGTGTGATGAGCGCGAGTATTTGTTCCTGAGTCTTGGATGTTTTCTATGTATTTAAGTATATATTTCTCTATCTAAGTATGTTTATCGTTGTCTAGTACCCATAGCCTAGAGCTTAGTTTGGGAATAGGTCAATTTGTGTGAGATTGTCCTCTGATATTTTTAATTTGAAATACGGCTTGTTGGCTCATCGGGGCAGTATACGTGTTACAAAATAATCCGTAAAAAAAAAATTACAATAGTAGTGTCAACCCTTATTAAATAACGTCAGTTCAGTATCTTAGGTATACAGTGTGTTACCGGCATGAGGGCTTTAAATGTAGGTATCGATTCTACTCCTCAAATGCTACATCTTTTGTTCTACGAATTAGAAAATAACTTAATTTACAGTAAGTTATAGGTGATCAAACTTTCAAACTTTACTAGTAAAATCAGTGAATTAATTTATTTTGTATGAAAAATAAAAAATAAAAATTACCTTTTTTTAAGTCGTAAAACAAAAGGAGTTCCATTTGAGGACTAGAATCGATACCTACATTTAAGCCCTCATGCCGGTAACACACTGTATATACTAGGGTTGACACCACTTTCGTAATTTCTTTTTTATGGATTAGTTTGTAACACGTTGTATAAATAAATGACTAATTTTAGTGACGTAATGGAAAAATAACCGTTGTTAATTTTTTTCCTTAACTTTTTTGGAAATCGCCTTTTAGCGACCATTAATTAAATCGTTCCGGTAACGTGTAAATGAGAACTCGTCACTATCTTCCGAGTTTGTTATTTATTGGTGGGGTAACGGACGCACATCGACCCTATGGGATCGTTCGTGTAATTACCCCTCTTCTTAATGCAGCCAATCCTTCCAGAAAGCGGATAGTGGAGTGCAATTGCACTGCCTTAAAATCCTTTGGTTCTGAGTAGCCACAGCGAAGAATTTACATTCTTACTCCGGCGAGGGTATCACATTCACACAGTAAGTGTTTCAGTGTGTTCACTTCGCCGCACATTCTACAATCACAATACTCTTAGAGAACATGCATGAAAATCAGAGAGTTTCATTGATTCAGGAGGTAATGTTAAAAGAGGATGTAAAACGCAATTTACGCTTAGTTTTGACCTGTTTATTAAGATTTTATATAGAATCAAAACATGTTAAATTTTTAAAACTTCTTTCATGTTTAAATTGTTTTTTCGGCTTCCTCATTTCATTGACGTAATATTTTAATTCAACAATATTGTCTTAAATATAGTAATTTACGAAATAAATGTAAATTTCTTTATAAGGTCCTTATATTTTAAACATGGAACAACAGCTGTGACGTCATTCCTGTCGTCGATTTTGTATAGAGTGTTTTTGCAGGGGGCCTGAACTATGACTTTTAAAGCTTCATGTCACAATAGGGTAGTTTGGGGAGTAAATGGAACGGCGTTAATTAATAAAAAATAAATACGGTTTTTAACCTAATAAATTTAAATAACTAGGCGTTGACGACAAAAATTATCAAGTCAATTGATCAAAATTATCTTTTGGTATATAAGTTCAAACTATACATTTGTACGTTAAACTGGCTTTTGACAGATAAAAAGTGGGCGACCGAAAAAAAGCCAGTTTAATGTACGTACAAATGTATGGTCTGCAGTAATCGAAAGATAACGTTGATCAATTGAATAGGTAATTTTTATCGTGAATACCTACTTAGCTATTACAATTAATTCGGTTAAATCCGGCCGTTTTTCGTATTAAATAACCGTTCCATCCAGTAAATGGAACAGTGGAACATTATTAAACATATTAGAATTATATTTATCAATTAATCAGTTTTAACCTTACAACATAATTAAGTTTTGATCAAAGATGTAAAATATCGTGAATGCCTGAATATAAATATTTAATTCCGTCTACGTATATATTAACACCAATGACTAGGTTACCGTATTAATTAACACCGTTCCATTTACTCCCCAAACTACCCTATTATGACGTCATTGCGACAAAAATCCGGGGTCTACATGTCTTATGAAAAAATTACACGACATGTATTTCGCGTAAACAGTTATTCCTCACTATTGCATGTTCCCTGTTGTAATTAAGGCATTATATTGATTGATTTTTATAAACTTTACTTAATACAAAGGTACGGTTGTACTTACACTTTGAAAACCGCCCGTGTTTGACGCTACTGAGACGCCCAACTCACTCAAGACCAGTTATTAATACGGCCCTAATTCCCCATTACTCTCCAATTCATCCGCAGCTCAAGATAACCTGGTATTAAGCATCACATCGTTAATCATGTTCATAGGGAAACGTACCCCTTGTAATAGACTGCCAAGGGAATTAATACTTGTTACGTAAATTCCATTTGTTTGCGGGTTTTTAAAAGGGTAAGATGAAAAATGACCGAGTTATAACAAGTTACATATAAATAATAAACAGTTGTCGACCGAGGGCTCGGTGCGAGGTTGCGGAAGCGATAAGGTTTTTGTTAGTGGCACGTTTACTGAATTTGTTGTTTAATTATATCAATAAGTTAATCAGGTCAAAGACATGTTACTATAAACATAAAAGACTATCTCAAAAACCACAAGTATGAACGAATTTTCTATTTAAAGTTATTTGGTGCTGTCTTAGATGATTTTAAGAAGGTATTTAAACACTTTAGCTGCCCGTATCTCAGGAACCGATCTAGTCTACTTAGCGAAAATAACACTGTTCAAGTTTCTATATTTCAATACTTGTGGATTTTGAAGTATTGCTTGGAGTTTTTATTAACGGCTTCAGAAAATTACACTGAGCATGGTCCGAGATTCCGTAGTCAAACTAAGAACCCTTATAGTTTCGCCATGTCTGTCTGTCCGTCCGTCCGCAGCCTAGCGCAGAGACTCTTAGTACTAGAACGCTGTAATTTGGCATGAATATGCATATTAGTCACGCCAACAAAATGGTACAATAAAAAATATTAAAAAAAAAAATAGTGTATCTCTCCCACACGTAAAGTGGGGATGTATTTTTTTTATCTACCCTATAGTGTGGGGTGTTGTTGGATAGGTATTTCAAAAATACTAGGTTTGTGAAAACAGTTTTTTGATGAAGTAATTCGATTATGAAATATTAAGCTTTAAAGCGCTAATTTTTGTTAGACTCAAGTGTCCCCCCCCATACAGCAAAAACTACAAATACTAAAAATCTAGAAAAACTCTTACATAAAAGAGCATATAACGAACTTTAAAGGAAAACTATCACGAGTAAGTAGACATCATTCGTTCTTGAGATACAGGATAATAAAGTGTACCTACTAAAATCATCTAAAACGGCACCAATTGACTTTTAATAGAAAATTAGTTATTACGATTTTTATGTACGTAGAACTTAACGGCTTCGGAACCCTACACTGAGCATGGTCCGACATGCTCTTGCCCGGTTTTTATTTAACATTTTAACATTGTCTAATTCATTTAATTGTACTGTAGCAATGAGCTATAGTATAGTATATTTTTCATCTTATTTATTCTCATTCTTACTTAGCATCTCTCAAGTTTCTCATAGCGTGGCGAAAACATCCGCATTTGTAATTATTACCCACGCTGATAACTTTGTTGCCATTTGTAAATATTGTACTTCTAAATGCCCCAACGATGAACTCTTGTTCGCAATGGGCTCTCGGTCTAATGTTACGTAAGGGGTAAGCAATGACAATTACCGTTGAATATCGTGTCAGGTCGAATGTCGGTTATTTAACTACATCAAGAATAACCATTTAAATGAAATAAAAACTTCCAGAGCCAAGGTTATATTAAGTTAACGGTGAGAGAGCGAGACAGAGCTCTACTGCTATAGCTCGACCTATACGTTCATCGATTTTCATGGGACCTAGCTAAGATCCTTTGCTTTTAAACTAGCTTGACCCTTGTGGTGGTCGGGTTAGAATAGTGCCACTCCATTATCTTCCCGTGGTTGTCGTAAGAGGCGACTAAGGGAATAAGGGCTTGTAGTACTGCTAGGCGATGGGCTTACAACCTGTCGCTAATAGGTACACTAGTAAACTTCTTGGCCTGATTGTGCAAAATGTGGTTACAGAATTGTAAACAAGTCTTTTTAGAGTTGTAGGTATTTCTGTAGCTCTGCCTACCTAACTCTGGGAATGAAGGCGTGATGTTATGTATGTAAGTATGTACTTTTTAAACTCGTCCAAATCGGATCTACTTCTGTATGGGACGGTTTTAGGGCAAATACATGTATGTATACAAGTTTTTTTTTAAATAGCCTGCGTTTAATTCGGTTCGTTTGTTTGGGAGCTTGATGTCACGGATTGACTCGAGAGACCCAGAAACAAAAAACTTTTTTTATGGCTCCGAGAAGGCACACGAGCACTCAGGCAGGCCACTTGATGGTTAGTGGAATCTGAGACATTCGAATTCTCAAGTTTATAATGTCAACACTGCAATCCTACGATGCGTTGCCAACCCCGAGGCAGTGATGAAATGCCTCTATGCTAGTAATTTCACTGGTGGTCTTATCCCCGTACCGGAACACAAAAATGCGAACACTGGTGTTTGGCGGTAGGTTAATGGATAAGATGGTGGTAGCGACCACTAAACGTTATCTACCCATCTGTTA
Source organism: Acleris holmiana (assembly GCA_949316455.1). Taxonomy (NCBI): domain Eukaryota; kingdom Metazoa; phylum Arthropoda; class Insecta; order Lepidoptera; family Tortricidae; genus Acleris; species Acleris holmiana. The sequence continues at coordinate 84,667,641 of OX438762.1, forward strand.
ACCCTACCTTACCTTTATATATTAAGTATATACCAGAGTTATCCAATTTTTTACTTCAGTTGCTTGCTTTGATTGCACAAACGGAAGTCTTAACCGAAAAAATAAGTTTTCAAACCCAAGTAAGTAGACGAGAAAATAAACCATCCCCACTGTATCTACATACGGGAGGCCCCAACAATAGGGAAAAGCATAAGAGACAACTTTTGTTTTTAAGAGTGTGTATGACCCGTATGCACTAGTGCATAAAGTGTTGTCGTCTCCTATACTAACGGCCGAATCCTATATTCAAACCGCGGATAGATAAGGCTTACTTCGGGTTGAAATTTGACATTTGCCCATACAAAATGTGTTAAGTTTTAATCCGAAGTAAGGCTATCTGTCCGCGGTTTGAATATACGGTTCGGCCGTAAGACAACTAAGCCAGACAGACGAGGTGACTGCACTAAATAAACTTGTTATTTGAAAACATTTACTTTAGTTTATGTCTCCTATGTTGCATATAACCAAAAAGAAATTTAAAACTATTCAAAACCAGCATTATTAACAAAATTATTACAAAATCAAAGTATGACTTAACAGTATTGCATTCGACCATATCGACGCTTGAGAGGCGAAATGGGATAAGCGACATTTTTTGTGATATTGAGTTACATATATCTTTCAAATCAGCAGATTTTTCTGATTTAAACGATATATGTAACTCAATATCACAAAAAATGTCGCTTATCCCATTTCGCCTTTCAAGCGTCGATATGTAGTTAAAAATTTCATGCAGTAAATTAAAAAATAATATGTAATAAATACAGTGGCGGAAAGAGGGCTTACTCACGTTTTCGACTGTTATTTTTTTGTTGTTTTCTTTGCAAAACTGGTTGTGTTACGGATTTTAATTTAAAAGTCCTCAAGTGAAGACGCTTACATGACACCTAACACACTAATGAAAAAAAAATGCAAAAGAACTTATTGAACAGACATTTTTTTTAGATTATCACTGTTTTCTTTGTCTGTAATCGAAGTGAAAAACAGAGTGTATAACTCGGTCTTAAACCCCATTTTATCTTCGACTTATTATCCACCCTCGCCTACCGGCTCGGATGGATACCATAAGTCTTGGATAAAATGGTTTGTTTTATGCCTTTGTTGTACAATCTGGTATCCGTTCATTTTTCATAATTTCATTTGCACTAATTTCGTTTGCATTAGTGGTCACTGGCAATAACCTTCATTTTCCCTAATATCACATACCATAATTTCATTTGCCATAAAGGCGTTTTTTCTGAATTCGTAAACCTGTCAGGTAATTTTAACATGCCATCGTATAGAGCCCAATAGGTTAGGTTAGGTTTGTTTTATTACAATTCTAAATAGTTCACGGTTTCAGAAAAAATGCCTTTATGGCAAATGAATATTATGGCATATTATGGTTATGGCATATAAAATTATGTCATATGAAATTCGTGTAAGTGAAATTATTGCATATGTAATTCGGTCAAACGATAGAGACCCGTACAATCTACTTGGTCTCACGCTCGCAGCAAAATCCAATTTTGCTCAGTCTTTTAACAGCAAAACCACTTTTGAGGTGCTGAAGTGAAAAAAAACATTTTCAAGATTTTATTTTACCACTTTGTCGACGTGGCTTATATGTATTAAGGCCAAATAACAGCTTTTAGTACTAAGAGTCTGAGCTAGGCTGCGGACGGACGGACGGACGGAGAGATGGATGGACATGGCGAAACTATAAGGGTTCCTATTTAGACTACGGAACCTTAATAAAAATGTACAGCAGATGTCCACATATCATATCGTGTTAAAATTTATATCTGCCTAAAGAACTAAAGGCTGAACAAATCATTGTCTACTTTTAAATTATTCTCTTGCAGTTAAAACATTTCTTATTTGTAAGAAATGTTACTACGTTGCAAGAAGACCTAGAAAACAAATTACTTAAATGTTTTACAAAGTTATTCTAACTCATTTATTGTGTGCTAAATGAGAAATGAATATTGTAATAATTTATATATTCTCTCTTTAGTTTCAAATCGTCTCAGTTATATTCATGTTAATATCTTTTATTTAGTATTTAATATTGCTACACTTAATAGGGTTCATGTTTAGCAGTCTATTACTTTGCAAGACCAATACAATAAATTGAATATGAATATAATACACATTAAATAAAATCGACGGTTCTGTGACTCAAACTCGTATATAGAATAATGTCCAGTATAAACTGACACTCACTAAGTACGCGAGTACATACTCAGTGTGTGTCAGTTTATACTGGACCTAATTAAATATACGAGGTTGAGTCACAGAACCGTCGAAATATTGTTTCAGGACTCTTTTTACACGTCAGTAATATGAAGTGAATTTACAAACACTTCGGAGAAGACCATCATTGCGAAGAAGCGTCGCAAGAAACTCCAGCAGAAGGTCATTTTTCAATCATCAAATACAATAAGTAAAACTTAAAAGTAAACGTAAGTAATAATTAATAATACTAGCGCATATAAAATCATTACTAATGTAAGATCAATACCATTTAATTTGACGACACGTTGGCCTAGTTGGGAGTAACCCTGCCTCCGAAGCCGGCGGTCCCGGGTTCAAATCCCGGTAAGGGCAGATATTTGTGTGGTGAGCACGAATATTTGTTCCTGAGTCTTGGATGTTTTCTATGTATTTAAGTATTTATTTCTCTATATAAGTATGTTTATCGTTGTCTAGTACCCATAGTACAAGCCTAGAGCTTAGTTTGGGACTAGGTCAATTTGTGTGAGATTGCTCTGTGATATTTATTTATTAATAAAATAAGTACTAGGAGAACATATGACAGCGAGGACTCTACGTCAGATCTAAAACTAATAACACCCTTATTTTTTATCGGGGATCAAATCCCCTAATTATTTTGATCCTTTGACATTTATAATGAGTGTATTTGACGCGATTGCTGTATTAAATGCTTTTGACTCAGCCTAATTCTGCCCTAAACCCTAAGTAAGCGTGGGGCAATTTAAGTTCGTTGGTGAATATTTCGTTAGCGAATTTATAGGTGAGTTATTTCAGACGACATACTATTAAATGAGTCGAGCCAACATGCAAACGCTGCTAACGTTTCTATTTCTGTCGACTCGAAATGTAAGGAGTTGACATAAGCTTACGTCAATCCTGAGCCCCTAGCCAAGATGCGTTCGCTATCTAGCGTTTCGATTCGTTTTGTTTTTAAACCAATCGCGTCACTGGTAGATCACGTGACTTTGGGTATGAGTAATATTTTCTGCTTTTGGCTGCTTTTGACAATTAAGTGTAACAAAAATTAGCGCTTTAAAGCTTAATATTTTATAAACGGTTTGCTTAATCGAAAAACTGTTTTACAACCCCGTAATATTTTTGAAAGACCTATCCAACGATTCCCCAAACGCCAAAGCAAAAATACATCCCTGTGTTACATGTAGGGGAGGTACCTACCGTAAAAAAAACATTTTTTTACTATTTATTGTACCACTTTGTTGGCGTGATTAATATGCATATTCATGCCAAATTACAGCTTTCTAGTACTAAGAGTCTCTGCGATAGACAGTAATGGCGGCATACTAAAACACGTCAAATGCAATATCGTTTTAACCTAGTAGAAGAGGCCCTGGTCACGTGAAGGCTCTTATTATAATGGTCTTCGTCCCCTTTCGTTAACTTGGACAAATTGGTTAACCAATGAGACGCAACTGAGGCGAAAACAAAGATTAATTACTATTCCGACCCTTTTAAAATACTTTGTTACTGTAATCGGTGAATTAATAAGGACGATTTTTAGCGAATTCGCTTTGGGGTGTTTATGATAAAGAGGGAAACCTTATGGGAAAAAGTTACTTCTCAAAAAGTAGTTTAAAAAAAACTAAAGTTATATAGATTTTCCGCGAAAGCAAACGAAGCATACATTTTTTGATCATTAATGAAATAATTACTGAGAAAACAAATGAATGGGTAAAGAGATTAAACACATGGTCATTTCTACGTCACAGTTAGTGCAAAAAAAATGCGGTTACAAACTAAATTAAAATAACGTCGTTTAGCAAAACACAGGCTCTTTTTTTCTTAGTAAATAATCATGAGAATATAAAAGTATGCTTTTGAGATATGCCTCTTTAAAAGCATGATTATTTGAGTCAATAATAATTATCACACTGGCTCAAATACCAAATCCAAAATTTAAAAATGTTTTTTACCTATCTTACCAACCAGAGACCAAACACACCGACTCGAACTTGCCCACGTTTAAAAATGCATGTATCCCGTACTTGGTGTATTTTACGCGGTATTTTGTCATCTGGCTAGCCCCAGCGAAACGTGACTAGACTCCCTTAACCAACGGGAATACTTGAACCATAGACGTATGTTTAAAATATAGTTATACGGCAGTAAAACTCTGTGGAGGTAGGGAAACATCGGCAGTTTCAGTAAGTAAAATTGACTTATTATAATTTTCAGTTTCGTCGCTTTATTAGATCTTGGGGGTTATTATAGTACCCGGCCGAAGAGAAGTCAATCGTGACACCTGTCAGCGCAGTACAATTTATAACCTATTCTTAGGTTTGAGGTTAAAATTTGTACTGGAATGACATGTGCCACGATTTACTTCACAACGGCCAGGCACTATAGTTCTTATAACGTAGCTAATAGCTATATGCAGATTATTTTATGGCGAGCGTAAAGGACAGAGCTATACAATAACGGCCATAGCTCTGTCCTTTACGCACGCCGTAAATTGAGCTGCAAAGCTTTGTCATAATTAACCCCCATGAAATCAGTTTCTTTTCATGAGCTTTCAAGTCTTTGGTGAAAAAAATGAGTTGTTAATTCTATCGGATGAAAATGTCTTTGATCTTTAACTTTGCATGTAATTTTTGGGGGCTTTCATTTAGGTTTTAATGGTGGTTTGATCTTGTGCAGGGTCCATCCGGATCGCTACCACAATCTTAACCTACCGCCAAACAGCATTCTCATAGTTGCAACGTTCCGGTGTGGGGATAAAACGACCGGTGAAATTATTAGCATAGAGGATTTCATCTTAGTCCTCAGGGTTGGCAACGCATTTGAGATCTTAAGATTATAGTTTTGAGAATTCAAATTTCTATGGGTGTCAGATTCCACTTACCATCAGGTGGCCTGAGTGCTCGTGTGCCTTCTCCTTAACATAAAAAAAAAGTTATTATTTGTGTTTTTGAAGGCGGTTTAATTTTTAAATAAATTCATAATGTTGAAAAGAGATTTCCGCTTGTAATACAAGCTAAAAGTTACGTAAAATTGGCCCCATGGGATTGTATGCTCGTTTGCCTTATCCATGCCATAAAAAAATAACTTATCTCTAACCGTCTACAAACCCTCCTGTTTGAACTGTAAAAATAGTTTGGCGGTAAAAATGAGGTGCTGTTCCGATTGAAATTGGCAACATGATCCAAATATTAACTCAAATAAAAAAAACTGACTGTTGAGTTTTTTGCGGTGTTACTTCTCAGCAGTCTTGTCCTCATGGAAACGCTGGTAGAATTTTTATGTGTAAAAGTGCTTTTTGTCTTTTAATTCTGGTGCTTAATGTTGTGGTTGCCAGTGTTGCCACTTGAGAATATTGTAGTTTTATCTGTCACCAAGTCAAACTGTTTTTTTGCCAAACTATACGCTTATTTTTAATTTTCATAAAAGCCTGCAATTTGGTTTGGTTTCTCTTTGTATAAGGCAAACGGAAAATATCTCAAGTTGATATATTCCTTATGTGAAGTGAGCAATTAAACGAATCAAAGAGTATCAAATTTATTTAAAAAGGAGGATAAAGAATACAGAAAATTGGTCTTTTTATGTTCACTGTTGAACACGATCAATTTGAAGATGGAGACAGTGCTTTTAAACCTTTTTACCCGACTACGGCGAAGCAAAGGAAGGGTAATGATTTTGACACCCTATGTATGTTTTTATGTATGTATGTATGTATGTATGTATGTATGTCCACTCTAGCGCCGTTCCTAATGAACCGATTTTTGACATGATAGTATTTTAGGGTTCCGTACCCCAAAAGGAAAAAACGGAACCCTTATAGAATCACTTTTTTGTCCGTTCGTCCGTCTGTCTGTCAAGACTCTTTATCTTGGAACGATCGGAGGTATCTAATTGAACTTAAAACCATATGATCAAGTCTACAGTTCTATGAAGCTTTTAAAAAATCAAAGTTCTCAGTAAACGTAACAAAAAGATACGGATAAACTGCCGTAAACGTATATCTCGACACTCTTAAGGGAATCAAAATTTATAGGGTACTAGCGACCCGCCATCGCTTCGCTCCGGATTAAAGTATTATACATATATAAACCTTCCTCTTGAATCACTCTATATATTAAAAAAAACCGCATCAAAATCCGTTGCGTAGTTTTAAAGATTTAAGCATACAAAGGGACATAGGGACAGAGAAAGCGACTTTGTTTTATACTTTTTTTTTTTTTTTTTTATGGAATAGGAGGCAAACGAGCAGACAGATCGCCTGATGGTAAGCGAATATTGTCACCCATAGACACCTGCAGCACCAGAGGAGCTACAGGTACGTTGCCGGCCTTTTAAATGAGAGTACGCTCTTTTCTTGAAGGTTTGAAGGTTGTAATGGTCCGGAAATACCGCAGGCGACAGACCATTCCACAGTTTAGTTGTGCGTGGCAGGAAATTCCTAGTAAAACGCACGGTTGTGGACTGCCAACCATCTAAATGATGGTGGTGGAAATTCTGTCGCGTAGGACGAAGGCGGAAGGATGTGGCAGGAATTAATCCGAACAGCTCCTCGGAGCACTCCCCGCTATACAGGCGATAGAGAATGCATAGCGATGCTACATCTCTACGCAGCGCCAAAGACTATGATACTATGATGATATGATACTATGTAGTGACTTACCATAGACCTAGACTCTTGGGCTCTGTTTATAAAGCTACAAGTTACAAATTAGAAGCGGGACTCCCTTTCTAGCAAAAGGAGTTAGAAATGAGACTTCCGCTTGTAATTTCTAAATTGTAGCTTTATAACACAGGACCCTGATATTCGGCAAGAAGGAAGGTCTTCACAAGTAAAGGAAAAAATCGGAAATTGTAAACTTTTTGCTCCATCACAAAAAAAAAAAATAATTTTGCGACTACAAACTTATTTGCAGTTAATAAACTAATCGCGACCTATGTCGATATATCGAGACAGGAGTTTTTCAACGTCAAAGTCAAGTTTGTTTCTTAATACAGTTTTACATTCTTATAAGTTTTTACGGAACCCTCAGTGCGCGAGTCCGACTCGCACTTGGTCGGCTTTTTTAAATGTAGGCGTATTTAGTAAGTACTACTTACCAGTGTGTCAGATAAAGTGATATCGCAACACTTTTTCGGGTTTCTTAGCCAATATGGCCAAATTGGAACCATTATAGTTTCATCATTTCCGTCCGTCCATTCGTCCGTACGTCGCAGGCATTTTATTTAAAAACTACAAGATGTATTTTAATAAAATTTTGAGTATAGGTGTCCTGTATAAGCCGCTATTTAGTTTGGTAGTTAAATAGAAAAAAAAATATTTGTAGGGTAGGCGCTCCATTTATGTAATAGAAGCTTTTTTTGAGAGCATCAACGTTTGGCACATTATACAGGGCGTCCCACGGCTATGCCACATGGAAGGAAAGTACCTTGAATATTGTAGATGGAACATTTTACTGAAAGAAGATATTACTTTAATTTAAAAAACAGTTTAAACTGCATTCATAGATATTTTAATAATTACATGGTTGAACCGGGAATCGAACCCGTTACACGAGAAAAATAATTACCCTGTAGCTTTATCATACCGATCGAATGGCTTCATCATAAGGATTATTTTTTGCTAAATAACATAGTGTCAGAAATAAAAGGAAGACCATGAATTTTAACATTTGATGTGAAATTTTGTTCAGAAAAATGAAAAGCTGATAGATAGAGAGATAAATAGATTTAGATTTTTTTTATGAAGTGATTTCAAAAATTTAGTTCACAAGAACCAGTATGAAAGTGTCCACGAGCTACAAACAGAACTTAGACGTATTATTCTACATATCCACCACAACAAGATCCATAAATCGTCAGGGAGAGAAATAATCAAAAGAGTGCGACTTTGTATTCTTTGGAAGGGACTCATTTTGAGCATTTGATAAATTGATTAATTTTGTATTAAAAATGTTAAAAATCATGGTCTTCCTTTTATTTCTGACACTATGTTATTTAGCAAAAAATAATCCTTATGATGAAGCCTTTCGATCGGTATGATAAAGCTACAGGGTAATTATTTTTCTCGTGTAACGGGTTCGAGTCCCGGTTCAACCATGTAATTATTGAAATATCTATAAATGCAGTTTAAATTGTTTTTTAAATTAAAGTAATGTCTTCTTTCAGTAAAATGTTCCATCTACAATATTCAAGGTACTTTCCTTCCATGTGGCATAGCCGTGGGACGCCCTGTATACTCGTAAATCGACAGTTCTTTTTAAATAATTTAAAGTTTCGAAAATTGCATTAGTTGTATCCCCCTTTGTCTTGTAAACCGTACGTCCAAAAATGTTACAATAAATACATTCAAAGAGAATTATTTTCAACGTGATCGCACCATTTTTGAGTTATTATCTGAAAACTGCGCTTTTCAAAAATACAACGTAAGTGTCATAAGGATACGCTCTTTTGCTAGTCCATTTTTTTGTTTTTGTAGCAGGGCCTTTTCAAAATAAAGTGTTCCATAGTTAAGGAAAATTAAGAAACGTTAACTTTGTCAGTTTTGCGATGTACATTTGCCATTTATGTGGCTAATTTCGTCACAAAACCGACAAAAGTGTACACTTTATTTTGAAAATGACCTGTAACGGCTTCGGAACCCAACACTGAGCGGGGTCCGGCATGATATTGCTCGGTTTTTTAAATATTTACACGAACAGTACTTTCCATACTGTGGTAAGTAATTTGTGCATTGAGTTTGTTAAACATTCCACTTTGTTTTTAACTAAGTACATAAAGCATTAAATTAAAATTCGTTGCTGAATAACATTCTCCCATACATCGATATACGTCGCGGTTAATTCTCTAACTAAATTTTCTTAATTACTTTAAAAATTATGAGATTACACTACGGAACAACGATTTCAGATTTTTGCCTTTACTTGCAGCTAGATAAATTTCACGATTCTAGGACGATGGGAATTGGCCTTAATTTATTTGTGAGTCTATATGCGGCTTAATTCCTTATTGTTTTAATGCCGACCGTATCCATTCTATTATAAATGCGAAAGTGTGCTTAACGTCTGTCTGTTACCTCTTCACGCTTAAACTGCTGAACCAATTTAGATGAAACTTGGTATGGAGATAGTTTGAGTCCCGGGGAAGGACTAAGTATAGTATTTATCCCGGAAATTTATACAATTCTTGAAGGAGTAGCGATAAACGACTATTACGCTAGAAGTTTGATAATAATTTGAACATGATACCTCCCACGCAGACCTGAGAAGAGTCTTGACAGACCAGGACAACGAAGTGTTTCTATTAGAGGGGTCATAGACAGATTTAGGTTACCGTCTTTCCTGTGGACACACCGAAAGTTTTTAAGGCCTAATTTTCTGGCTAAGCCCATTCCTTCAAAAACGCCGTCAGGACTAATTTAGACCTATCATATAAAAACATAATATGCACACAAGCTTTTAACTATTGACCACAGGCAAGACAACTTTTGTTTTTAAGAATAGAATAGAATAGAAATAGTTTATTCGAGACAAAACTGGCAAACAAGTACAAACAATTTAAACATTAACGGAAATTAAAACATAATTTGTCACGAAATGGTCACAACTCAGCGTGGTGCTGGCATGGCCAGCGCTGTTCTTCCGTTGTGACCAAAGTTGTCACCAAAAGAGTGTGTATAGCCCAGAGATCCTTTCTTTGTTTTGAGGTACGGAACCCTAAAAACTGAAGTTATCCCTAGCCTGTTTACGTCTTTGCCGTGTATTTACAGAGCTTGGCAGAATCAGCCAATTGCGCGAGTCCCTCGACGAACCATCTAATCGCCGTCGTAGGGTCTTTAAAAATCACATTAGATCCTCTGGGTTTGCCTCCGGCTGGAACCTACGAGGGGATAGAACGCTGGAAGTGTCTGTGGGACTATATAGGTCGGGGGACAGCTCGTGCTCAAATATTTGAATCATACAATTCGAAAACGTGTATGACACTATCTGTATTACGAACCTGTAAATACAATCACGCTTTTATTTCATTGCGTTTTATTTTCTTATTTATGACTTTCACTCCTTTTTAACCGACGTTATCAATTCATCAAAACACTAACTTCAAACATACAAATACTATCACGTCTAAATTCACAGTTTTTGGTAATTCTGTGACCACATTTTGCACAAACAGGCTAAGATGTTGACCAGTGTATTAGTGACAGGTTGCAAGGCCATCGCCTAACAGTACTAGAGAAGCCCTCATTCCTTAGTAGCCTCTTATGATATCCCCGGGAAGGCATGGAGTGACACGATTACTCAAAAACCCAAAAAAATGGTCAGTCAAAAAAATCAGCGTTCTACAATTTTTTTAACCAATATCTCACTTATTGACTGACCTATTAGCGTTTGAAAAAAAGTTACTTTTTTGTTTTTGGAGTCGGTTTTTTGATTTTTATTATACATTCTCTGCCTACCCCACTCTGGGAATGAAGGCGTGACGTTATTTTTGTATGTTACTTTATATCTATGTATTAAATACATACTAGAAGGCGCTAATTTCAATCGCCACACATTTTTTCGTTGACTTGGGCTACAGGCTACAGACGTTGGGGGAGACGAGGATTTTAAAGATACGGTAGGTAATTACCATACTAGGTATAATTCTAAGTGGTCGATTCACAAGAGCTGGTACGAATGGATCGAATGAGTGAATGATAATATTTATGTGAGCTTCACAAAAAGGTTACATACAGTTTGATTCAATAGGTTAGGTTAGGTTAGGTTAAATGCTTGTAGCAATGAATAATGAGAAGTAGCCTCCTATTTCACCATGACAATGACAGGTGACAAGCGACAAGTGACATTTAAGCGTGCGTGGCGCAGCTTATGATGTGAAAACTAGTTAACGCTGCAATGTATACCGAATTGTCAACTGTCACCTATCATTGTCAGTATGGTAAAATAGGGGCTATTTCCCATTATTCATAGCTACGCGCGTTTTCCCGCCCGTGATTGCCATATCCAGCAGCGCCCACTCCCTAGTTTCTCGTTCCCGTTTTTGTAGATTAAAAATGTAATTAATTTTTTATTGCGCTCTCCATGGGCTGAGCAAATGTTGTTTTTATTTTTAGCTCCACGCCCCGGGCGTTTTACTTAGATTATAAAGTTTATTCTGGCAACACCGGATTGCCGGTTGATTTGGGAGTTGCCAGTGTCTGTTAATGAAACTGCTACGGTGTACGAATTTGATGCTGGTTGGATATAATCTGGCAACTTTAGTGTTTTTAGCAGCTCGAAAGGAAATGGAAGCTTGTTTTTTGTGGGTTTTTTTAATCTCTGACAAAAAAGAGGTGTGTTATAATTTTAACTTGTGTAACTATCCATGTGTTTTTGTGTCTCTGTGGCAGCATAGCTCATAGATAAACCGATTTGGACGCGGTTATTTTTAAAGAGTGCTATTTTAATCAGCAGAGGCTGAAATTTTCGTGGCACTTTTCAGTAACGCTATTGACTTTCCATTTATCGACTTCAGTTTGACATAATAATGTATCGATACTATACTCGTACAATACAGATTACAATAATAAAAACAAGATAAAAGTAGAGGAAAATATAATGAGGTCTAATTGCTAAAAAGCAATCTATTCCAGAAAATTTGAAATTGACATGTACAATTTTAATGTTGAAGTTACTAGAAAAACAATACAACGTGTTACAAAATAATCCGTAAAAAAGAAATTACGAAAGTAGTGTCAACCCTAGTATACCGTATACCTAAGATACTGAACTGACGTTATTTAGTAAGGGTTGACACTACTTTTGTAATTTCCTTTTTACGGATTATTTTGTAACACGTTGTATAGTTTAGAATTTATCAGTTTCCAAAAACGACACTAATATGGAAGCCACTGTAATCAATATCATGTTCAAAATTTGTGTTAAACCTAAACCTAACAACTAAATGTTTCTTAGGCTATTTATAAAAAAAAACCCTTTTTTTCATTTTTGGTTTACAAAAAGTTGCTAACAGTGTATTTTGAAGTTAAATATATCGATATGTACCTAGACATCACTATGTCAGCCCCGAATTCCAGTTTCTGATAATCAGGTTAATGTGACATAGTTCTGCAGTTGATTTTACGGCGTAAAGAACAGCACGGGTAGCACAAATTGTATTATGTCGCTTGTCGCTCAGTGCGTCTCTATCGTTACAGACTAGATAGAAAGGGAGATCCGAGCGACAAACAAGTCGCGGACCACTTGTGCTAGCCCTCCAGAGCTAGCTGACTATTAGAAGTTTCGACACGTTGTCCAGCTTTACTACGCATGAGATTTTAATTTTTATACCTATTCATTGTTTTATATAATGCTAGGTTAAGATCTATCATTGTCATAAGCAATTTAAAAAAAAATGCTTACTGTTGAGTTTCTTGCGGCGTTTCTTCTCAGCAGTGGTCTTCTCTTGGCATGCGCTGGTAGAATTTTGACGTGTAAAAAAGCCCTTAATACTTACTGAATGAACAAACTTTTTTTTTATCTACGGAAGTTATATTCCTAGCTCTGTCCTGGGTGCGGAACCCTAGATGCAGTCACAACAAAACCGTGTCTTTAAAAACTTCTTTTGTTGACTTATTATATTCACGTATGACAGATCATATAAACTCACACACTGTGATGCTTTTATAAAATCGGGCAAGAGCATGTCGGGCCATGCTCATTGTTGAGTTTTGAAGCCGTTAAGTTATACAAACATAAAAAGGACAAGTAATAACTAATTTTCTATTTAAAGTAAAATTTGGTGCATTTTTTGACGTGACTAATATGTATATTCATGTCAAATTACAGCTTTCTAGTACTAAGAGCCTCTGAGCTAGGCTGCGGACGGACGGACGGACATGGCCAAACTATAGGGGTTCCTAGTTTGACTACGGAACCCTAAAAAGAACCTAAAACCCCTAACCCCCAGTCACCTGACAAACAGTAAGATCAAAGCTCGTACATATAAGTATATTATTATACCCGTGAAATGCTTACATCTGTTGGTTTTTTCCCATTAGAAACAAATACTTATTGATGGTCACCCCTAGCAGAAAACCGGAAAGTACATCCACCAAAAAACTAACCGTATTCCGTCACATTAAAACATAAATTCATTTACCGACGCGTCAAAACGCGCTGTAACAAAATTTGGTCTTTACTTCATATTATTTAAAGGTTATTTTTAATGGCAGCGTGGTACGCTAGGGTTGCCACAGGGTCTAATCTACCCTAATTCAATTCTGCTGCTCAGTATCTGATTAAGCTCGCCGGATGACGTTCTGCCACTAGGATCCCTTTATAGAAAAGTGAGCCGATTTTTTTTAACGGGATAATGTTTTGGTTTAACATATGAATGAACATGAAAGGCGTATAATGCAGATGGTGTTGTGCATCCAGGGCCGGGAACTTGGGTTTTTAACACATCTTGTTTGGGAATTAGGGGGCGGGCATTGAAATTCACAGTGACAGGTTGATAGTGAAGTAGTTGAGTGTTTCGCCGTATTTAAAGAGATTTGAGGGTGTTTTTTATTTAAAAGTGTTATGAGATAATGATTGTTAAGCTTTATTAAATAATAATACCAATACCATAATGTGTGGCAGGCGACCCTAGACATGTTGAAGTTACGTACGAAAATATTGAAAACGTCGCATTTCTCAATTGTTGTTCGTAATCATTAATAAGTACGTATAGGTTATTTTCTGCTGGTACATAAAAAATTGTTTGCGATTTTTGTTTGCAAGCAGCATTTCTGATATGTTTGGAAAGGTACATTTCACGTAATCATCTTTTTACATTTTTTCAATTCCACTTTGCATAGTAAAGCTTTGTCAATTTAATATCTCTCTTGGAAGGATCTCTGCCGTTGGGCCTAATTATTTTTCGTCAAATGTTTCATTTAGGCACACAATTTTCTTACCAAAACTGTAAATATTTCAGGATTTTAATAAACTAACCTAACTTAACGTATAGTGTTCTACACGATGGTCCTGAAATAAATCCTGAAATATTTACAGTTCTGGATATTTTTTTGCCCAAATGATATATTTGACGAAAAATAATTTGACCAAACAGCAGTACACGCTCTAGGACATCTCTCCATGTTATTTCATAAACGAATAAATCTTATCGAATAAACAACCAGAATACTAGTAATAATATAAAAGCCATTAAAAGCGCATCGTCACAATCGATATAATCAGCGAACAATGACCGTCAACACAAAATAAAGATTAGCACCCCTCGTACCAAATGGAATTGAAATAACAATAAAATTAGACAAACACCAAAAACATTTCGAGGGCACAACCCTTAAAATGGTCCTGCAAACATAGCAAAATCACAACGCATTCAAATTCAAACCTTGACGTTAAACAAATAGAAGCTCATGCTTTTTTGTGAGCGTTGCACTAAAATTGTAGATTACGATCGGCCTTGGCGAATAAAATTGAGCTTTATATGTTTGTTAGGACAGTGTTTTTTTGTAGATTTTGATGTTGTTCAGGGATGTCAGAAGCTAGAGTAATAAACTATAGGGCGTGTAGTCGATTACTGAGTATTATATCTCGTTACAGTCGTAACTGACGGATGAAGTTAAGTGGATAGGGTTGGGTATATTTTGATCTCGTATAATTAATTTTTGCTTGTAGTTTGTTAGGGAAGATTGGTATAAAATTCCGATTATTCTTTGTGTACCTTTTGTTACGTTGTTTTATAAGTTAAACTGGAGTTGCGTTTGAAGTCTTCAGGGTTTGTGAGAATTATGACCGATTATGAAAATATTTTTTGTCATACATATTCGGTAATCGGTAATCTACGAGACGTCACCATGGCAACGAGATACAAAGAGAAGTCGGGTGGCGTGAACGGTATGGACACGGGACTCAATTTAATTTTTCTAATAAAATTCCCGGTATGTCAGTTTTTTTTTACTAGGCCTCCGCAATGCATATTATAGGATTTATATAAGCTTATTGCTTATTTATTTCAAGTTATTTTCCATGCGGAAGTATTAAACTTATGTTCTGCACTTACAAAAATAGTCATAAATAGCCATGAGCTAAACATATTTGTGTATTTCTACCTTCCCGTATCGTTTAATGCAATTACGGAATCCCGAAACATAATATTCAAATAATTAAGGAGCCGCCTCCATATTTGCCTAACTTTTGCTGGGGTTTTGCTAACTTTAGGTAAATATCGTACCGAATTTCCAATCCCTGGTAATTACTCTAGTTTCACGGATAATTCGCATGCTACTTTATGTATCTATCGAAAGATTCTTCAACTACCACCAAGTTGACCGTGTCGCATGTCTGTTTGCATGGGAAGGAAAAATGCGATCAAAGTTTTTGCGGGATAGATGCCCAGTTTCTCGGCGGGGCATCTATCCCAAACGTAATTTATATGGATTAGGCAAACATCCCCTATTTGGGATATAGATGTCGCAAAATATAGAGGTAGGGTAGGGTTCCTATATTCAAGATAATGTTTGTTACTTTCCATAACAGATAAAAAAACAAAGTAGGTGCGTGTAATTTTACAAATAAAGTATTTTGCTTTTTGCTAACGAAGACACTTAACTGACCACCCATAGAGTTTAACACGTTGTGATAAGGTTTATGTTCGATTGTAAATGTACAGTTAACAGTGTCTTCGATTGTACCGAGACAGTGATTTTTAAAAGTGTGGCCACTTTCCTGGATTATCATTGAATGAAAATTATTTAAAAAAATGATCAAATTCGGTCTATCCATTTGGGAGTTACGATGCCATAGACATATACAGATACACAGACATGTACATGCACGGATATAACTTTTTCTCCAGCTATCTACAAAACCGTTCTGCCCTGCTAAGCCAAATAGCAGTATGTCATATAAGTCTCCTGTAGCAATCAAAACCTTATTACTAACAAGAGAAGATTGAATCTACTTTGGCAATTGAATCTGACATACTGTGTTTTAGCTTAGGAGGGCAGCGTTGTCAATAATGTTCAATAGAGAACTTGCATGAAATCAGAATTGAGTTTCATTGATACGATTTAGGACAAAATGTAAAAATACCACGTAAAACGCAATACACTAAGTTTTGACCCGTTTATTAAGATTTTATATGGAATGGAAACTTGTTAAAATTTTAAAACTCCTTTTAATGTTTAGATTGTTTTACCGGCATCCTCAGTTTATTTACATAATATTTTAATTCAAAGATATTGGCTTATACATAGTATATTCCCGAAATAAATGCAAATTTCTTTATAAGGTCCTTACATTTTAAACATGGAACCACAGCTGTCACGTCATTCCTGTCGTTAATTTTGTGTAGAGTGTTTTTGCAGGGGGACTGAACAATGACTTTTTAAAACTTTATATCTTCTGAAAAAGTTACACGAACATTATTTCGCGCATGCAGATATTCCTCTCTTTCATAGCACTTTCCAGAAAGCGCAAGAAAAAAATATGCATGTTCCCTGTTGGCCGGTCTGAGTCTTTATATACCCGGTCAGGCGTCGCTCAGAGAACTACTCTTGGCCCTATGCTGTTTACAATCATGATCAATGACTTGCCCGATGTAATAAGTGTAGCCAAATGTTTGATATATGCCGACGTCTTTTAGCTAACCATAGAGGTTAAAGGTGCTGCGGATTATATGGGTCTGCAAGGTGACAAAGATGCGGTGGCCGAATGGAGTGAGGAAAATCGACAGCACTGTAATGTTTCCAAGTGCCAAGTAATTACCTTTTCCAGGGCTCCGACGCCTGACTTCTGTACATACTACCTGCGGGACACCGCAATTGATCGATTCGCCTGTTTCTTTTGTAAGGGAGATAAAAAACAATTTTAATCGTATTCTGCCTGGTATTAGGTTATTTATTTATATAACATATTATGTGTACTGTTCTATTTTTTCTGTCTTAATGTAAAAGCGTTTTGGTCGTTGTTTACTATTAGCTTATATGTTTCTGAAATAAATAAATATATATGTACACACGCCTCTTTTTTGTGGGGGTTGAAAACTAGCCTCGTGTATCCTCAGAATGGGAGCATTAGCCGGGAGTTTGGAGATAGGATACGTTATATTCTTGCTTAGACTAGGATACTTGTATAAATTGAGGCCGGAATTATCGTGGCATTTTTCAATAATGCTAGTGACTTCCCATTTATCGACTTCTGTGAGACATAATAATGTATCGATACTACAAAAATGAAAAAAAAGAAGAAAAGTAGAGTTAAACATAAGGTATTATTGCTAAAAGCGATCTCTTCCAGATAACCTTGTTTAGATGAAAATAAGAAATTGACACATACAATGAAATAAAAAAGGGTGTTAGAAAACAATACAATCTATAATTAATCAGTTCCCAAATATGGCTACATACATTCAAAGTTAATAAAAAAATTCTATTAATATTATAGAGCGAAGATTATGCTGGCCCTCCAGATCGCCAGACTTGCAAGTGTCAGCTTTCTGTTCTGAGCTGAAAAGTAAGTGCATTAGGCTAGATTACCTTCCGTGGCAAGAGATAGAAGGAAGCGATTTTGTTACCACTTTTAACTAGCTGTACGTACCTGGCGTTGCCCGAGTTATACCAATCTGATTGCTACTAAATTTCACAGGATCACCCGCTGGGCTACTCTAAAGATTAAAATAAAATTTCATCAAAATCAATTTGTGTAAGGACCAAAAAGTTAGGCCATAGCTAAGCGTAGTTAATGGAAAGGTATCCTTACAAATTGTATGGCTAATTTTCGTCACACAACGGCAGCGTGCGTGAAAAAAAAATAGGGTACCTCCCCTACACGTAACGTTGTATTTATTTTTCTAATCTATCCCATAGTGCGGGGTGTTGTTGGATAGGTGTTTAAAAATATTACGGGTTTGTTAAACAATTATCGATTAAGTGATCCGTTTGTAAAAAAAGTTTTAAAGCGCTAATTTTTGTTAGAGTCAAGTGTCTAACCCTGCAGCCAAAACTAATAATACTAAAAATTAGAAAAACATCTTTAATAAAAGAGCATGTAACGAATTTTAAAGGAAAACTTCCACGACTAAGTAGACATCACTGGTTCTTGAGATACAGGCGATTAAATCGTTTATACCTACTAAAATCATCTAAGACGGCACCAAATGACTTTAAACAGATAATTAGTTATAACTTGTTGATTTGTATGTTTGGCTTGGCCGGTTTTTTGTCTATATTTTCGGTATCGCTTCAGTGGCTGTCTTAGACCATATTTCGACGAGACTGCTATCCTTCAACCAGCAGGTAAATAATAGCCATTCACCTTTAACGTTATACGTATACAGTGCATTAAAGAATTATATATCGTTCTAGAATATGCTGGCGTCATACGAGAGTAGTACATTGTAGAATTAACTAAGTTAGAATGGTGACTCTTACTTTTAGAGTACTCTTCGTAGATGGACGGACAGGGCGTAATGTTACCGGTTTATATTATAGCGTTCCGAAGCCGTAAAGTACTACAAACATAAAAATGAACAAGTAATAACTAATTTTCTATTTAAAGTCATTTGGTGCCGTCTTGGATTATTTTACTAGGTATAAACGCTTTAATCTCAAGAACCAATGATATCTACTTAGTTGTGATAGTTTTCCTTTCAAATTCGTTATATGCGGTTTTTTTTTTTTTTGATATTTGTACTTATACTTATGTAAGCGCTAATTTTTGTTAGAGTCACGTGTCCCCCACAAGTGACAAAAAAAAATAGCGGTTTAAAGCTTAATATTTCATAAACAGATCCCTTAATCGTTGTCTAGTACCCATAGTTCAAGCCTAGAGCTTAGTTTGGGACTAGGTCAATTTGTGTGAGATTGTCCTGTGATATTATTATTAATAGAAAAATTGTTTTACAAACCCTTAATAAGTTTCAAAGACCGGAGACCAAGTTTAGGGGTAGACGAGAAAGAATACATCCACGTTAAGTGTAGGGGCAATACACAAAAAAAGACATGATTTTTGTTTACCACATTGTTGGCGTAATTAATTTGTATATTCATGCCAAATTACAGCTTTCTAGTACAAAGAGTATCTGAGATAGGCCGCGGACGGACGGACGGACATAGCGGAACTATAAGGGTTCCTAAAAAAATACTTTATTGCAATTAAAACCGGTTACATTACGCGTTTATTCTTTCAAGCACAAAAATGCGTGTTCCTATGGGATCTTATACAAAACCCAGCTGAATGTCCCTTGGGGATTAATTATGCCTTTGTGATTGTTGAAAGGATACAAAGACTTGGATATATTGTTTGTACAACTGTTTATTTGCTCAAGTAAGCGAACACACGGCCCTAGTAAAGAACCTTATAATTTTATAATACGAAGAAGGAGAACGGGAAACAGCCCCCATTTCGCCTACCTGTCAATGACAGGTGACAGGTGACATTTCATTGTGCAGCTTATATTAATTAACATCGCTTATATTTTACCTTTAAATCTAAATATTTATTTTATACAACGTAACCCACTGGAACAATATCACACAAGTTGACCTAGTCCCAAAGTAAATTCTGATAAGTAGTAAAACAAAAGAGACATATAAATTACACGCTGTCTGTCTTTCAAAGACTTTGACAGCAACGTTATAATGATAATGTTACGGTTAATCCGGGCAAGAGCTTTCGGACGATGCTCAGTGAAGGGTTCCGTCGCCGATACTACAACACACAATAAACTGGAAAAACAACAAATATGAACAAAGTTTACAATTAAGTAAAGTTACTTGATGAAACTTTTTAGCAGTTACCTAATGGTACTAACAAGTTTTTCAAAGAAATTGTACTTAATTAAGGTCTGAAATTTAAGAAACGGTAAAAAATTTCATGTTAGTAACATAAATTAGTCGTCTATTTATATAGTTAGGTACAATTTCGTTGAAAAATACCATATTTACGAGTTTTTCCAATGCAATATTGGGACAGTGCTTAAATATATTAACAGTTGTGTTATATTTTCTTGCATTTTTGACATTCTCGACCGGGAAAGAAGGTAGCTCTTCCCGGTCTCTGCAGTCAATCAGCTTTTGTGTGATGAGCACGAGTATTTACTCCCGAGTCTTGGATGTTTTCTATGTATTCAGGCATTTATTTATCTATACTAGTATTTATATCGTTGTCTAGTACGTCTGTGTCAATCGAACTTGCAAAAGATGTAAACATTACCAAAAAACCAATTCAACATGATTACTCGATTATCAAGCACTTTTAAAGATCAAGTGAGGTCTTCGCAATGATTAATACACCAAGATCTTTATGTTCAAAATAAGTTCAGGATTAAATAAATATTCATTAGACGTTATTTTTAATCAAACGCTTGGTGAATGTTTGAGGTTATGTGTCATTATCATAGAGTTCAATTGACACAGACATTAGCAGAACACTTTAGAAGCCATATCTCAAGAACAAACCAAGTCTTCTTGGTTTTGTATCCCGTAATTAAAACGTAAATAGCACTTCTAGAGCACACATATATCCTAAACGGTTTCACTAATCTTTAAGTTAGTAAGGACATTATTATACTTAATCGGTTCTTAAATGCTATACAAGCACATATCACACGATGTAAAGTTCACAGGGCATATTATTATATCGCCTGCACTACACAGTAATGAAAAAGGATGGCTTAATGTGCTTCCACACAAAGAACGTGAGATGGAGACAGTTTGCGCGCTTTTTGATTGCAGCGTCATATTCAAATGGTTCATCATGATTAAGAAGTCATAAAATCATCGTTTAAGATTGTGTTTGAAACAAAATCGAGGACTTTGTTGAGGTGTTACCGTTATTAAGGGTCAGATTGCAAAACACTGCCTTTATCATAATATGTCGCCTCTAAAAAACTTACATGTCATCACTGATTGATAACTTATTTCAGTTTTGTAACTTCAACAATTTCCGAACGCGCGAACGCACCGTGAGACCATGTCCGTGGACATGGCGAAACTATAAGCGTTCCCTGTTTGAAATCAGAACCCTAATAAAAAGATTGTAATTATTTATTAGCCTGCCAGTCATAGCGCTTGCCTTGCAGTGGTAGTCCTCATATGACTTAGACAGTCGACAGATTTTCTTGTGATAACGCGGTCGAGAATTGTTTGGAGTAGAGAATAGAAACGAGCTGAGTTCAGCATTATGCACGATAGCCGCATGCTCTATAAGTACTGGCGACTAATGCAGGTAGGTGATTATATTAACACTCTTTTCAACTTGACGGACGATTTAACCGGTGAGTTTAAATTTTCCCGCCAGGGGGCAATTTTTGAAGCTCATTGACGAAAAATGACTGACTTTAAAATCAATTTGTGCGACGATTTATTCTATGAGCGGTTCCTCCTCTTGGATTTGATATGATAAAGGCGTTATGATATCAAATCCAAAAAAAGCGGCCAAGTGCGAGTCGGACTCGCCCATGAAGGGTTCCGTAGCAGCAAGTAACATAATATAAAAGTTCGTTGTAGCTTTGATCAATGTTTTTATGACGTATTAAAAAAAAATTACCTACTAGATCTCGTTCAAACTAATTTTCGGTGGAAGTTTGCATGGTAATGTACATCATATTTTTTTTTTAGTGCTATCATTCTCTTATTTTAGAAGTTACGGGGGGGGGACACACATTTCAACACTTTGGAAGTGTCTCTCGCGCAAACTGTTCAGTTTAGAAAAAAATGATGTTAGTAACCTCAATATCATTTTTAAAGACCTATCCATAGATACCCCACACGTATGTGTTTGATGAAAAATATTTTTTGAGTTTCAGTTCTAAGTATGGGGAACCCCCAAAATTTGTTTTTTTTTTCTATTTTTGTGTGAAAATCTTAATGCGCTTCACAGAATACACCAACTTACCAAGTTTCAACAGTGTAGTTCTTATAGTTTCGGAAAAAAGTGACTGTGACATACGGACGGTCAGACAGACAGACATGACGAATCTATAAGGGTTCCGTTTTTTGCCATTTGGCTACGGAACCCTAAAAAGGTGACACCTCTCGTAGATTTAATCGCTGCACAAATTGATTTCAAAGTTAGTTATTTTTCGTCGGTGAGCTTCAAAAATTGCCGCCCTTGGCCGTAAATACCAAATATTAGGGCGTGCATTCGTTGCTCGATCGCTCGATCGTCAGTAAGCCGTTTTAATTTATTATTTAAAACCACGCTTATTAGCTCCATTTGTTGTCAAATAGACTACCCAAAGAAAACAAAACGGAGGCCACAAAACTTAAATAAAATAATATTTTAATGTTATGTTACGTAGCTTTTGCACTTATTTAGTAACGAACGAGGGCCGACATTGTTTTTACATTAATGGCATAAAAAATGTGGTTTTAAAATAAAAAATGTTATTTCTGAAATATGTAATACTAGATTTTGCGCGTTATTCCGTCCGCGTAGTACCTAGTCGACTATCGCTATTTCCTCAGAAACTGTCAACTTTTTCAGGATAAAAATTATCCTTTGTCCTATTCCAGACTTTATCCTATCTGTGTGCCAAATTTCATCCAGATTCATTCAGCCAGTGAAAAATTTCCATCCATCCAAACTTTCATACATACATACATATTATCACGCCTTCATTCCCAGAGTGGGGTAGGTAGAGCTGCAGAAATACCAACAACTACAACAAGAGTTGTTGGCAATTCTGTAACCACATTTTGCACAAAAAGGCTAAGATGTTTACTAGTGTATTAGTGACAGGTTGCAAGCCCATCGCCTAACAATACTACAAGCCCTTATTCCCTTAGTCGCCTCTTACGACATCCACGGGAAGACATGGAGTGGCACTATTCTAACCCGGCAACCACACGGGCGAAACTTTCACATTTATTATATTATTATGGTAGGATAAAGTACGGTTTTTAACTGCGCTTATAATTTTGCTGTAGTTTTATTCACACTAATAACCAGGAGTTAAGAACCTGCGAGGGTCTGTTTCAGCGGTGTAACGGTGTTCGGGCTAAAATGGATTTAATTCTTATTGTGATGGCAGTACACGTAATAGTACGTAATTGCAGAGAGCGGGAAAAAGGCCGTTACGGACGAGTTTGTGTCGAGCGCCGAGACACACCACGCTCAGTGTAGGAGTTCGAAGCCGTTACTACAAAAAAAACTATAAAAAGCGGCCAAGTGCGAGTCGGACTCGCCCATGAAGGGTTCCGTAGCAGCAAGTAACATAATATAAAAGTTCGTTGTAGCTTTGATCAATGTTTTTATGACGTATTAAAAAAAAACTACTTACTAGATCTCGTTCAAACCAATTTTCGGTGGAAGTTTGCATGGTAATGTACATCATATATTTTTTTTAGTTCTATCATTCTCTTATTTTAGAAGTTACAGGGGGGGGGGACACACATTTCAACACTTTGGAAGTGTCTCTCGCGCAAACTGTTCAGTTTAGAAAAAAAATATGTTAGAAACCTCAATATAATTTTTGAAGACCTATCCATAGATACCCCACACGTATGGGTCTGATAAAAAAAAATTTTGAGTTTCAGTTCTAAGTATAGGGAACGCCCAAAATTTATGTTTTTTTTTTCTATTTTTGAGTGAAAATCTTAATGCGGTTCACAGAATACATCTACTTACCAAGTTTCAACAGTGTAGTTCTTATAGTTTCGGAAAAAAGTGACTGTGACATACGGACGGACAGACAGACAGACATGAATCTATAAGGGTTCCGTTTTTTGTCATTTGGCTACGGAACCCTAAAAACCGGCCAAGTGCGAGTCGGATTCGCGCACGAAAGGTTCCGTACTATTATCTATAAAATGGCAAAAAACATGTCTGTTGTATGACCCCTTAAATATTTGTTTTATTTTTAATTAAATTAAAATTTCCATCGAGTATATAATTAAATATTCTGTGAAATATTTCAAGCGCCTACCTGTGGCCGTTATGAATATCGAGCAGAAACGAGCAAAAAAACGTTTTTTGTATGGGAGCTCCCTTAAATATTTAACAAAATTATAACAAAAATACATCTGTGAAAATTTCAACTGTCTATCACGGTTCATGAGATAGCCTTACCCATTGGGTACCGAACCCTAAAAACAACAAGTATGAACTAATTCTCTATTTGATTTTGAACGTCGAAGATAAACTTACACCACCGCCTCGCCATATAGCACCTCTTTTGTAGTGACGGGCAAAAAAAAATTAAGGCAGTCAGCTGCGCCCTCGAGATACGACCATGCGACAGCAATACTTCAGTATGACAAAGCTCAAACAAAATCTGCTAAATTTACACGTGGCTTCAAAACTTTTCTTCTCCGTTTAACCCTTGGGGGTCGTCAGAGAAAACAATGGTATCAACTCTTTGAATAACTTAAGTTGCACCACGTACCGATGCAATTTGATCTTTGGTATCCTAATTTAAGGTTAAAATTTTAAAGGCATGATCATAGTGTTGTAATATTTTGGAATGGTTAGTTTAATTTTCAGTAGGACGGTTTGTAGCATTCAAGTTTGCTGAAATAACGTTGTAAAAGTGTTGTAATGGCACAAAGAAAGCTTAAGTCGACAGGGGATTGGTTTTGGAGGGAGAAGTTTCTAATATATATTTCGGCGGCTACTTTAGTTACAAATATTATGTTATATTTTTACGCAGGCTTTATTTATTTTACTTGTTTCGTCTCTCGTTGAAAATTTGGACCCGAAGCATGCATACTTGAGGCCTGCCGTCCGCATTACCTATTTGTTATAAACTTTTTTTTTCTGAACGGAAAAATGGTACTTAAATTTAACGTGTCTATATGTATGACTAATTTTCGTGACGAAATGGAAAAGTTAAAGTTTCTTAACTTTTGTCCTTAACGATGTACACTTTTTCTGAAAACCGCTCATCAACAGATCGGGGACTTAATCACGGACCTATAGTGTAAATAAACGAGTTCTCGCGTCTATTGTACTTGGTAAAGTTACATTTCTTTTGACATGTTACCGTTTTATCATCGTTATGAACTGCAGAAGCCGGGAAATAAGCCGTTGCGGGACGATTATTTGTCCAACAATGTGAGAAAATACGAGTATAACAAATTTGATTAAATTTATATTTTAAGTACAGTACAAAAAATAACAGTAAAAAATCATTATCGCTATCGGCGTTGACATTCCTCATAATGCCATTTAAATTCAATATAAATACACCGTTAAAATAAAATCACACAATTTAAATCTAATAATAATAAATCAAATTAAAATAAATTAAGGGTTTAGCATTGTGTCACATTATTTGATACACTTAAATAATCTGTTAACGACGATTGTAAAAGTTAAAGGTCTAGATGACATTTTAAAAATGCTAAAACAGGGAAGAACTTTAATTGTTAGTGTTTGGCTGTTTGGAGTTATCCTAGTCCAAACATGGTTTTTATTAAGTAAAAAACGCGGTATGAAGTGAAATTTCGTACCTGTTTCGGGACCGCTGAGATTAGTTTTATTTAATTTTTAATTGGCCCAGGCCTGGTAGACCTTCGCGGGCTGTTTTTATACCAGAATCTCAAGATTTACGAGCATACAGAAGAAATTGATTTACCCGTAATGGCGGCCGAGTTATACCTATACTATAAACAATACGATATTCAGCATTACCACAAACAAACATACGCGGTGAAGCTAAATAAAACCGTTTAAAAATTGAACACATTGCTGGCTTATTATGAACGTTTCGTTGACCAACCATGCCTTTTCCAGAGAAAAAATCGTGCGAGATATGAAAAACTTCTTAGAGGTTTAGAATGCGTAGGCATATTTTTTTTTAAATAATCTAGGCCTCTATTCAACTGCGTTATAACGATATAGTGTTTGACGTGTTGTAGAATCGTTTATGTCACAGTCGCCATTATTGTAAATGACATAAGAGTTATGAAAACGTTGACAATACGGAAACACTACAAAGACGATATCGTTATTACCGTGTAGAATCCCAGCCCAGGCATTCTGTTATATGTTTTCTATAACAGATTTGTTTTTGCTCCCGCGATAACGATGTATGGAATGATGCTTGGTTTAAAGTTTTTTTAGGGTGCCGTAAGAAGGCATCCTAATAGTTTCGCCATGGCCGCCTGTACGAAACGAAAACACGTTAAAGACATTAAGAGTTTTACCACGACACGACACCGTATTTTGAATTCGTCCTAGGGCCCTAGCCAAGATGCAAACGCTCTTAACGTTTTTCTTTTCTATCGCTCAAAATGTATGGGATGACAGTCGACCACGTGGTTTATCAAAACGCACGAGAATGTCATCCCATACATTCGATAGAAAAGAAAAACGTTAGGAGCGTTTGCATCTTGGCTAGGGCCCCAGGCCTTCTATTCTACTGCATTATAACGATTTCGCGTTTGACGTGTTTAAGAATCGTTAATGTCACAGTCGCCATTATTATAAATGACTAAGAGTTATCAAAACGTTGACAATACGGAAACACACCAAAGACGATATCGCTATTACCATGTAGATGTACTTGACAGGGGTCTATTTCGTTAGGCCAAAATATTTTTGGTCAAATGTTTCATTTCGCAAATTTTCATTTGCCAACCCGCTTTGTTTTCTGTAAGAGTAAATATTTCAGGATTTTATAAAAGCTAACAAATTCTGAAAAATTGTATGACATTGGTTTGGCAAATGAAACATTTGACCAAAAATATTTTGGCCAAACGGCAGGCTCCCACTTGGCAGTAATGGCGGCCGAGTTAAAAACAATACTTATAAACACACCAAACGCATTATCGTTTTAACGCAGTAGAATAGAGACTCTGTTTCCTTTCTTAACTCAAACCCTTTCGACAAACGTTTAGTTTTCGAAAACTGTCAAAATGTATCGATTTGACGGAAGCGCTATACGCGACCATCTGGCATATTACGTCAATCCTTTACGTTCTCAGTAACGATAACGTTTGGCGAATGAATCTTGTCTAGGCGTAATATATAAGATAAGACCACCGGTGGAATTACTAGCATAGAGGCATTCCATCGTAGTCCTCAGGGTTGGCAGCACATTTGAGGTCTTAGGATTTAGTCTTGAGAACTAAAGTGTCTATGGGTCTCAAATTCCACTTACCATCAAGTGGCCTGAGTGTTCGTGTGCCTCCTTCTCCTCTTTATGTTAAATAATATATTTTTTATCATTTGGATTAATACGCATATTGTTAGCGTATCCTTTTGAAATCGGTCGCCATTAATGTTCAGTAAATAAGGCCTATCGTTACTTCGATAATACAATTTTAACCAGTAGAATAATGGACTTGTGTCTCTATTCAACTTTGTAATAAAAATGGTAGGACGTGTTTTAGTATTGTTTATAACTCGGCCGCCATTACGGTCCAGTAAACAAGAGCTATCATAACGTTGATAATACTATAACATGTCAA
Organism: Acleris holmiana; assembly: GCA_949316455.1. Classification (NCBI taxonomy): domain Eukaryota; kingdom Metazoa; phylum Arthropoda; class Insecta; order Lepidoptera; family Tortricidae; genus Acleris; species Acleris holmiana. Next base: position 84,695,317 of record OX438762.1, read on the forward strand.
GGCAATATATAGTTTAAACTTGTACGTTAATAATGTGTTTTAATGTTTTTTCGTAAATTACTTTGTAAATACCTTTTCCAATGACTTGTATAATATTCATGCCCCAGCGAATACCAACTAGAGCTAGCAGGTTAACCGCTAGTTAAGTTTAACTGGAGTATTACTCCAGAGGATAAACTTGCCCGGTTTAGCGCGTGACAAGTTGTAACTTAATCCATGAATAGTTCATTGTTACGGCCTAGAGCTGTCGCGAGGGCATTTTCATACTCATAAAAAAATACAAAAAAATTCAAAGTAAGGCATGTTATAATAATAATAACATTATTTCTATCTATTTAAAGTGATTTGGTGCCGTCTTAGATGATTTTAGTAGGTTCTTATAAACACTTTAATCGTCTGTATCTCAAGAACGGGTCCATATTGGCTCATATAAAATTGGTCTTTCGATTTTTTATACAAATATGGATTTGTGACTATACTCATCTAATTTTCCTTGGCTCTAACAAAAATTAGCGCTTTAAAGTTAAATATTCCATAAACGGTCCCTTACACGAACAATTGTTTCCACAAACCCACAATGTTATTGAAAGACCTGTCCAACGACATACCACATAATGGGATAGACGAGAAAAAATATACATCCCCATGTTACGTGTAGTGTAGGGTAGAAACGCTAAAAAAATGGTTTTTAATGGTTTTATTTTACCACTTTGTTGGCGTGACTAATATGTATATTCATGCCAAATTTCATCTTTCTAGTACTAAGAGTCGCTAAGCTAGGCTGCGGACGGACGGACGGACGGACATGGCGAAACTATAAGGGTTCCTAGTTTGACTACGGAACCCTAAAAAGCAATATGGTTTTTCCGATTACACTTGCCACTTCTTCAAAGAGATGGTTGAGAGAGGCGATGGCTGCGATACGCGTCATACTCGTGAAGGGGTGCTGTGGGATCCGGTTGGTTGCAAGGTCAGATTCTTCAGTCAATTAATCTAGTTACGGTTATTGAAGTAGAAACCTCGTCGTGTTGTTATCCTATAGTCGTTATTTTTAGTTTAATGTTTTGTAACTTTACATTTGTAATGATTTTATTTGTGCTAGTTTCAATATTTATTACTTTATTATCTTGTAATGTAATTTACTTTTAAGTATTATTAGATATATCATTGAGAAAATTAGCTTCTGCTGGAGTTTCTCCTCAGCAATTATGGTCTTCTCCGAAGCGTTAGTAGATTCACTCGATATTACCCACGTGTAAAAGAGCCCTCTTGTGGCCAATACGGAGCATGCATATTTTTTTACGCTCTCTGGAAAGTGCTATGAAAGAGAGGAATACTGTTTATGCGAAATAACTGTCATGTATTTTTTTCATAAGATATAAAGTTTTAAAAAGTCATAGTTTAGCCCCCTGAAAAAACACTTAATACAAAATCGACGACAGGAATGAAGTCATAGCTGCTGTTCCAAGTTAAAATATAAGGACCTTATAAAGAAATTAGCATTTATTTCGTAAATTACTATATTAAAGCCAGTATCGTTGAATTAAAATATTACGGAATGAAAAGCAATCCCAACATTAACAGAAGTTTAAAAAATTTAACAAGTTTTGATTCAATATAAAGTCTTAACAAACGGGTCAAAATGAAGTGTATTCCGTTTCATATGCTTTTATTAACATTTTCTTCTAAATCGTATCAATGAAACACAATTCTGATTTTCATGCACGTTTTCTATTTACTGAAATAATTTGAAGATGAATAGAGACCCGGTTGTTACAACTTTTACAACGTTTAGTGTTAACCTGCGTCGCGTATCTGTTTCAAGTCCCGACTAAGTGTCAAATGACGTCAAACGGGAACGAGTGTCAAATATTATTATGAAATTATTAAAATTACAGCCACCCGGGGATTATGTTGCTTAGTATTCAAATAACTCAAATCACATTTTTACTTTAAACCTTAGTTCTTTATACTTACGTTGGAATATGGAATAGACGAATTAAAGTCCCGATCCTATGTCAAAAATTGTCCTGTGGCAGCGTGCTCGGATCTTTGCAGAATCTGCTTGGGCAAGTCAGAAACTTAACTGGATGAATCTTAAGGTGACAGAATTTGTATGTACAGCCGAAGTCGTAAAGATGTTTTCACTTTAGTAGCTTGTCACTTTCATTCACTGAGATAAATTCATATATTAATTATATGAAGTCCTCTCTGTGAATGAAAGTGACAAGGTTCAGGAAGTATGAATTGGCCGTATGTAATGTTTACTAAGATCTTTTTATTAACATCAAACAAAAACCAATCGTAAAACTGCCCTCGTTCTCACATCATCGATATTATGTTAACGCGGAACAAAAGATCGCAAAGTAGATGGGTCATACACAGTCTTAAAAACAAAAGTTGTCTCTCCTGTGGTCAATAGTTAAAAGCTTGTGTGCATATAAGTTATGTTTTTATATGATAGGTCTAAAGCAGTCCTGACGGCGTTTTTGCGGGAATGGGCTTAGCCAGAAAATCAGGCCTTTAAAATTTCGGTGTGTCCACAGGAAAGACGGTAACCTAAATCTGTGTATGACCCAGATAACAGACGGCCAAATCATATTTCCTGAAATTTACTAAAGTTTAAACATCTTTATCACTTCGACTGTACAATAGTAGGTACGCAGCTGCTTTATGGTCGTTTTCAAAACGAAATCGTCCCGCTCTAAATAATGAGTCAAGTTCCAATATATTAAATCGTTACTACACGTTACTACTACGTAAGTAATTCACAAAACCTTTTCCAAATCGTAGCATAAACTGACTTATCCTCTCACTTACTCACAGCATACTCATACTTATTGTCCCATATTCATACTCAACGCTGTCCCTTCCCTAGTCGTTACGTTCAGTTAACTTAGCCTTGTCATAGTCATAACAATACGGCTTTATACAGGGTGCTTTTAACCAGACTGAAACTTGTAATGAATTTTGAGCTTACTTTCACGTTTTGTCTGGTTTTGGCGCTCGCTCCTTGTTTCCCTCGATATTCTTAGGTTGAAAACGCTGTTTAAGTATGGGAGTGGAGTCGTATAATGTTCATGACATTGCAGTAACACATTTTGATTATTTGTTTGTTCGCTTTTACAGTTAAATCGCTGGGTTGATTTCAATGAAACTTGGTATGAAGATAGTTTTGGTTACTTTTTATTCCAGTAAATTAGAGGATTGCCGAGGAGCCATTAACATATTTTACGTAAAAGGAGTCAGGGGCAACCGCTAGCTTTAAATAAAAAAATTGTCTGGTCCTATAAAGGTACAAAACGAAATGACTTTGCTTTATTTATTTTCACTTGCTTGTTCTTTTGCAGTGCATAAGCATTTTCGTAATACCATGGGGTCTAGCAAATTATACTTATGATTTTTCTACGGTGGGTACCGTAAAGCACTGAGATAATTACGTACTTTTGTAACAAATTCACTATGAAAAGCCGTACTAAGCGAAAATTTGAGCAGGTTACTTATAGTGTTTTTTATATAAATTATGAACATAATATGCTCTATGCTAAAAATTTCACCGTTTCCCTTTTGATTAATCGAATATACAGTGTGTAAGGTATACGGGCGTTTATTAAAACTGGACATAGATTAAGACTCTACTAATCATTAACAGAAAGAATTATTTTGATTACGCTAACGTATACACCGTTATTAATTTTTGAACATACTATCGACCCGCAATGTACATCGAAGTCCATCTGTCTGGTAAGTACGTAATGTTTACTTGTGAAAATGTGTATTTCGGCTTGAGTAGCCTCAGCTTTAATAATACTTAAGTTTGAAACGTCATTAATTGCGTTTTTAATTCATTGCATTTTTCGTTATACATTGCGTGTTAAATTATTTTGTATGGTTATTTTTTTTTAATTTAATTTTAACAAAAGCTGCCTAAATGTGCTCGGTAGGGGTTATACTAACCACAGTTAAAAGGAACGCCCGTGTACCATTTACACACTGTATAGAATATCGTTACAACCTCTGGAAATAAGACATAATAAGGGAGTTAACACCGACCAGATAATAAAACATCATCCTGTACACGCAACCCTTTACAAAAGTAATTAGCATAGGGTAAAGCAATCAAAATTGTTCCTAAAAACGAGTCGTGATCACTCATTAATATTATATTAGCTTAAGTACCGACCCTTGCTCTCAAAAATATAATCTAAATGTAATTACTTTACGGTTTGTTTTGCCTAAGCCGCGGATTAATAAGACTTTAATGCTTGCAAGCATCTAAAACAACGTTAATCTGAATTAGTAGACTACGTTTTAGCCGCGAATTTGTTTGAGAAATTCGTTTGTGGCTGAGATGCTACAATTTTGTGAATATGAATAATTCAATAGTTAATAACGAACCCGTGTTCCACTGCGTTTTATTGTTGACATATCTTATAAGGATTCAAACTATACAGCGCAGTGGAACGTGTACCGTCGCTATCTTACATTTTTTTAACCACCGATTAAAATTGGTGGTTGTGAAATGCGTCGCATCAAGATTATACACAATGCACCTGCTATACTGCCCTTCTAAGCGCTAAAAAGCAGTATCTCAAATTCAATGGCCAAACCAAATTTAATCATATATTGTTGGTAATAAGGTTGCATTTGCCACAAGAGAATTTCTCTGAGATACTGCAATTTGTGTTAGCAGGGCAGTGTACTACTCGTATCATACTAGTTACATTAAAAGCATTGTGAAGCGATGCTTTAATAGCTCACCCTTTAAATCAAATTCAATTTCCACGAATTTTAAATATTCGAAAAATTAGGCTCATTTTAGTTTTTAATATAAATTTTAAAGGAAAACGTACAGGGCCTCTATTCTTCTGCGGTATAACGATATCATGTTTGACGTGTTTTAGAATCGTTTATGTCACAGTCGCCATTATTGTAAATGACATAAGAGTTATCAAAAAGTTGACAATACGGAAACAGGGCCTCTATTCTAGTGCGTTATAACGATATCGCGTTTGACGTGTTTTAAAATCGTTTATGTCACAGTCGCCATTATTGTAAATGACATAAGAGTTATCAAAACGTTAACAATACGGAAACAGTGCGTTAAAACGATATCGTGGTTGACACGTTTAAGAATCGTTACTAGACAACGATAAACATACTTAGATAGAGAAATAAATTGAAACATCCAAGACTCAGGAAAAAATATAAGTGCTCATTACACAAATATCAGCCCTTACCGGGATTTGAACCCGGGACCGCTGGCTTCGGAGGCAGGGTCACTCCCAACTAGGCCAACGTGTCGCCAAGTCCAACTGTGATGGTCTGATGCTTGTTGTGTGCAGGCAGCATCATAAGTCGTGCTGAGGCCTTAGCCAAGATGCGTACGCTATCTTGTCTAATCTTACAGATGCAGATGGGCCCTTTCGGAAACACGTAATTGCATCTTTTGTGCAATTACCCTCTTACACACTCAGCTGTTCGAAAGTGCAGGTTTCCTCACGATGTTCCTTCACTATAAGAGCATCGGTACATGGTGACCGTGGGGGTTTGAACTCGGTACCTTACGATCACGAGTCAGATGCGTACGCTAACTAGCGGTTCTATTCGTTTGGTTTTAAACCAATCGCATCACTGGTAGGTCACGTGACTTTTCGAATGACGTTATCTACCAGTGAGAAGATTGGTTTAAAAATAAAACGAATAGAAACGCTAGTTAGCGAACGCATCTTGGCTACGGCCTCTGGCTGATTTGAATACAATGGAAAAAAACGAAAAAATTTAAGCGAAAGTTTTTGTTGGAGTGTAGTGTCCTCCCCCTCGCTACAGCCAAAACTACAAATACTAAAAGTCAGAAAAAACTGAAATGAAAGCGCATATTATAACGAATTTAAAAGGAAAACTATCAGAACTAATTAGACATCATTATTTCTTGAAATACAGGCGATTAAAGTGATTATACCTACTAAAATCGTATAAGGGAAATTAGTTATTACTTGTTGTTTTTAATGTTTGTAGTACTTAACGGCTTCGGAACCCTACACTGACCATGGTCCGACATGCTCTTGCCCGGTTTTATGTATGTAAATTCGTTTGCTTAGTCAACATTGTAATAAAACTAATAAGGTACAAGTTAAAGTCAATTTACAAACTAGGATGAGTCGATGTTGAAACATAATGTCGTTACATTGCCTACATATCCGTCACAATAGTACGGCTTTTTCCAAACAGTTGATTAATTTACCTGCCGAATGACACTCTTCTTCGGTTGTAACGGAACTTAATTAAAAATAATAATACAATTTGTTGGTAACACGGCCTAAAATGTCAGAATTTCGTTGACATTAGCGGTCACTTATAGTGGGATAGAGAGAGCCGCAATGTTTTGTATCCGCTATAGAGATATAGCGGATACAAAACATTGTAAAATTAACTAATTAATACATACATACATAACATCACGCTTTCATTCCCAGAGTGGGGTAGGCAGAGCTACAGAAATACCAACAACTGTAAAAAGACTTGTTGATAATTCTGTAACCACATTTTGCACAGTCAGGCCAAGAAGTTTACTAGTGTATTAGTGACAGGTTGCAAGCCCATCGCCTAGCAGTACTACAAGCAGCGACGGGCAAAATATAATCGACTAACGATTAAAGATGAAAAATGGCGATTGATTAATCTTAGTCGTAACAGTTTCGATTAATTTAGTCACAATAAAATTAATCGCCGATTAATTAACAGCGACTGAATTGTTAATCAGTTAATTAATTATATAAATTTTCTCTCGATTAATATTAGGAATAAATCGCTTCTTTTGTAACTCTAAGTTTTGAGTTACGTTGACAGATTGCTACAGCTTAACAGCTTACATCTACAACATAATTATTGTTTTTTTATACCGTGTGTCTTCCAATCAAGATTTAATCGTGAAATTTAGTCGATTAAAATTATTAATTAATCGTTATTCATGTACTCCGTTAACTAAATAATAGTTTATAAAATATACATCAGAAGACCCTAAACCTTTCATTTATAACTTTAATACAGGCTGTGTGCGATAGCTTGGTGACCATACCTGGACCTTATACCGTTTTATTTTAATTTTATTGTATACTGACTGTTTCGGTCCGCTTTGGTAAACCAATCTTTAAACAGTTACTTTTGGTTTTCCTCTCTTTTAGTATTTTTTCTGACGGTGTGGATATCACCAGTGCAGGACTTTCTGAGTCTAGTACCTGCGAGTTAGTTACTATTATAAATTACTAGCGACCCACCAGCGACTTCGCCCGCTGCAATTTTTTTTCTTGTCATTTAATTTTTTATTTTAGTAAAAATAAATGTTTTTAATTCAAGAGTATTCTATGTTACTTCTAGTACCTCCCAGAATATGTGTACAAAGTTTCATGATGATTCGTCAAGTAGTTTTTGCGTGAAAGCGTAACAAACATCCACGCTTTCACATTTATTAGTAAGGATAACTATAAAATAAATCAAGATTGGATTGTAAATGAATAATTAGCTGTTATATATACACAAACAGTCAGGAAAAAGTATGAAAGTAATTCCTCTTTTTGAATACGGCAAGGCGTGTGTGAGATAACGGGAAATTACGGCTTATACGTTATGCTTCGACTGACAGTTCGACGCGTTGTGAATCAATGGCTTCGGTTTTACTGCAACCAACGTTGCCTAGATTCCTTTAATTGGTACTTTTCCAAGTCTAAGTATCCTCGTAATAAGTCATAGTTACGTTTAAAAGGAAATTTCTAATGTGCTATGCAAGTTTGATCACAATTGCGCTTTTACATCCGCCTCGAGCATGCCAAATTGCAGTTAACTGTAGAAAATTATGCGTAATTTTCATTAAAATCCTTTGATAGAAATCCCCTTCAAAAATAAAAAATGTGCGGGTAGATTCCAATTACAAGGCTTCTGAATATTTTAAAAAACTAAAGTACAGGGAATCTATTTTTTTTATCAAACGAGGGGAATATTATATCGAATAGCCTCAAGGCATGGAATTCCTGTTTTTTTTTACCACTGTTAAATGCGTTTTAGCAATCTGTAGGTATGAAGTTACTTACGTTACGCATGCGACATTAATTCTACTTTGCTCGTTCAAAAATATTATCATATTATTATTTTTTATAAACCATCACCATGTAGATATATTGACACCTTTCTTTTTAAATTTCAGCTTTTAACTACCTTTTAAAAGGTCCAAAAACTTATCGAAGCAGAACTGCTGGCACAGCAGGAATTATTTTGATAATGATAAGGAAAACTGAGCTTTATTGGTTTGAATCCGGTAATTATATGTATAAGTTTTTTGTAACTAACACTTCTTTTAGTTTTCGTCTCATAACAAAGAGCAAGGTTATTTCTGACAGCGTTTTAAACATTGAATTTCATTTTGAGATATATTTATTTCGAATAACAAGATCCATCAGTGTTAAGTAGTAACAACTATTTATTAATTGGCACCATTTGTTATTAATATCAAACTAACACCATATAAAAGTTTGAATTGCTAAATTCAATAGTATATATTGAATTCCAGAATTTTACCGTTCACACAACAATGTTCTTAATAACTAGACATTCATTAACATTTTATAAGCCAAACATAACCACAAACTCAACACAAAACGGTAAATAAAGAACAAATCACATACAAATATAAAAGTAACAGGCAAAATAAACACAAACTCCTCAATATCGTCGTCTTAAAACACGCCTCCCCGCAACGTACCATTCTCAAAGATCCCCTTACCCCGCTGAATGGCAATGGACACCTGCTGAACCAAATAAGAATCGAAAGGGGGTCACAGACTCTGTCTACTAAGCGACGACCCAAATTTTGAAGATCTCCAGAGCTTCAGAACACCAGGGCCCGCCGTCTCCACCGCGAACGGCACAACTCATACGCCAATTCCAACGCCGAGTATTTGGTATGCTTAAACTTGGTGGCCTTTTCAGCCGCATAATCAACACACCCCGAAGTTCCTCCCAAATGGGACACAGCAAAAGTGCTAGTGAGGCCGCGCCCGGTCTTTTACCGTCGGTAGTACCACACCAGCCTCCGTACACAAATAGGGTTTATAATACCGACTGCCGATGCATCACGCTCTCATTTTGAACTAGGTTTTTTCACTCCAATCGTACTAATTATATTAATTTTAAAATAAATATACGAATACGATGCTTTCCGTTCGGCAGCACAAACTACCGAAATAAAATCATCGTAAACCTTTTCAACACTATATCAAATGCAAAAGACGACACTCACACGCCAATGACAACTTAAAACCAGAGCTAATGTCAACCTTGCCACAAAGATACTGAGGTCTATTTTGCAACCATGACTGAAATACCAGAGGCGTTAAACGAGTGGTGCGTATATACCAATTAATGGCTTTGGAAAGGTTAAAAGTCCTTTATTAAGATACCTCACACGATGAGGTTCAATGAATATTTTGGTTCACATACACTGTGTCAAATTTTTAATCCGCCATGTTTTTTGCAATGCTTGCGATGCATTGCGATGCTAAGACAAATTTAGACACCATGTAGGTTTTACTCGTGGTATCCAATCTAGAGATAATTCAGAAGCTCACGTAATTTGGACAACATGTAGGTTGTACTCGTGGTATCCAATCTAGAGATGATTCAGAAGCTCACGTAATTTGGACAACATGTAGGTTGTACTCGTGGTATCTAATCTAGAGATGATTCAGAAGCTCACGTAATTTGGACAACATGTAGGTTGTACTCGTGGTATCTAATCTAGAGATGATTCAGAAGCTCACGTAATTTGGACAATATGTAGGTTGTACTCGTGGTATCTAATCTAGAGATGATTCAGAAGCTCACGTAATTTGGACAACATGTAGGTTGTACTCGTGGTATCTAATCTAGAGATGATTCAGAAGCTCACGTAATTTGGACAACATGTAGGTTGTACTCGTGGTATCTAATCTAGAGATGATTCAGAAGCTCACGTAATTTGGACAACATGTAGGTTGTACTCGTGGTATCCAATCTAGAGCTGATTCATAAGCTAACGTAAATTATACTCGAAAATGATCAAATGGATGGATTGGACATAGCGCCCATCACCATCCGTGGCTCGACTTTAGACGCCGTTGCACGTGTCATGATTGTGAGTAAACCTACAAGGTCATGTCGATCGAAAATAAATCTGGGCTGAGATTCTACAAAGCAAAAACAATATTCCATATAACGTGCTTCGTTGTGAACGTTTTGATAACTCTTATTTTACTAGATAGTGATGGCGGCTTTAAAACACGTCAAACGTAATATCGTTTAAATCCGGTAAAATAGAGGCCCGTCATGCAAAATAAGCCTGTAATTAAGTGCAACGACGACAACGTATAACCTATCATTATCAAATAAAGAATGTCCACCCAGCGAGTCCATTTATGAGAATACGAGCGCTCGGAACTAGAAAATAAAACGCAAAAGAAAATAAATGCGAAGTCGTCACCATCAATGCTGAACATTATATGTATTTGCCGCTGTCCGTCTACGACACATCTAATTTGTATTCAATTTCATTAATTTAAGTACCATGAAGTTCAATTTCTTTTTTTTTATTACTATCAAAAAAAACGAGCAAGTTTTTTTATATTTATAGACCTTTTTGGTCACTTATCGGAACATAGCGAAATGCCTCAAATCATGTCCAAAATCTACCATTAATTATTAAAAGAAGGAGTGCATTTTGCTACTTAATTTTTTGTTATTGGATTAGTAGTTTATAATTTCGGTTCTTAGCACTTAAAAATACAAAAAAAGGTGGTTTTTTGTTAATGAATTAAAATGTATGACGGCAAATGTAATGCCGTTAACTACTAAAGGGTTAATAATCGATCCGCGGTAGTTAAACGACGATAAGGATGAATCTAAAATCTCGCAGTTAATTGATGTAACACAGGATATGCTCGTAAAGCCCAACGGCCTAAATTTAGGACATTTGTCAAAGTGACTTTAAACTTTAGTTGACTTACACAAGGTTCTTTTTTGAAGTAGTAAAATTTGTCATGGGCCTCACTAGGATAGTATTGATGATGTGATATGGAATGTTAATGCCTGATTTTGCTCTCTATGGTTAGCGAATTAAATAAGCCAGACACAACAGTCAACTTATAAGAAGGGTTTATTATTTACATACCTGGGATAACTGGGGGCAAGTTTAGGATTTGATATCGATAAAAAAGATGTCGATGTAATTAAATACTGTTTATGACACCATGAACAAAAGTAAACAGTCTTATAAAAGGTGAGAAAATTTCAATAACCAACATGAATGAGAAATTGGCTTTGAGTCATTATAAATATTTTAAGAATGCCCCGTTAACCACCGTGGACGTTGAGAGAACGTTTAGCAGTTCAAAGTGGATATTTTAATCTCGATGGCAATCATTAATACTGACGAATATGGAAAAAATATTGATTGTATATTATGAAAATGATTAACATACACCTTTTATTTTTTTTATTTTTTATTTAAAATGAAGAGAGATTTATGCGTGTATGGACTGTAAGGAAATATGGCGATGTATAAAAATGTCTACCTTTAAAATATAAATTTGTCTGAGTATTAGAAAGCCAATACTTCAAAAGGTTTAAGTCTTATCAAGTCGTAATATAAAAATGACTACTATCCAAGTATTTTTATACATCGTCATATTTTCTTTTAGTCTACTGTCGCAACATCTTTATATGTCGTCTAATATACATGTGGACATTGTTATACTTTGTCAAAATTATACAGGGACGACATTATTCAAGTGGCCATTTTTATACATCGCCATATTTCCTTATAGTCCATACACGCATAAATCTGAAGAGAAGGTAAGTAATATTTATTTATGTCGAATAACATTTAGATTTAGGCAGTAACATCGATATATTTTTTGTCGATAAAATATTTTGCAACATCACTTTCGTATAGATGAAGTTATGAAGTTATCCCAGGTATGATCATTTACTACAACACTAAAAGGCGTATGTTGTCAGCGTTAAATTGCTATTTTTAATATTATTGCGAATTTTCGTTTAAGCCGACTACTTATGGTTTTATTCGTTCAAATTACCACTAAAGAAAGCTTCGTTTCTCTCTGTAAAAACATATTGCGTTTGACGTGTGAGCATAGTTATAAATAAGATTTAAAATCAGTCTTTACATAGTCCACAGTTTGCCAAATTTAACTCCGCAAACAAAAGAACAACTTGAAATAAAAATCCGCCATTTCTCACGGATAAAACTAATACATTAAAAAACATCTCTATCGTCCAACAAAACAACATTGTACAAACAACTCATGACACTTCACGCGCAATTTGTACGAACCGTGCATACCCACAAACACTTAAAACGCCCTCGAAAATTACAATAGATATCTCAAAAGCGAAATAGAAGACAAGTACTCTATCCCTGATCGACCATTTTAAACGGACCCTCTTGTATACGATCACAAACTTAGATTTGCAGCTGAAAAACCGAAGGCAGTACCAAACGAGAAACCGATTCTAATAACGCGATAGAAAAACGAATTTGCGCGCGCCTGGCATTCGTTAGTCGGGGTAGGTTTTCGTTTATCGGTTTTTTAGCCCCGATTTCCGTCGCGTGGCACACACGTGTCTGATTTTTGGCCCCATCGGACTGAGCTTACATCACAATTTGTGTCAAGTTACTAATTGTTGGGAACGGTGGACTGACATGTTAATGCTCTTTTACCTTACGGAGTTCGTAATCGAATCGAATATTTACCGTAACGCGGCAATTCGGAAACGGCTTGAAATACTCAGAATTCGGTGGGGGAATTGGAACAAGTGAACGACACGTGGTATGATCTAAAAAATACGTTTATTGATTGGCTAAAAAGAGTTCGTCGTTTCGAGCATTCAAAATAAAATACAGCAAATTGTGGTATCGAGCTGCTACGATGACTCAGACGGACGGTTCACGAACAAGACATACATGTCAAATGAATCCCATGTATTCGTTTGTAAAAATAAAATCAATCTGTTTGACACGTCCAAAACATATGTCGAGCTTACCGGTAGACCCATAGATATTTTATCACCCTATCGTACCGCTAAAAGGTGCCAATCTATTTCAGTTCCTTTGTGTACACAAACACTAAATTTGCCTTGGCCATGCCATGTCCTTATGCAGCGATACTATACGACGATCAAAAACTTCAAAGAATTATTAAATGAAATTGGCAGATTTGGACAGAAAATTGTATATTGAAGCTTTGATACCCGGAGTTTCCATTGAAAATGTTTTCAATGCAAAAAGTCTGTCTCTTATTAAAGAAGTCCGCTGAACATATATGCAAATTTTACTTACAGATGCAAAAAGTAATATTATTTCTACAAGCCTACAACATGACCATCATGTATCACGCACACATAATGCACACGTATGAATCAAATGTGTACACGATTTATAATTACATGTGCAATAAAACTGCCGTATAAACAAGGCAGCTAAATGCAATGTGGTAGTCGAAGCATTCTATTCTTTATTGCTAACCAAATTACTATTACTATATAGATAGCCAACTTCTGTGGTCTTACGGTAGAATTACCAACTTGTTATTTACATCTTTTCAACGCCTGATGCTAAAACGGTGTTATAAGTTTGATCTTGTGGCTCCGAAACGATTAGATTAATTGGGATGCAATCAGTTTTCTTAGAAATCGGCATACGAGTGTGCAAAAATATTTATATATACAATGTTATTCCATATCCATCTGCGAATTTGAGGTGTCAAAGTTTTTGAATGCTAACCAACAATCTTGCCTATATATGACACTGGGTATTGCGCGGTGAACAACGTTTTGAAGCGAAGAGAAAAGTGACCGTGAATGACGTCGCTAATATTTGTGAGCTTGAGTTTTTGAGAAAGGGACAAAAAACATAAGCAACGTCATAAAAGGTCACTTTTCTTCGCTTCAAAATATTGTTCGCCGTGAAATCTTCAGTGTCATAATATAAGAGTCTTGATGCTAACAGTGGCAAAAATCATTTACGGAAGCGTTCAACATCTTGGATAGGGCCTCTGACGACGCTAACTCTAGCCAGTGGTCACAAATCGCCGAGTCCGAAAAACGACCAGTAACGTTTTTCTTTTCTATCGCTCAAAACGTAGATGACATTCTCGTGCGTAACGATAAACCACGTGGTCCACGTGTTTCACTACGCCAATCTATAGATATCTTAGTCTCACATTCTCTATGACGTTGAACGAATGAATGGAATGAAAGCGTTACGCACCCAAGTAAGATAGAGAGTTTGTCCCATGCTTGTGTAATGACGCTGCATATTTTTAGAATTGATTGGGTATTAATTGACTTGACAGTGACTCGTGGCTTTATAGTAATCATTCACCTACATTCGCAAACACCATGTGTATGCACAGCTGTAAAAGAATGGCATATACGTGCACCGAGGGGCAATAGAGTTAAATTGATGGCTAACATTTTTGCGTAAGTGAGACTGCAATATATCTCGCAATAACAGGATGCGTAGATGTAATCGTGTTACATATCGTCGTATTTTTGTTTTTATCTAAGGATTACTCGTGGGTTATTTACGTTACGTTAGTGAAATCGACGCTAAATCAGTTTTTTTCATGTTAAGCGGAAGGGACACTATCACTCAGGCAACGATAAGTGTAAGTGTTGTCAGGGTAAGTGGAATCTGAGACCCATAGACATTTGGATTCTCAAGACTATAATCCTAAAACGATCACTTGTTTACTTCATAGTAAAGTTTTAGATTAGATATCCTTTATTCGCGCACTACGATTTTTTCTCGAATGGTTCCACCCTAATGCTTACCTTATTCTGCAAATAGCGCTGTTCCTATTCCTTTTAACCTCTCAAAGAATAGACGTATTACCATGAAATCAAAGCGACTAAATTTAATATGTAAATCATAGGTAAGCGAGACTTTACTTTGTAATCATCGTCAGTTTATAAAGCTTAGGTCTACAAACATTTACCGTACCAACGTAACATTATGCTGCAAGAGCTCAATTTGCTATGTAACAATCAAAATGGCCACTAAAAAAACCGGACAAGTGCAAGTTAAACTAACGTGGAGAGGGTTCCGTATGTTTAAAAAGTCATTTTTAGGGTTCCGTAGTCAAACTAGGAACCCTATAGTTTTGCCATGTTCGTCCGTCCGTCTATCCGCAGCCTAGCTCAGAGAATCTTAGTACTGGAAAGCTTTAATTTAGCGTGAATGAATATACATATTATTATTTTCTCGCTGCAGAGATGATTTTTTTTTGTGCAATACGGGATCAATGCTATTTGCATCTCGTGTCTTTGAATACCTCACTGCACTTAGAATTGTAACCTAGAATCACTCGCCACGCTCACAATTCAATTCTGGGATCCTTCGCTTGCTCGGGATTCAAAATCAACACAAACCTAGTAACGCCAAAAAAAAAGTAAAATCTTGAAAAAAAAAATTTTAGGTGACCTTTTCTACACGTAGGTAACTTGGCGTTGGATAGGTCTTTCAAAAATATTACGATTATTAACAATTTTTCGATTAAGTGATCCGTTTATGAAATATATACATACATAACGACACGCCTTCATTCCCAGAGTGGGGTAGGCAGAGCTACAGAAATACCAACAACTCTAAACAGACTTGTTGATAATTCTGTAACCACATTTTGCACAATCAGGCCAAGAAGTTTACTAGTGTATTAGTGAAATATAGCGCTAATATTTTGTCAGCTGTCCCCCTCCCCTAACGGCAAAATTACAATTACTAAAAACTTAAACAAAAGACCATTTAAAGAATTTTAGGCATCATTGATTCTTGAGATACAGGCGATTAAGCATAGTCCGACATGCTCTTGTCCGGTTTTCTTTAAATATCATAGTCTTCTAATAGGTTTTTCTGCAGTAAAGAACTATTTTGTGTAATTTTTACAAAACTTTAGTCTTAAGTAGTCGTTTTGGAGGTAAGGGGGGGGGGGGGGAGAGATGGTGAACTTTCATCTAATAAGAAGCCCTTTCATTTCAAACCCCTGTAACTCAAGAACCAATGATGTCTAAATAGTCGTGATATTTATTCTTTTCCATTTAAGATTATTTTCTGATTTTTAGTATTTGTAGTTTTGGCTGTAGGTGGAGGACACTAGCCTCTAACAAAATTAACACGTTAAAGCGAAATATTTCACAAAATAATCGCTTGATCGATCCCAACTTTACGAGTAGGTAAATAAGGTACCCTAAAACCCTTTTTCGACATTTTATTTTACCACTTTGTCGGCGTGACTAATATTGGTGCCTAATACCAGTTTTTTTGTACAGTCAACAGCAAAAGTAGATGATCAGTACTTCTCACTTTCACTACTTTGTCACATCCCAAGTGTCGCAGTATTGTTACGTTAGTGCGATAAAGTACAATTATCATCTACTTTTGCTGTTGACTGTAAGAGACTCTTAGGCGACAGACGGACGGATAATCAGACATGGCGAAACTATAAGTTCCTAGTTAGATCACGGAACCCTAAAAAATGGGTTACTAATTTCTTGATAATTCTGTAACCAAATTTTGCACAAACAGGCCAAGATTGTTACCAGTGTATTAGTGATAGGTTGCAAGCCCATCGCCTATCAGTACTACTGTACAAGCCTTTATTCCCTTAGTCGCCGCTTTCGACATCCACGGACATGGAGTGCCACTATTCTAACCCGACAGCCACACGGAACCTCTGGTTCTGCCTACCCCACTCTGGGAATGAGGGCGTGATGTTGTGTATGTAATACTTATTTAATCAAAAACTTATTCATTGTAAATGTAGCAAAACTTATGCTTGAGTTTCAGATAAATATTGTAGCGCTGTTAATAATGACATTTAAAGTAATTATGAGTCTGTAACGTTCATCAGACATAACCGAGGTCATAAAACAACGAGTGACGTTTGGTCTCAGGAGAGAATGACACGTGCACGCGACGTTGCAAGTAGATTAGTTTTAGCTCAATTTGATTATTGTATGTGTGTGCGTCGTTCGTAGGGTTTGGTTTAACTAGATACAATGAGATATGCGTAATAGGAAAAGTGAGCTTTATTCTACATATAGTAAGCATAGCTCGCTACCAATAGTCAAATAGTAACTTCGTTAATCGTTAATACGTTACTAAAAACAGGACAAGAGCATGTCGGACCTTGCTCAGTGTAGTGTTCCGAAGCCGTTAAGTACTTACTACAAATATAAAATCAACAAGTAATAACTAATTTTCTATTTAAAGTCAGTTGGTGCCGTCTTAGATGATTTTTGGCGGTATAAACACTTTAATCGCATATATTTCAGGAACCTGTGATGTGTACTTAGACGTGATAGTTTTCCTTTAAAATTCGTTATACGAGTATGTTCTTTCATTTAGGATTTTTTTCTGATTTTTAGTATTTATTGTTTTGGCGGTAGGGGGGAGGCGGGGGGGACAGTTGAGTCTAGCAAAAATTGGCGCTTTAAAGCTTAATATTTCCAAAACGGATTTGTTATTCAAAAAATTGTTGTCACAAATGTGTAATATTTTTAAAAGACCTATATATCGATACATCCCCACGTTACGTGTAGGGAAGGTACACTAAACAAAAATATTTTTCAAAATTTTATTCTACCTCTTTGTTGGCGTGACTAATTTGTATATTCATGCCAAATTACAGCTTTCTAATACTAAGAGTCTTTGAGCTAGGCTGCGGACGGACGGACATGGCGAAACTATAAGGGTTCCTAGTATGAGGAACCCTAAAAAGTTACCTGCGTTACACGTATACGTTGAAGCGGTACACTTCGGAATATTTAACGCAAGTTTAAGCAAAACGATAATCGTTCATCTTTTTATCAAATCGTTTATTAGAAAAATGCTAGTCATTATTTCCCTACGTTATTCTGCCCTCTCCAAGGAAGGCGCCATCAAACATATTCTTAAGGATAAGCTGTTTGTAAATACGTGGTATACGGAGTTTCCAAGTCCTCTCTCCATAGTACGAGTATGCCGTTTGACCTCAGTTCTACATATTTTTTGCGCGTCCTTATTTCAGGTTGGTATGTTTTACATATTTTAAACTGTTGACACTTACATTGGTCTACTGCTAACAAATATTTAAATTCCTGATGCACAGGTAACATTTTTAGTTTTTTGAACAGATTTTTTTACCTAGTAACAATTTAATAACTTTATTGAAGACTAAAGCCGCGTCCGCTGCGCCGTGTTGTCGATGTTTTTAAACATATAACATTTTTCGAACTTAAACGGGGTTAGGCCAAAATGATTTTCGTTTAAAAAGACAGGAACATGTTTTCCACCACTGATGGAAAACGTTCCCCGCGTTCGTCTGCTGGGGGTCATGTTTTTACTTTCGAAAGTTTTGAGTTCGAGTGAAGAACTGTCAAATAGGGCATTAATTATTAATTATAGGAACTAATTTTGATACCTTTGAATATAAATAAATATCCTATAATCCTACAAAAGTTGTACTAGGATAACAACTGTCAAAAGAAAAGTGTAATGTTATGACAAACAATACATTGTTCACTCCTAAGTCGCTAAGGGCGTGCAGTTGTACCTAAACATGTTTTGTAACATGTTCTGTTTGTTTTTTGGCACAGCGGACACGCCTTAATGGTCCGTTCTCCGCTCTTCTTTTCACACAGACTGGAGCCGGTCTGCTGCGCGAGCGCAGAACGAGCGCGGAACAGCACGTCAAGCAGCCGATCGGCTCCACTTGTCATTTCACACGTAGCGCGTTCAAGCGTTCGTAATGACAAAAGATGGGCACATGCAAAAATAAACCTTGTTAAAATGATTCAAAACTCTGTTTCCAACGCGATAAAAATCTGCTCTCCTGTCAGAGCCGGACTGTTTGAACGGACCCTAACGATTCTATTTTAAATATGTTCGGAAGGTGTCCACGTATTCACAAGTCCGTAGCTCTATGTCATCCAAATGCATAAGGAAATTGGAGCAAAGTTCTCTCCGAATGGACCCCGCTAATTAATTAATAATACTGTAATTCTATGGAACTTGCTAACTATGTAAACAAACAATATATTGAAATTGACATCTAATGTCAATTTTAGTATGGCGGCTTGTTCACATAGTTAGCAAGTTCCATAGAATGACACTTTAGATGGCTACCGGAGCAGAGGAAGACCAAGAAGCTTATATGACACGGATATTGCACGGCGAACGATGCCTTAAAGCGAAGAATAGTGAATGACGTCGCATATGTTTCTTGTCCCTTTCTTTAACGTGATCCTGAGTTTTTGAGAAAGGGACAACAAATAAAGCAACGTATTGTTCGCCATGCAATCTCCAGTGTCATATTAAGCTTCTTGAGGCAGACCAAAGAGATGACAGGATGACTTAAACGCATTGGCAAAATATGTATGTTAAGTAAGGGTTGGAGTAGTGAGTTATTATTTGTGTGTTTGTGTGTGTGTAATAAGACGTCTGCCAAGTGTTACACATTTTATAATTTAAGGTTGTAACGCTTTATAACGGCGTTTTTAATCCGTGTAATAGTTATTTATCATCTATCTCAACCCCTAGTTAACAATAATCAAAGGTTTAATACATTAACATCCCCTTACACTACCAAACAAATTGTTATAATTCGATATGTCGCAGTCTCTATAGGATACTAAAACGACCCACGTCTGTCACGTGCCTTGCCGATCACATTATCGCATACAATGCCCACGGACTTAAATACGAAACAAAATTGACACCATTCGGGGTTAAGTTTTAAGATGGGTTAAGTGAGATCTTGTTATCAGTTAAATTGCCGGGGTGTTAGATCTCGTACAAAGTTTGGCTCATTTTGGTGTCATGCTTTAGATTAGGGTTGGAACGGTATGGATTGGAAATATATTTATAGTGGTTAAAATAAGTGTTAGTTGTGTTAAGCATACGAGTAGTTGTAAGCGTTTTTGCCTCTATTTCAGCATCTTTTTACAAGCTTTTTATTAACTTGTTGTGTTTGTATGTATGTTTGGAAGGGTCAAAACTTGCAGTGATGATTTGAACCACTTGGGTCCATGGGTCATACACACTTAAAAACAAAAGTTGTCTCTCCTGTGGTCAATAGTTAAAAGCTTGTGTGCATATAAGTTATGTTTTTATATGATAGGTCTAAAGCAGTCCTGACGGCGTTTTTGCGGGAATGGGCTTAGCCAGAAAGTTAGGCCTTAAAAACGTTAACTTTCGGTGTGTCCACAGGAAAGACGGTAACCTAAATCTGTGTATAACCCCCATATCGGCTCATATTAAATTTGTCTTCCGATTTTTTATACAAATAACTATTTGTGACTATATTCATATTACTCCAGGAAAAATTGCTCATAATTTTTTTGTTCATAATTGTTATTCGCAATCTCCAACCAATCTGTACTCGCGCCTGCGGCAGGCTTCTGGGGAGACATTGCAGTTTTTTATGTTAAGGAGAAGGCACACGAGCACTCAGGCCACCTGATGGTAAGTGAAATCTGAGACCCATAGACATTTGAATTCTCAAGACTATAATCCTAAGACCTCAAATGCGCTGCCAACCCTGAGGACTAAGATGGAATGCCTCTATGCTAGTAATTTCACCGGTTGTCTTATCCCCACACCGGAACACAGCAATGCGAATGCTGCTTGGCGGGTGGTTAATGGATAAGATGGTGGTAGCGATCCGGACGGACCCTGCACAGGGTTCTACCACCACTAACTTACGATACCTTCTAACTTGTTGTCTTAATTAAATTTTCCTCCTGCTTCTTGTATCGATATTTTCTTCTTGCGGCAGAACAACAGCGTTATGTTGCTAGTCAGGGTCACACTTTACCGGGGGTAGGAGGGAGATTTGACAATCAACTGTAAAAGTGATTTCATTTATCTCCCTGCTGCCTACCTTCCGGTAAAATAATCATCGCAACTCCTAAAGTGAATTTTACTGAGACCGTCTTTTAGGACGTTTATAAAACAAACCTCACCTAACCTAACTTTAGTTACATACATACATAACATCACGCCTTCATTCCCAGAGTGGGGTAGGCAGAGCTACAGAAATACCAACAACTCCAAAAAGACTGGTTGATAATTCTGTAACCACATTTTGCACAATCAGGCCAAGAAGTTTACTAGTGTATTAGTGACAGGTTGCAAGCCCATCGCCTAACAATACTACAAGCCCTTATTCCCTGAGTTGCCTCTTACAACATCCACGGGAAGACATGGAGTGGCACTATTCTAACCCGGCAACAACACGGGCTAACTTTAGTTACCAGTTGGATATTTTTAAAATCCTGAAAATACACAGTAAGATTAATATTGATTATGAAGAGTGATCATTATAATATAAAATGGTATGAGATACATTTTCGGAGTTCCAATAATCTAATTCACAATTTTATATGAACTTTAACGCACCAGGAGGGCTAGCACAAGTGGTCCGCGACTTGTTTGTCGCTCGGATCTCCCTTTCTATCTAGTCTGTAACGATAGAGACGCACTGAGCGACAAGCGACATAATACAATTTGTGCTACCCGTGCAGGATCACTTCCCTGGGACCGATAGAGCTGAAATTTGGTATACCTACGTAACTTTGATCACAATTTTAGTGGCGGTAGGACCCTGTGCGGTCCGTCCGGAACGCTACCACCATCTTATCCATTAACCATCCGCCAAGCAACAGTGTTTGCATTGCTGTGTTCCGGCGTGGGGAAAAGACAACCGGTGATATTACTAGCATAGAGGCATTCCATCTTAGTCCTCAGGGTTGGCAACGCATTTGAGGTCTTAGGATTATAGTCTTGAGAATTCAAATGTCTATGGTCTGAGGTTCCACTTACCATCAGGTGGCCTGAGTGCTCGTGTGCCTTCTCCTTGACACAAAAAAAAAGCTTTATAATTTTGTAACTACATTTTGCACAATTTATCAGTGTCAAGTAACTAAATCTCAAATATTAGAATACACTCGTTATTATGAGGTGGCGGCAGTTTCGTGGTAACAAAAAAACATATTTTCTATTACATCCCTTTTTAATAACCAAATGTCATCCGGTGGTTACTAAATCGGTGGCACAATCATTCGGCGGCACGTGCCTGTATACCACTTCCGTCTCGGAACACTTCCGGCAACGGTACGTTACCGTTTTGATGGGTTTCCTTTTAAACACTGCAACAACTGCAGCAACTGTGTTCGCATTGTTGTGTTCCGGTGTGGGGATAAGACAACCGGTGAAATTACTAGCATAGAGGCATTCCATCTTAGTCCTCAGGGTTGGCAACGCATTTGAGGTCTTAGGATTATAGTCTTGAGAATTCAAATGTCTATGGATCTCAGATTCCACTTACCATCAGGTGGCCTGAGTGTTCGTGTGCCTTCTCCTTAACATAAAAAAAAAAAACAATTAACACACAATGACCTAGGCCTAAAACTAAGCCCTAGGCTTGTTTTATGGGTTACTAAACTATACTATATGTATATACCACTACACAAAACCAACATCCGAGACTCAGAAATTAATAATCCCTCGTTTACGGAAGGTCAAATAAGTACCAACTTCTAGTCTTTTCTGAATACGATAATAGTCCATAAAATTAAGCTTAAATTAAACTGCTTAAAAATCATTTGTGAGACAAGCGTTGGTTGCCGACTGTACTTTTTATTGGCATAGTCATCATCTGCTTATCAAGACGATTCTAACGAGCCCTAACACGACGGGTTTATCATGATTGTGTAATCTAGGAGTTCCTATGGCCACCTTCCGTCTCCATCATGAGACCAGCCCGATGGTGCCATATTATTGCATTGTCACCGGGTTTACATAATTATTCCAAATTTCAGCTCAATCAAATAACGGCAAGTGACTGAAAAATGGATTGTAAATTTTGAAGGACAACTTACATATTATTATTATACTTACATGCGAACAGTGCAAATTAAATAAAACCTTGTAAAAATACAAAAATATATCCAAGCACGGATCCACGCCTAAGCATATGAGGAGTCAATGACCCTAGGCCCGAGCCAAGATGCGTACACTAACCAGCGCTTCTATTCGTTTTGTTTTTAAACCTATCGCGCCACTGGTAGATCACGCATACGAAAAGTCACGTGGTCTACCGGTGACCCGATTGGTTTAATAACAAAACGAATTGAAACTAGTTAGCGGTCACATCTTGGTTAGGGTTTAATTTCTGAAACATTAAATTAAAAGTCAATGTAAAAAGTTTCAACTCGGTCGCTATTACTGTCGATAAAACATATGTTAACTTTTACAATAGGATAACATGTCAAGCAATTAGATTTTATGTTGTAGATTAGAGTACAACGTAACTAAATGCAGGCTATTCCTTAAATGTTTAGAAGCCAATAAGCAGTATCTCAAATTCAATGGCCAAACCGGATTCAATCCTCTCCTCTTGATAATAAGGTTGCATTTGCTACAGGAGTTTTGTCTGAGATACTGCATATTGTGTTAGCAGAGCAGTATTCTACTCGGTTTATGGTTTGGCATTTTGGTTAGGTATGTCAAGGATACGATAGCGTTACTTGACAGTAATGGGAAGTGAGTTAAAAATGGTACCAGAACTATATGCGATATGGTTTTATCCGTAGAAAGCCCTGAACTGAGGGTTAGTTCACACCGACATCGCTTCACGCACATTTTAAAAGAGCGACTCAAAATATACTTTCACTTCTTTCGCTGTAAAATGACTCGTAAGTAATAATAGATGTATAAGCGGACTAACGTGACATTTTAATCCCTAGGAACAAAAGCACTTTTTCTTTTTAATTCCCTCATATAAAGCCATGGAAAACCACAAACAGCCAGATATATGTTGCCATTTGATGATGTTGCCCTTGAAGTTGAAGTGCGCGGAGGAGCCGGTGGAGGGCGGGCTGTGGCTGGGCATACAACCTCCACCGCCGAGGTCTTCGTTTCGGACATGTTGTCTATGGACTATATGTAATGATTCTAACCCAAAAAACAACCTGGTTGCTGTCTCGTTCTGCATTATAGTGACGGGTTAAGAGGAAAAATGATAGCGCGTTTTTTTTTATTACGCTGTTATTAGACACGCCTTACACATTTTTTAAGTGACAGTTTTTTCATAAATTGACTTTTACGTAACGAATTTTCAACGGTTGTTTTAGTTTTTGTAATGACATTATAATTTAAGATTTATTTTCTCGCAAACGAAGTGAAAAGCAGAGTGTTTAACTCTGGACTAAAAAGTCACACGTAAAAGTAACAAGACACTCGAACTTCATCCACCCTCGCTTTGCTCGGGTGAATAGATATCTCGAGTCAATTTCTTATTTTAGTCTTTAGTCCCTTGTTAAACAATCTACTATATTTACTACTCGAAAGGTACACATTTCATTGTGATAATTCAGAATACGTTGCACCACGCAGCGTTGCGCCTCAAGATGCCTCGCGGCGCAGAGCGCTGCATTAGGGAGCGACCACACCGGAGCTTAACGGTGCGTAAATTACGGTCAGTCAAAATTGACGTCATGTAATTGGTATGACCCATTCTTTTGTTTACGCAACGTCACCGTATTTTACGCGTCGGGGCGGGTGCACACTGCACGTGGCGAGTAGACACGTTCCGATGCACTGCGCGACGTCTCGCTGCGCAGCGAGGCGTCGGGTATACATTTACTCGGCAGAATTTAACTGCCCGAATCCTATCTACCATAATTTTCAACTGCCATAATGTTGTTTCTTATAATTCGTATGCCATACTGAGATGAACGGGCTGTTTACCCGTGGATGTAAGTTGTAAGGGTTGTTAACAGCCACAGCCGTTTTGTATTGATAAAAACGTATGTTTTGTTCGAGTGTTTTATTCACACTACTTAAAGATAAACCTATTCACATAATATATATTAAATATTTCGTAAACAACTTAATTAGTCCACGAATGCACTATGTTAGCATAATTGGTAAGTTATGTTATGTGCAACTTGCTTGTACATGCTGCCGACTTAAGAAAATAAGAAAAGATAAGAGATGAAAACACGTAAATTATAAGTTTAGAGTCTGCACGTATCTCTGGTCATTGTAGGAGAAGTTGCAGCATCCACTTTAGCTCCTCTCGGCTTTGCTGATCCAGTTGAGGTCGGAACGCTTGCCTGGTTACAATCTGCGTTTACATTTACTGTTTGCATTTCAACGCTCTGGCTGTCTATCTCTGGTGTATGTTTCTTCTGATCACGTTGAGCTCGGAACCATCTTTCCTTAATCTTGCGAGCTCCTCTATATGTGAGAATCGCCAAGGCCACTGACATTGTAATGTAAATAAGTGCATATTGATGGATGTCATGGAATGATACAGTTTCATCACTGGCGATGTCTTCCTGCTGTTTCTTTACGTTGTCGATCTTCTTTCGTAACTCATTAAATGTTCCAGCATGACTTTCTGGTGTTATAATGCGGAATGAAGCATTATTGATTAGGTTATTGATCTCCGGAAGTTGCGGTACAATCATCTTCATCTGTTCTTCACTGCCTTTAATCAATGTGCTTTGATAACTAAAATGGGCCGGTATTGTAAATGTGTCATGCTTAAGTAGGCAGCCTTGACCTAGAGTGATAAGGCCTGCACCTTGCAATGACTTGACCGTCACACCAGCTGTGCAGAAAATGCGCACAGCGCATTCCTGGCAACACGAGAATAGCCACGCGCCGCCATTGTTATGTAACTGGATCCACTTGTCGCCACACATTGTTATCTCGGTTTTGCATTGAGTCATGTTATCATTGTTTATAATTTGTGCCTCGCAAATTGTTTCGGTGCCTTTCAAGTTATAAATCGGCTGTCTTAGGGGACATAATAAATGAACTTCGTCAATTATTAAACATGTTTGTAACTGAGTTGAGAACATTGTTATAAACATATCCTTTCGTAGGTTAATGGCTACGTATTCTGACGTAGGTATGACAGTTACACTGTTGAGGCCCTTCCTTTGTGGTATTGGTATGGTGCGGTATAATTCGTACTCATCATTGTTGAGAAGCGGCATCTTGACTTCAAACACCAAAAAATTTTCTGTTAATCTTGAGTGTACACGAAGTATCTTGTATATGTTTCTGACGTTTTGTTCATTGCTGAAGTTAGGTAAGGACATGTCGCTCGGTAGCTGGCTAGTGATTATGCGTAGTTGTTTTAGTAGCTCAGCCGGTCTCAATAAATGTATGTCTACTTTTCCATTGCGTAGGTCAGTTATCATGTCTATCAAGGCCGCCTGGATACGATGTAGGTTGGAAATGATGACTGTAGCTGCTAGTGTCCCTGACGTGATGTACATGGTGTTTCGTTCAGTTATTTCCAGTCGAACTTGTTTTGTTTGAAGATCGTTTAAGTGATTGTTTATGAGTAGGTATTGTTTATTCATTACTTCTTCGTTACGTTTGAGTAGGTTGTATCCACCTTCAATTATAGATGTTTGTTGTTTATATAAATTTTTGAGATGATTTTCGTTTTGCTGTAGGAGTCGGATGTCGTGCTTGTATTTTGCGGCAAATCTTTCGTCTAGCACTCCGAATAACGAGTGTGCGAGATATCCAACGCCGTTAATCAGACCTCTTCTCTTTCTTGATTCGTGTGTGGACTGAAGAAGGTTGTCATTGTGTTTCAGTTCATTTATCTCGTGTTGTAGTTGAGAAGTAATTGTTATAAAAGCCGCCTCTGATGTACACTGGCTACTGAGATGTTTGACATAACTCTCGATGTTTTGTAGACTTTGCTTGTAGGTCGTTAGGTTATAGTATACCACGATTTTCCATTCATCTTGAATTATGTGGATGTTCGCAATTTTGTCGAAATAAACTGGTTTTGTTTCATCTAATTTTGTAACTGAAATGTTGTGTTGCTGCTGCGTAGATGGCAAAATCATTGTCGCAAAGACTAGTAATGTTGATAATAGACAGCAGTGCACGTTGGACGTTGCGCCCTTTCTGTTTCTTTGTCTTGGATTGACATCCTGTTTTGTCGCTGTTGTTTGTGTTGCTGGTGGGGCCGCCGTCTTTACTGAAGGGTCTGATGTCACGTGCAGTGGTGCAAGTTTAACAATGGGTCGTTTTGTTGTGCCGTTTTTTGTTTTTAACGTCACAACACGTACCAGTCCGTCCTTCCCATGATGTAGTTCCTGGACCTTGCCAAGGAGCCATTTGGCGGGAGGGGCGTTGTCCTCCTTTATAATTACAACGTCTCCAATTTCAATGTTCCTCTTCTTGTTGTTCCATTTGCTTCGTGTCTGTAATGTTTGTAAGTACTCAGATGACCACTGCTTCCAGATATCTCTGTGCATCTTCTCTATGAGCTGCCACCTGGTATGTATATCGGAAATGTCTGCACCCTTTTGTGTTGACAGGATGGGGCCACCAACTAAGAAATGTCCCGGTGTTAAATAATCCAGATCTTCACAGTCTTCTTTTAGTGTTGTTAGCGGCCTTGAGTTAAGGCAAGCTTCAATTTCTGTTAGGAGCGTGGAAAATTCCTCGAATGTAAGCTTCTGTTCACCGATGACACGTTTAAGATGACCTTTCATGCAGCGCACCGAGGATTCCCAAAGGCCGCCAGCGCTAGGCCACGCAGGGGCATTGAAGTGCCATTCGATTCCTGCTGATGAGATGTGCTCCATAAACTCTGTGTTGATATAGTGTTGTATGGCCTCCTGATGCTCCTTGCCAAGTATCCTTGCCGCTCCATGGAAATTGGTGCCATTGTCACTGTACATATGTTTGGGAACGCCTCTCCTGGCGCACATGCGTTTGAATGCAGCGATGAATGTGTTTGAGCTCAAGTCAGAAACAAGCTCAAGATGTATCGCCTTCGTTGACAAACAAACAAACACTGCGATGTATCCCAGGGTAGTTTTAATTCCTCTACCCTTGTTGGCCTTGACTTCGACGTGTCCGGTAAAATCCACCCCGCAATGTGTAAATGGGCGGGATGGGTTCACTCGTGGCTCCGGCAGGTCTGCCATTAGTTGATTGTTGTTACTGGTTTTGTAGCGTATACATTTCACGCATTGTTTTAATTGTTCTTTAACTCTTCCGTATCCGCCCAAGATCCAGTACTTGTTGCGTAAATATCCCAGGGTTAGCTTGGCTCCAGCGTGTAGAGTCATCTTGTGAGCTTGGTTTATCAGCATATCTGTCACCTTGTGCTTCTTGGGTAGTATGATAGGATGTTTAGATGTTTCTTGAAGGTTTGAATGTTTAAGTCGTCCACCAACCCGTAGTAATGAGTCAGTGTCTAAATACGGATTCAGTTTAAGTAAATTGCTTTTACTGCTTACTGACTCTTGTTTACGCAATCGCGAAACGTCCTCATTAAAATCCAATTGCACTGTCTTTATGATTGCTATGTGTGCTTCTCGGATTTCCTTCGTCGTTAGGTATGTAGAGCGCTTGGCGTTCGATTTGTCACGTAGGTTATTTATAAAACGTGTAATCCAACACGTGACTCGAACTAATCGAGTTATTGAACTGTATTTCTGTATGAGTTCTTGTAACAGGTTCGATTCTTGACTTGTTTGTGTTGCACATGCACGTTTAGGTTTTTCCTCTAACTTCGGGGCTTCAACTATTTGTTGGTGCGGGGTTACTTCCTCCTGTAGCCATGTGGGGCCCTGCCACCACAATTTGTGTTCAAGTAGCTGGGATGGCGTTAATCCTCTGCTCGCGCAGTCAGCAGGATTCTGTTCTGAAGCAACGTGTCTCCAGCATGTTGATGGCATAATATCGACTATTTCCGTCACGCGGTTTGCAACAAATGTCTTCCACCTGGCTGGGTCACCTTGTAACCAACCCAGGACCACCATGGAGTCGGTCCAGCCATATGTTGTTATGTCGTGTTCAGCTATCGCTTGTGTTACCTTCTTCATCAGCTTTGACAATAGTAATGCACCACAAAGCTCTAATCTGGGTATCGAAACAGACCTTTTAAATGGGGCGAGCTTAGTCTTAGCTGCGACGATTCTTACGTCAGCCTCTCCACTTTCTGTCCTTGTCTTGCAAAATATGACGCAAGCCAAAGCACGTTCGGATGAGTCACAGAATCCGTGAATCTCTATGGGTTGTGTTGTGTCTCCCAGCCATCGAGGTACAATAACTTTTTCTATGTTCGGCATGTCGTTTCTGAGCGTTATCCACTCCTTTTGAATGTTATCAGGTAATGAGTCATCCCAATTGATATTGGCTTCCCAAACGCGTTGAAAAATCATTTTTGCTTTAATGGTGACTGGTGATAGCCAACCCAAAGGATCATATAATGTTGATATGTCGGAAAGTAATGATCGCTTTGTAATGTTTTCGATGACGTCATCCTTGCGATACATTTTCTGTTTAAATGTAAATTGATCGGT
Organism: Acleris holmiana; assembly: GCA_949316455.1. Lineage (NCBI taxonomy): Eukaryota > Metazoa > Arthropoda > Insecta > Lepidoptera > Tortricidae > Acleris > Acleris holmiana. The sequence continues at coordinate 84,724,759 of OX438762.1, forward strand.
TTGCGGGTTCCATCTTAATCCTAATGTTTTGTTTGATTGTGTGTGTTTGAAATCCAGCATGCTCACACTAACTTGTTCTTGAGATAATTTTTCAAGTAGCTTTGGGTCATTGCTTGCCCATTTGCGTAGATTGAATCCACTGGCTTGTAAGATTTGAATCAGCTGTTGTTGTGTTTGTTGTGCTAATTCAAAGTCGTTTTGTCCACCCAACAGATCATCGACGTAGAGTTGATTGTTCAATGTTTCGCATGCCATAGGATATTTAGGGCCGTCGTCCATTACTAGCTGTTTAACTGTGCGCATGGCTAAGAACGGCGCAGCTTTCGTTCCATAAGTAACTGTGCATAGTTGATAATCTTTTAGTGTCTCGTTTTCAGTGTCTCTCCAAACTATTTTCTGTAAATGCTGGTCGTCTTCATGTATCATAATTTGTCTGTAAAACTTCTCGATGTCCGCTGTGTAAACAAATTTGTATTTCCTCCAGCGCATAATCATGGCCTGAAGATCTTGCTGCAGATTTGGTCCGCACAGCATCAATTCGTTAAGACTTTGCCCCGTTCGTGTTCTGCTTGAACCATTAAATACGACTCGTAGTTTAGTTGTGCTAGAGTCTAGTTTCAGAACTCCGTGGTGAGGTAAATAACAGCTTGGATTTCTAGGTATTTTGCATAACTTCATGTGACCCAGTTCTATGTATTGTCTGACTAATGAGACTGATCTGTGACCCTTGATCAATCAGAGCTCTCATTTGCATGTAGGTACCATCTCTCGCTTTTATGTTTAACAGTACCGTTGATAATAAAACTTCATTGTCTAAGTTCGACACGTGATGCGATGACGACACTAAGTCTTGCGAACGCGATGTATTTTGCTGCGTCTGCGTAGGCGGTCTCGGGTCACGTTGATACAAGTCATGTAGAATTGTGTTATGTTGACCCGTGCAAACTTTGCACCTTTTTCTTGAATTGCACGGTTTTTCGTCATGACAATATAAACAATTAGGACACACATGTAATTGCTTAATCTTGCTGAGTTTTGTGTCTGGTGTCATGTCGTGGAATTGTTTGCAATGGAAAAGTATGTGATCCGTTTTGCATAATGGGCACTTCCTGTCACCAGCCGCGTGATACGATGTATAATTTTTTCCTTTGAAACTATTATATTTTGAAGATTTGTATGGAGCTTCTTGTCTGCTGTTGGCTGGTTTCGATGTAGATGAAGTGTTAGGAAGGTTGGTTTTCTTCACTTTGTTGTTCAAGGGTTCCAGAGCTGCAAATTTACCCTCTAGAAAGGTCATGAGCTCATCAAAGACCGGCAGGTCCCTTGGACTCTTTCTAGCCTCCATGTATGATGAATATGTTTCGGAATCCAGTTTTTCGGCTATAATGTGAACCAAAATAGGGTCCCATGTTGTCGTATCCACGCCGAGGTTCTGTATGGCGTGCACAGCTTCCATGCTTGTATCATAAAGACGCTTTAGTTCGTACGATGTTTGTTTATTCACTGAGGGTTGATTCATAAGTAGTTGAACTTGCTTTGTGAATAAGAGTTGTATGTTGTTATAGCGATATGAAAGCAACTCCCAGCATGTGTCGTAATTTTCAGCAGTAATGTACAGATGTTGCACCAGACGTTCTGCTTCACCCTTCAATTTTCCTTTCAGGTGCTGCATTTTTTGTGTCTTCGTTAGTGTTGGGTTGTTGTGGATAGCTTCAGTATAGAGATCCATAAATGTAGGCCAATGTGTATAATTCCCAGAAAATGTAGGAATCTCAACTCTCGGTGTAGACTGATTTTGATGCGATGTGGAGCTCAGTTTTTTGTTAAGCAATTTCTTAGCTGCTTCATAAATTGCCTCATGTTCTGAATACTCTTGTTCATAGGATAAGTCAGATCCCTTAAGCATGTTATCAATTTGCCAATGCAAATCATCAACTGTCTTCCACCGCTGCTGTAACATCTGAAGTTTGTCTTCAAACTCCCACTTTTCTGTCATTTTGTTAACATCTATACCTCTGACGACTCGTGAAAAAGCTCGGAAATTTGTCGCTTGTTGATCCTTAAGGTCATCAGCCCTTGACGGCATAGCTTTCTCTTCTGTGTTTGCCATAGTTTTCTCCTTTGCAGATGTTTCAGGCTTAAATGACGTCATTAACTGTCGTGTAGCTTCGTAACGCTGTTTGACCTTGTCATACATGTTTTGGTCATGATAGTCAGGTACCTTCATCTCCGCGGCTGACAGTTTCATGTGATTCCCGACAAACTCACCCCATAGCTTGTCGAGTGCTTCTAACTTCTTCTGGATGTATTCTTCAGTTTTTCTGGTAATAGAATCCTTACCAAAGTTGATTGCGGCCTTTTCAATTTGGACGAAAAGGTCCTTTTGACGGTCGATTAAATCCTCCATTTCTGTAGGTGTTGGTATCCAATGTATATTAATGTAGGGTTACCAACACGTTCTGTTGAAGGTGTATCCTTGTTGTTGATCACTGTTGTCCACTTTCGACGTGGTTGTTATTCCGGTCTCTGTGCTTCCGCGCGTGATATGCACCTTCTCAATCCACTGGTGAGACCTGCTTGTAGGAGGCCAGTGAACCGATTGCCAACACACTACGTACACACAAAGATCCAGGATCCGGCTCGAAGGACCAAAATGAACGGGCTGTTTACCCGTGGATGTAAGTTGTAAGGGTTGTTAACAGCCACAGCCGTTTTGTATTGATAAAAACGTATGTTTTGTTCGAGTGTTTTATTCACACTACTTAAAGATAAACCTATTCACATAATATATATTAAATATTTCGTAAACAACTTAATTAGTCCACGAATGCACTATGTTAGCATAATTGGTAAGTTATGTTATGTGCAACTTGCTTGTACAGAGATGTTTCGTTTTTTACTCGTAATACAGGGTATTTTTTTTATCAGTGCACAAATTAACGAAACAAAATCATATGTTAAAATTTGTGTACTTATAAAAAAAATACCCTGTATGTATGGTATTAGTATCATTATAGCATCACATTTTCGGGAAAACGAGAGTATATAACTTTACTAGTAAACGAAAATAATCGGGCAAATGACGATTCTAGCATATGACTGGCGGGCAAACAATAGACAACCGAGGCATCGTGCTGCCAACGAATTTACGATTCGCGGCGTAGCGCGAAATCACTGGCTTCTTCCAGTGTCGTGGACTCGCGTCGCGTTTCGGTGTGAAATGACCCTAAATGTTTGCCCTAACTAAAGAAAATGACTGTAGTCATTCACCGATGGTCTGATCACACCGGAACACATTAATGCGACTACTGTTCAGCGACAGGGGTAAAGGATAATTTACACCAAACGCCTCGCGAATTCCACATTCTTTAAACGATGTTAAATCATGTACACAGTGTATGTATTGTTACATACAGTTTCATACACTTTGTGTTGTCTTATTTTCCTCAATTGCCTGCTGGAAGAGATCCCTTAAAGGGATAAGTTCGCCTTTGTTCCTATTGTCCCGTGTGGTTGCCGGGTTAGAATAGTGCCACTCCATGTCTTCCCGTGGATGTCGTAAGAGGCGACTTAGGGAATAAGGGCTTGTAGTACTGTTAGGCGATGGGCTTGCAACTTGTCACTACACTAGTAAACTTCTTGGCCTGATTGTGCAAAATGTGGTTACAGAATTATCAACAAGTCTTTTTAGAGTTCTTGGTATCTCTGTAGCTCTGCCTACCCCACTCTGGGAATGAAGGCGTGATGGTATGTATGTGTATGTGTTCCTATTGTGTGAATATTGTATTTGAATAGGGAACATGCATATATTTTTTCCTACGCTCTCTGGAAAATGCTATGAAAGAGAGGAATAACTGTATACGCGAAATAATTATTGTGTAATTTTTCATATGATATGATGCCAAAACACTGTACAAAATCGACGACAGGAATGATGTCATAGCTGTTGTTCCATGTTCAAAATATAAGGACCTTGTAAAGTAATTTGCATTTATTTCGTAAATTACTATGTCTAAGCCAATATCGTTACATTAAAATATTACGTAAATTAAATGAGGATGCCAAAACAATACATCTAAACATAAAAAGAAGTTTTAAATAACAAGTTTTGATTAGGTATATACGGGTAAGGACAAAATAGTTGGACCATCGTTAAGCGTAGTTAGCCATACAAACAACAAAAGTGAAAAAAGTTCCGTTTTGACACGAAAATTATCATGGCTAATTTTCGTGCCACAAAAGTTTCATAGAAAATTTAACCCTCTGCAACTCTGGTGACTTTTTTAGAAACATTCTACTTAAGTGGAGTCCGTCAGACGTCATTTTTGATAAAACATAGAAAAAATACTAATGGGTCAATGATAAGTATTGTTTATTAAGTGTATAGCATGATTATTTAATTTGCATGTGGAATTTATAATAAGCATGTATATGGAATTCTAAATAAAAAAAATGACACTAACTTGAACAAGGTAAAAAAATCAGGAGTTTTTAACATAGGTTAGTTTATAATGCCCCGAGTCTTTAGGAGAGGTTGCTGAGTGATACAGACTTATTTCACGCTATAAAGAGATTTTTTTTTTTGGCGGTGTCTGATAGACGTCACGTCAGTCGCAGAGGATTTGAGTGAGTTAGCGTGGCCAACTTTCTGGTCCTTACCCATATAAATCCTTATAAACGTCTCAAAATTTTGTGTATTGCGTTTTATATGCTTATTTTACATTTTCTCCTAAATCTTATCAATGAAACTCAATTCTGAGTTTTATGCATGGTCTCTATTTCTGTGTCTAGTACAATCAAGTGTTTATATACATACTCGTCATATATTACCAAGCCTAGAACAGCAGCTTGACGGCGAGCGTCTTCCGCGACACGCGATCGTAGTCGAGAGTATGCTGCATCGCTTGATCGGCTCCGTAATAAATACTCTCGCGGTCTCATACTACAGAGCCTATTTCAAAGACTCGGTTCCTCGCCAGGGGATGCTTTTAGTGAAATCTGATGATGAATACCCCGAGCATCGATACAGGACTTCCAGAGTGCCTAGGATACCCAACCGATTAAATCTGCGGCTAACGCCGGAATTGTGCATGTTCAGAAAACATCTAAAATAGCAATAAAATTTAATGAAATCCAAATGCTGACCCAAACTCTCTCGCTGTGGTGTTAACTGATTGTGCGATCAGTTAGGTATCTTAAGAACTTTTGAGCTCTATTGAACCTCGGAGTATCCAGAATTAAACCTTACTCAAAACAACCCCTGGCCAGGAACTAAGGCTTCGAAATAGCCTCGTTTGTATGAAAAACGCACTCAGACCCGTGTCATTTGACCGCGAGTGTAGACTTTAATATTTTTTAAAGACGCTATTGGCTGTCGCAGCTTCTCTTCGTTTGCTTTTCGATCCGATGCAATATCACCCTTAAGATTATGGTAACAGTCACAGTACCACTATGTGTTAATTCCAGTACATAGAAGTATGCTATAGATATTATTTTTGTGATGTTAATTCTTTTTGGAGGGAGTGAGACAATGATGCGAGGGAGGGATTTCTGCCGGATGTGGCCCCCACCGGAAGTACCCGAGCCTCCGACAGCAGTAAGGGTAGCAGAAAAACGTTTAAAAACTAAAACCGTTTCACGTTCAAAATCAATATTAAAGAGATGTTCAAACACCAGCGATAATGTTATCCCACATTAGGCTCAACAATATCTGACACGTCTTCATCAAGAGCGTGTTAGATATTTTAAGGGCAATGTTGTATTATACTGGGTGATTTTCGGGTCATGATCCGGAATGGCCAAAAGTGATTAAGGTGGTCATACTGAACAACCTTTCCGATGGGACCAACCACAAAATTGCCATGAAAAACCAGCTGTTCCATATATTAACTCTCAATTAATTCACCGTTAATGTATGGAACACCTGTTTTGTTTTTGGCGATTTCGTGGTTGGTCCCATCGGAAAAGTTGTTCAGTATGACCATCTTATTCATTTTTGGCCATTCCGGATCATGACCCCAAAATCACCCAGTATATTATTGCTGGTGACTTGTCATTGACATGTCAAATCGGACCGTATTACTGCGCAAGTGAATGTGAGAAAACTTCAACGAGAATTGTATTCGCTGTCCACGACCTGGGGACGAGTCAGATCTATACTAAAGTCTTGTAGCGTGGCATGGAATGAATCCAAAGTCAAATAAAATAAATAAATATCAGGGGTCAATCTCGCACAAGTTGACTCGCGCTCATCACACAAATATCTGCCCTTACCGGGATTTGAACCCAGGACCGCTGGCTTTAGAAGCAAGGTCACTCCCGCTAGGCCAACGTGTCGCCAAAAGTCAAAGTCTACATAAAATATTGAATTTAATAACGCGTTACGGGTGAGTAAATTTAAAAACCGGTCAAGTGCGAGTCGCACTCGCGCTCGAAGGCTTCCGTGCTATTATCTATAATAATGGCATTAAATTCATGTTTGTTGTATGGGAGCCCCTTAGAAAATTGTTTTATTATAATTTTAATAATTATTTTTATAGTAAATATTTCTAGCGTCTACCTGTTGCCGTTATCAATATCGAGCAGAAACGAGCAAACAAATCAATTTTGTGGAGCACCCTTACATAATTTATTTATTCTCGTTTTAGTATTTGTTGTTATAGCGGCAATAGTAATCTGTGAAAATTTCAACTGTATAACTGTCACGGTTCATGAGATACAGTCTGGTGACGGACGGACGGACGGACAGCGGAGTCCTAGTAATAGCCCGCATCACGCCTTCATTCCCAGAGTGGGGTAGGCAGAGCTACAGAACTACCAAAAACTCTAAAAATAGTAGTTGATAATTCTGTAAGCACATTTTGCACCAGTAGGTTTTTGTTTACCAGTGTAATAGTGACAGGTTGCAAGCCCATCGCCTAACAGTACTGCGCTGGGATTCTACACGGTAATAACAATATCGTTTTTGGCGTGTTTCCGTATTGTCAACGTTTTGATAACTCTTATGTCATTTACAATAATGGCGACTGTGACATAAACGATTCTAAAACACGTCAAACGCGATATCGTTATAACACTGTAGAATAGAGGCCCTGGCTTCAGAGGCCCTAGTCAAGATGCGTTCGCTAACTAGCGTTTCTATTCGTTTTGTTTTTAAACCAATCGCGTCACTGGTAGATCATAGATGGTCATATTATGATATGAAAACTCACGTGATCTACATGTGACACGATTGGTTTAAAAACAAAACGAATAGAAACGCTAGTTGGCGAACGCATCTTGGCTAAGGCCTCAGCTATTGCTAATTTGGCTACAGAACCCTATTTTGGCCCTTAGAACCTCGCATTTGTTTCTCTTGTTTTGCCATTACTACCAACGCGGAGCTGAAAATACTACTCTTAATTAAAATGATAATTATAATTAAAAGCAGCGCTAGGCCCAATTACGGAACTTCCCTAACCCTTGCGTTTTAGTCTGCTTATAGAGGGGGTAATAATTCGTAATCTATGCTGAGTTTATTATTAATGAGGCGCTGCATTCAAAAGGGGTGTAGCCAAATCGGTCGGCGCTATTGCTTATTTGTAAACATGCACAAACGAATGTACAAGTCTAACAAAAAGTAGGCTTTCGCCTCAGCACCTCAAAAGGGTGGTTTTGCTGCTTAAAGACATTAAGCAAAATTCGATTTTGCTGCGAGCGTGAGACAAAGTAACTTTTTAATTTTTGTTCACAATATAAAGGTGGCCGTGGTGCGGCGCACAGGCGGGTGGGGATGTCGTTTTATTTTTACCATGTTGTTTTTTTGTCTTATAGTAGTTTATGTGGCTGTTACGTGATAACATCAAACAGGGATCGTATACCGGTATTATTTTCATACAAAAATACCGGTATTCAATTTCGGTATCTCGCTTATTGTTAAATATTTTTGCTCTTCAAATAATTTACATAACAGAATAGTGGTATTACCTAATTTACAGTCGAAAATATCAAGGAAATAATGCAAATTCAGGAAGATATTTCAATTTTAATTAATACCGGTATTGATCCCTGACATCAAACGAGTGTTTTAATGCCTAACTACACTCGCGGTCAAATAATACGGGTCAGAGTGCGTTTTTCATACAAATGAGGCTATTTCGAAGCCTTCGTTCCAGGCCAGGGGTTGTTTTGAGAGAGGCTTAAAGGTGGATACTCCAAGGTTCATTAGAGGAGGCCAAAAGTTGTTAAGATACCTAACTGATCGCACAATCAGTTAACACCACAGCGAGAGAGTTTGGGTCAGCATTTGGATTTTCTTACATTTTATTGCCATTTTAGATGTTTTTCTGAACTTGTACAATTTCGGCGTTAACCACAGATTCAATCAGTTGAGTATCCTAGGAACTCTGGAAGTCCTGTATCGATGCTCGGGGTTTTCATCATCAGATTTCACTAAAAGCATCCCCTGGCGAGGAACCAAGGCTTCGAAATAGCCTCTGTAGTATGAAAAAAGACTTCTGACCCGTATTTTTTGACCGTGAGAGTATGTACAGTTACATACCCAGCTTTATCTCAATACACATATTATTGTAAAAAAAACAAACAAATAAACTATTTGCGACCAGACAAATAGAACGTCAAAAATGGCGACACCCGTAGTTTTTTTTAATTCAGAAACAAACTAGAGTCGTCCTCTACTATCACATCGTTCGATAACAAGTAACAAGCGAGATTTGTCAAAATTGTATGCAATTGACATTTCATTTCGAATAAAATGTCATCTCGAGTGATAGAATCGAGGTCAAATAAAATTGCTTTGTTTTTTAAAGATGTTCGAAATTTGATTGAATATTGATAACGAATTTGATGTTATTAAGCAATAATAACATTTTCACAAAGTATAATTTGGTTCTAACAAAACAGTTTATCTTTATGCTAGTCGTAAGTAATTTGCGGTTTTTGAACGCATCATAGAGGGTTTATGATATGTGTGTAGATGAAGGTTTATATTTTCTCGCTGCTAAGGTGAAAAATTGTATGTGCAACACAAGACCAAAGTTATTTGCATCTCGTGTCTTTAAATCCCTCTCTGCACTCAGGATTCTAACGTAGAATCACTCGCTAAACTCGTGATTCAATTCTAGAATCCTTCGCTTGCTCGGAATTCAAAATCAACCCTCGCAGCAAAAACCAACTTTGCTCTCTTGTTGCACAAATAACTATTTATCTTAATACAAAGAAATTGTGACTTTAGCATAGTACTCGTAGCATTAACGCTACGAACTCGTAGCAGAAATAAACTGCTACGATTCGTAGCGCATACCATCAAGTGAGATTCAGGGCCTCTATTCAGGTGCGTTAAAACGATATCGTGTTTGACGTGTTTAAGAATCGTTTATGTCACAGTCGCCATTATTGTAAATGACATAAGAATTATCAAAACGTTGACAATACGGAAACAGGTCAAAAACGATATCGTTATTACCTTGTAGAATCCCAGCCCATGGCTGGGATTACGGTAATTAAAAAACGATATCGTCTACGTCAACGTTTTGATAACACTTTATGTCATTTACAATAATGGCGACTGTGACATTAACAATTCTAAAACCGTCAAACGCGATATCGTTATAAGGCAGTAGAATAGAGGCCCTGGGCCTATACGGAAACACATCAAAGACGATATCGTTAGTACCGTGTAGAATCCCTGGATTGGGATATCCGATGCTTAAATACCTCCCATAGACCTAGAATCCTGAAATTGGGCAAGAAAGAAGATCTTACATCACAAGTATAGGAACAAATCCAAAAACCGATAATTGAAGGTCCAACACAAAAAAAAACACGATTCCAATTTTATTTGCAGTTGGTAAACTAATCCGCAACCTATGTCGATGTATGGAGACAATAGTTTTTCAAACGCATAGTCAAGTTTGTCCTACAATACAATTTTACATTCTTGTACTTACGGAACCCTTGGTGCGCGTGTTGTATCGACCGGTTTTTTTTCTTTTATAAGAACCTCCTCCTGACAATAACAAACACAATTAAAAAGAAATAGAGAAATCGATCCAGCCGTTCACGAGTAATGCCGTGACCAAGGTTAATAGGGATTAATTTAAATTTATATGGTATAGATATACAGTGTGTAAATGGTACACGGGCGTTTATTAAAATTGGACATAGATTAAGACTCTACTAATCATTAACAGAAAGAATTATTATGATTACGCTAACGTATACACCGTTATTAATTTTTGAACGTACTATCGACCCGCAATGTACATCGAAGTCCATCTGTCAGGTAAGTACATTACATTGCGTGTTAAATTATTTTGCATGGTTATTTTTTTTTATTTAATTTTAACAAAAGCTGCCTGAATGTGCTCAGTAACAGTTAACCACAGTTAAGTTCCTTTTAAATGCCCGTCCGTATACCATTTACACACTGTATATGTATAGATAAGGTAAAATTAAGTTTATTGACATATGTACCTGTAACTAACTAATATTATTGTGCTATCATATACCTTCACCAGGTGGCATGAATTATCTCATAATTGTAATCCGAACATCATGTAAAATTGTTCATTTAACAATAAATTAATGAAAAATAATTGAAACTTAAATTGCATACCCACTCACATTGTCATAAAGTCATAATAAACTAAACTAAAACAACATCAAACGACGAAACGAATTCACTGTGACAAGTTTTTAGTACGCTCAACATTCCTATACTAACGACATTTCACGTTCCAAATTTTAAAATCCTTTAGTCCAAAACCTTGTACACACGTGCCGACGAGTATACTCGGGGAAAAAAAACACGTCACGCGAACGCCGGTCTTTTTAATCGGACGGTGAGTGACGTCACATATACAATATGGCGTATCGCTTGCAGGACCGCTCGGCGGCTGCCGGGGCTGAAAGGGTACAGCGGTTACATTAAAGCCGTAAGCTATAAGCTGAAGCGGTGTTCGAGTAATTTTCTACTGAACTTATGGAAAAAATTGCTTAGTGAGATTGAGGTGGCAACCACATCTCGTTTCTTTTGTTTTGGTAAAGTTATCAATGAGAGTTGATTCGTTGTAGCGATTACAAGTTTAACATGGACATGACAGTGCGATTGGTTAGATAGATAGATTTATTTATTAGATGTCATGTGGTTTAATGGTCTAACAGGTATATTGGGCCCTAGCCAAGATGCAAACGCTCCTAGCGTTTTTCTTTTCTATCGCTCGAAATGTATGGGATGACATTCTCATGCGTTTCGATAAACCACGTGGTTGACTGTCATCCCATACATTTTGAGCGATAGAAAAGAAAAACGTTAGGAGCGTTTGTATCTTGGCTAGAGCCCCATATTACACACCGCAATTCAGTCTTGTAGTTAACTGAGTTCAATAAATGTTATTCTTGCAACAAAATAGTTGTATACAGCTCAAACATAATAGATTATTTTCGGATTATATTTGGATTTTAGATAATGAGGGTCAGAAAATTTAACATGTACTCGTAAGCCTAGAAAAATATTTGATCATCCATTACATCGTTTAAATGAAAAATGAATACTTACTTGTACTAGTCTTGTCCATATTAAACCTGTAATCGCTACTGTAAATCCTAAATATCTCATTGTGTACGTAAATTTACATTACGACTAATACCAGTCCCATGTTTCACAATACTGACAATAATTGGTGACAGGTGACAATTCAGTGTACGTACCTGGCGCAGTTTATAGGAATCGCTTTGATTTTTGCTAGCAATGTATACCAAATTGTCACATGTCACATATAATTGTCAGGATGTTAAAATAATATTAAATTTCTTTATTTACCATAAAAATACAAATATCTAGTACAAAATACATTAGCCAGTACAAAATTCGTATATTTTCAGCAGACAGCGCTCAACCCCAAAACTTTAATGCTGTCATCTAGCTATAATAAACGAAACGAATAGAACGAACGAAACGAATTAGTTTACACCCCCTGGCATGAATTTGTGTCCTTAGTTATTTCTCTTACAAGGTTATCTGGAAGAGATCGCTATTTAGCGATAAGACCGCCTGTTGTATACCTATGATTTAAATGTACTGTTCCATGTTCCTTTTTTTTTTTTTTAATTTTTGGTGTTTAATACAGAGTATTTGTATTGTATTGTATAATAAAAACAGTAACACTAATTTACACAGCTATTTTTTTAATATTTATTTACTTATTAGACAAATATAAAGGTATGTAATTGAGTGAAGGTGTGTATTGTGTGTGTGTGTGTTCATTTGTGTGTGTGTGTGGGGGGAGGGGGAGAAACACATTATTCAATAAAAATTAACGCTTTATAACATCCTCTTGCGCTTAAGAATTTACCTTGCAAATATCCGATCGATGGTTATACAATAAAACTAATAACGAGAGATCCGAGTATTTGTGAAGATTAAAAACGCCCATTACTTAAAGTATAAAATATGTGTCAGCCTTCTTTAATTGTGACATTTGACTTTGACAGTGAGGTGACCAAGTGATTTTTTAACAAAAAAGGGCCTCTATGGCAGGGATTGTAAACCGGTTTTATTTCCAGCCCTGGCCTATTCTTTTATGTTAGTACCAATATCACCATACGATGTCAAATTCTAATCAATGTTAATCGGCTGTTGGTTCATGCATTTTGACAAACGCTCTAATCGTCTGTTAAGTGGTTAACATCGTCTGGTGAAATTGGTACTTAGTATTGTTAACCTCAGCCTCCATTACAGTTATCAAAACCGTAGACAATAGCGTGTAGAATCTCAGCCCTGGGTAGGTGTTAAGGGTTGTATAAAAATGTATAAAGTTGTGTCATACTGGTATACCAGTATTTTTTTTAACTATTGGTTGCTTATGAATAGACCCCGCTATCGGAGGTGCAAATTGGTAGCTGTCAAGTTCTTAGGGATGAGTAAATATCGATATTCTTACTTTTTCTGTACAACTAGTTTTATATGTATGTACCTATACCATTTTTTGACTACAATTTAACAACTTTTTTCGGAATCCATGATTAAAAATGAATAGATAAGATATTGGGTTTATTGTTAAATATATATCATGACTGCACTGGGTTACTGCAGAGAAACTCGAAAGAAAACTGATCGTTCATTAAGAATAAGATAATCAATATCCCTTTTGGTGGACATAAAAGAGAGATTCATTGATTTTTTTAAATTTAAATCATTTATGAATGGTTCGTGCTATGAAGATAACGATAATTTGTTAGTAATGATGAAAGATTGAAGATTTTTATTTATAGTAATAAAAAATATTTAGTGCATTCATTTTGTAATTATATAGTCCTGTTTTATAAAATAAACAAGTTTAATTAAAGTCCTAGACCCTCATAGTCTTCGAAGATAGAACAGTATTTCTTGGTATCACTCTAGACTCAAAACTGCAGTGGAGTGCGCATATATCCACACTTGCAGGTAAGCTAAGTTCGGCGGCTTATGCGGTAAAGCGAATCCGACAACTTACTAACGTCGAGACGGCGAGACTAGTATACTATAGTTATTTCCATAGTGTTATGAGTTACGGAATTTTGCTGTGGGGAAGAGCGGCAGATATCAAGACCATTTTTGTGTTACAGAAGCGGGCTGTACGAGCCATTTATCAATTGGGGTCTCGTATTTCACTCAGGGATAAATTTAAAGAAATTAATATTCTTACAGTCGCGTCTCAGTATATCTTTGAGAATATCATGTATGTACGTAAACACATACACAAACCGCGACGTTCACAATTTAAATACTAGAAATAGGGATAAGCTTGCTCTTCCAGGGCACCGTCTCCGTAAGGTAGGCACTTCGTTTGCGGGGAACTGTATACGTTTTTACAACAAGATACCATCTGATATCGTCAATATGCCGTTCAATGAATTTAAATCTCACATCAAGCGCTGCTTGTTGGGTAGGGCATATTATACTGTAAACGACTTCATTGGTGACCGAGATGTATTTAAGTAGTATCTATCATGCAAGCTATTATTAAAGTAAGATCATTTCGTAAGCTAAGCATATTTATAATATTTGTATTTTAAACACGCCCTTAAGCAAGCTGTGTATTCAAACACTACTTTTTATGTTTACTATCATGTATTTGTCCTTTATCTTTATTAGTTCTTGTACGTACGTGACGCTTTTATGAGAACACACTGTGATGTTTCTCGCCGGACAGCTGTTTCACGCAAAATTACTTCTATGTTGTCCGGCAGCTTGAGCAAGTCATGCTCGCTTAAAGGTCTTTGCTTACGGCGGCGTCGTTGATCGGGTCGCCACTTTCCCGAACACATGGTTGAGAGAGGCGATGGCTGAGATACGCGTCATACTCGTGAACGGGTGCTGTTTGTGGGGTCCGGTCTGTTCACGTTTGCAAGGACTGGTTCTTCAGTTTATTATTCTAGATATGGCTTTTGACGTAGAGACCTCGTCGTGTTGTTCTCCTAGACTTATTATTTTTAGTTTAATGTTATTAGCCTTACATTTGTATTGATTTTATTTGTTCAAGCTTTAATCATTATTATTTATTACTTTATTAAGTACTTGTAATGTAACTTACTTTTAAGTATTTCTGTACTTTTGTTTGAAAAAATGACCTTCTGCTGGAGTTTCTTGGCGCTTCTTCTCCGCAATGATGGTCTTATCTGAAGCGCTAGTAAATTCACTTCATATTACCGACGTGTAAAAGAGCCCCATGGGGGCCTATTTACTGAATAAACATTTTGATTTTGATTTTTTGATTTTGATTATGGTAAAGAAAAAATATCGACATATAGCTATTATTATCGACATAGCTAGTATTTCAAAATAATTTTAACGCATCCCTAAGAACTTGACAGCTACCAATTTGCACCTCCGATAGCGGGGTCTACTTATGAACACGCAAATGCACAAAAATTGTCTCTAATGTCCCAATAGGTACCCATTCTGCCACTTTCTAATTCACCAAGGTGGAAAGTGACAACATGCAATTTTAGTCGTCATTTCCATGAATGTTTACACGCTGGGCAATGGATTGCTCTTAGTAATAAGATTTTACAGGTTAGAATTCCAACGAGGTGGACCGACAATGTGGGAAAACCTGGAAGCAAGCCAGAACAAATCCTTCTGACCAAAAAATAAAAATAAATAAATATCAGGGGACAATCTCACACAATTTAACCTAGTCCCAAACTAAGCTCTCGGCTTGTAGTATGGGTACTAGACAACGATAAACTTGCTTGAATAGAGAAATAAAATACTTAAATACAAAGAAAACATCAAGACTCAGAACAAATACTCGCGCTCATCACGCAAACATCTGCCCTTACCGGAATTTGAACCCAGGGTCACTTCCAACTAGGCCAACGTGTCGCTGAATCGTTGTATTATGAAATTTATATTAAACTCGCTACTGCTCCTAACTTGAACCGACCCCAACAAACTCCCGAAGGAACCACAGGAGCGATAAAAGCCCCATGCATTATGAACAGTGGGCCGAAATCGAAAAATTAAAAACAGCGCCATCTGCTGGCCGGTTGCGTAATTACAGGACAACGCCAACCGACAACAGCGTAAACGCACAAACAATGTGAAAACATACGACGTTTTAGAATTCAATGTGGGGTTGTTATGACGTACGTTAGCCGGGTTATGATCTTTGCTAATTATTCGCATGTTCGGGAGGGTTATAAGTTGTAATTCTATCTGTTATCACCGCTTTTATTCTCATAGTGTTAACGTTGAAACTGCAATGAAAATTGTAGGATTGGACGCGGGATTTGGCGAAATTTGAGACTGCGTGTTATTAAGGATAGGGTGACATAGTTATGAATGCAAATGTGTTTTTAAGTGACGCGTGTGATTGCGGTTTTGGTGCATTGCTAACCCCGTCTCACCTGAGGGGCTTTTCGGAGGAGAAAATATGTGTGGTTACCAGAAGTACATAAATACATACATACATACATACAAACACATACATAGTTTTTTTTTTTTTTATGTTAAGGAGAAGGCACACGAGCACTCAGGCCACCTGATGGTAAGTGAAAACTGAGACCCATAGACATTTGAATTCTCAAGATTATAATCCTAAGACCTCAGATGCGCTGCCAACCCTGAGGACTAAGATGGAATGCCTCTATGCTAGTAATTTCACCGGTTGTCTTATACCCACACCGGAACACAACAATGCGAACACTGTTGCTTGGCGGTTGGTTAATGGATAAGATGGAGGTAGCACTAGTAGCGATCCGGACGGACCCTGCACAGCGTCCTACCACCACTTAGTCCTAGTGGTGGTAGGACCCTGTGCAGGGTCCGTCCGGATCGCTACCACCATCTTATCCATCAGGTGGCCTGAGTGCTCGTGTGCCTACTCATTAACATAAAAAAAAAATGTTTTAAAATACATAACGCAGATGTATTTTTTTATCGTCATTGGGATGCAAATTACAACTGATTGTTGTTTTAAATACTAAATGTATTTATGTCATAATTACTTTTCGCTGTAGTCTTATATATATATATCCACTTGAGGGCTACGTAGCCACATTTACACAGACCGACTGACTAACATAGCTATGTAACTTAAAACGCCGTTTTTTGTCATGGAATATAATAATTCGTGTCATTTATCGCTGCTCCCCCGGGAACTGTATAGTCCATGATAAAAATTATCCCATGTAGTTCACTTTATTTCATCTAAATCATTTCAACAGTTAAGTGTTAAAAGGAGATAGACAGACAGACACTTCCCATTTATATTATTAGTATGTTCAATAAGTAGGTAAACGTTCAGAATTGATTTCTTATCACAGATCCTTATCACTGAGATAAACATTTCTTAAGAAGTAAATGAAAAAACCTATTTTTGAAAGAATTTACCGTCATATCCTGTCACTTTTGAGCTGTCATAGGGACTTCTCGTTTATCGACTTCCGATATACACGTGTATATCGATAAATAAAAAATACATTTTTCAAAATATGATTACAAGTAGAAGTAAAAAGCATGCAGTTTTATCGCGAATGAGCGATCTCTTCGAGACAAAATGAAACTAAGACTATCTATTTCTTTTATAGATAAACTAATGATTAAACACTTGTTAGCACTAAACGTGACTTTGAACATGAAATTGATAAATGTTAAAACACTGAACTGAACTGATTAAATGTAGAATTCTGCCGTCCTCAAACTAAAAAGCCGTTAAATGCAAGAGGGTCATTTTGAGTTATGGCCAAAAAACGTTTGAATCTATGTCTCTACAAACTGGTGCACGATATCGATGTAATTTTTTTATATACTAAGTAATGAGGGTTGCTTTATATTTTTATATGAATTTGATATTTTTTTACTCATTTTTTATTGGTAAAATCTTTAATTTTCCTTTTTAGCTATGGACCCGTTGAATTTAATGTAATACTTTACATAGCTTAATGACGGTTAAAGTATGTTTAGCGGCCTTCTAGCTCAGTAATTTAGGTTATCCGCGTTACATTTTACAAATATATCAAAAATTATATAGAAAACATAACTAAAAGGCGGTTATATGACATAGCCACTTTTTAGCTATGTATGTCTAGTTAAAACTATGCAAACATACATGACTAGAAAACGGCCACGCGACTTTAACTGCCTTCTAGTTAAAAAAAGGTAAATGAGGTGGAATCTGACATATAGTTTTAATATTCAATGCTTGAGAAAAAGGCAGTTAATTGCAGAATAAATCACAATAACTGCTTTTTTGTTATGTATTGCAATCAAAATATGTTTTTATATCCAATGACTTGGGGAAGTTACTGCCACAATGTTATTTGGATCCCTTAGAGGAGTGTGAAACTACATTATGCAAGGAAAATAAAGTTGTGCTCCCTGCGTAATACGTAAAATAACTGCAACATTACTGTTTTATTAAATAGAGGGGTGTCCCAGAATTTAACGCAAATATTACGTATAAGAAAACCTCTTCCATACCGGTCAAGAATTTAGTTTTAACTTTCTAATAATATTAATTAACTTAATAGTTATAATGGTTTTCATGATAATAATAAATAACCTTGCGGTACGTGATGTTTTTAGCCCTTGCTTCCGCTGGCTAAAAACATATGTAATTTGTAATTCTAATACTTGAGAACTGTAAAGCTGGAAATTTAAATGCAGTCCTAAGAAAATTTATAACTCACTAGGTTAATTTACTGGTCAAAAATACACTACAACAGAACGGACATATTATTATTAGGTACAAAAAAGCAAAATTAGACCATATTTGTTGCACTGCACTGTGAAGTCAAATAGGACCCAGCTTTTGTTCTGGCTGCAGCACATGTTCAGTGCTGCAGCCGAAGCAGCAGCGCTGGTTTTCAGCTGAACCCATATATAAATAAATACAGCCTATACATAATAATGCGAGGACCTTCAATAAGCTCTCGGTATTGATATTTTTTAACCTTTTTAGAAAACTTTTTAATACGGCCGCTAAGTATCATTAATTAAAATTTTAAAAAGTTGAATTCAAATATTCGATGGTTTGATTTTCTGCAATTACCTAATAAACTTGATTACAGGAGTGATTTGCAATGTTAATTAAATTAAATACAAATATCAGGAGACGGATGGATTATGTTTATGTTTATGAATGTCATAAGTCTGCTTATTCACTATCTAAAATTCAAAAGTGGTCAAGTGAATTTAAACGTGGGAGGGAAAGCAACGATGACGACCCTAGACCTGCAGGGCCTGTCGAAGCTACTTCACAGGAAAATGTATAAAAAAGTGGAGAAAATTATATTGGAGAATGGTCGAGTGAAGGTAAAATCGGTAGTTCAAACAACCAATTCTTATTAATTAATGTATACTTCTACTGTATAACGATATCGTCCTTGACCATCTTAACATTATCATACATAAGTTAGTGTGAAATGGGTGCCGCGAATGCTGACAACGCTTCAGAAAGATATTCCTGTTGCTTGTTGATCTGACTTTAACTGAGCTATGCAATGAAAATCCTGATGAGGTACTCCAAAAGATTGTTACTGGAGATGGGTTCATCATTACGACCGAAAGAGCAAGCAAAAATCCATGCAGTGGCACATTAAAGGAACACCTCATCCCAAGAAGTTCAAGGTCATTCCTTCAGCTGACAAGCTCTTTGCCAGAACATTCAGGGATGTTGAAGGAATATTACTGATCGATTATAGAGATAGAGCGTGTAAATATCACAGGACAGTACTACGCTAATATTTAACGGCAGTTAAAGAAAGTAATCAAAGAGAAGATGCGGGTAAATTACCCAGGAATGTTCTGCTTCTGCCCGACAACGCCCTTGTGCATACTGCTCATATTGTCGAGGCTGTTGCTTTTGAATCTGGGTTCTAAACTATTATTCACTCACTGTATAGTCCAAACTTGTCCCCCAGCGACTTCTTTTTGATTCCTAAACTTAAAAAGGTTCTGGGCTGAAATCGATTTTCTGACGATGACCGTTGAATATGTCGTAGATATATTATTTAAAACTAGGTCTGAACGTTTAAAAATATCACTACATAATACAACAAAATACATACATAATAAAACATTACCCTTGCCGCTGTCGGTCCCTATTTATGCCTTTAAAACTACGAAACGGATTTTGATACGGTTTTTTTTAATGCATCGAGTGATTCAAGAGGAAGGTTTATATGTGTAATAATTTACCCGGAGCGAAGCGAGAGCGGGTCGCTAGTACTTAATATTGCAATAAACGACCCAAACCAAGATTTCCTGAATACCTCGGATGGGTACGAAATTGAACCGATTGAATTCGGTCACTTAGAAGAAAAGCAAGCTGTAACATTATTTTTTACCCATATTAAGTAGAGCTTGTACACAATTTCGATATTTTGTTTAACTGCGCCAACTTTTGAGAACATGCCACCTTGGTCGAAAGAATTTATTTTTCCTGTACGAAAAGTCATAAGTTGTTGAATGAAAAACGAGAAATATAGTGATGGCTTAAAAAGTATGAATTTATTCTGAATACGTCAATATTTTGGAATAATAGTTTAATGCAATTTACTTACGTCATTGAGAATTGAATATCAAATAGAATTACGAATCATAGGTAATTTTATCCAAGGGAGGCAAAGGTAACATTTTTTATAACAATCATTCAAACCTTAATACCTGTAAACTAATTAACAGATAAGTTAATTAAAACTAACTAACGTATTAGAAACTTAAAACTATGGGTATGTAATAATATTTACGTCAATATCTGGGGCACCCTGTATGTTATAAACTTTGGGTTTAACAGCGAAGTTTTACTATACAGAAAATAAAGAGACTAAATTCGCTACAATACGGTTTATGGATTATTTCTAAATACCCAATATTTACTGAGACAACAATAACTGACTTTACAATATTTACTGACTTTTTTTTTTTTTTATTTATTTGAGTATTTACAATACTTGGAACTTGCAGAAAATTTCAAACGAGACTCTTGCGCGGGGGTCGCCTTGCCGCCTTCTAGTTAGGCAATATCGTGTAGCTGTGATTTAATTAAGCAGGGATATATTTTTATTACTATTATTGCTAGCTTATAAAGCCGTGACGGCATTTTTGGTATGTATTTTGATAAAATTAAATTTTATTTACAAAACAATAAGGTGGCTATTGGACATTAACCGCTTTTTTCTTAAGTATACACGGATTGACCGCCTTTTAATCTGTGACCTCTTTGCAGGTGAGTATTGTGTTTATAAGCTTTAAGGCGGCAAAAGTCCAAAAGCCGCTTTTAAGTCGTTGAAAATCAAATAGCCGCCTTTAAGTCTTGAACAGTATTACGTAAAATTGGCAGCTATCAACCTTTAATCACCTTCAAGTTAAGCAAGTGTCAAATAACTGCCTTTTTAGTAGCAATAGCCCAAAAAATCGTCATTTAGCCGCTAGTGTGAAGGCTGTATCTCGGTGGTTTTTAAAGATATTGGCACCAAACCTAGATAGATCGATAGCTAATAATTAGCTGAATCGCGCTGTATAGATAACTCAAAAAGGTCGTATGATCCTTTAGTCGCCTTTTAGTTTAAGGACGGCAGAATTGTTAACTTTCATTGCAAATCTCTATTTGACATT
The DNA here is from genome assembly GCA_949316455.1 of Acleris holmiana. Lineage (NCBI taxonomy): Eukaryota > Metazoa > Arthropoda > Insecta > Lepidoptera > Tortricidae > Acleris > Acleris holmiana. The sequence continues at coordinate 84,745,862 of OX438762.1, forward strand.
TTCAGCCACTCAAAAGTTACATAAAAGGGATCGCTCTCTGGCGATAAGACCGCCTGTTGTTTACCTTTACTTTTAATCGGCTCAGACATATCTTTAAATGGGTTTGGTAAATGATTGAAGTTCTTTCGGAATACTTTTATCTTTACAATTATAACTTATTACTATCATAGTACTACTGTCAATAGTAAAAACGACGTAAGTTCCCTAACTAGATCTAATCTTGTGAATTTAGGCTCTCTGGACCCTGTTTTATTAAGTGGAACTCTCTCTAGCAAAACGAATTAGAAATAAACTTCCACTTGTAATTGTAACTTTATAAAACAGAGTTCAGCCCCCTATTTCACCATCTTCACAATGACATGTGACAGGTGACATTTCAATGTACATGGTGCAGCTAATATAAGTCCCACTGATATGAAAGATTTGTTAACTTTGTAATGTATAGCGAATTGTCGCCTACCATTGTCAAGATAGTGAAATTAATAAGGGCTGGTGTTATCTGAAACGAGGGAAAAAAAGGTTAGAAAAACGGTTTAAGCAAAAGGTAGGCCATGCTTTCTTTCATATTCATCTTAGCGGTAGGACTACCTCCTTGCACCTCTCCACCCTTAGCCCCTCTGGAACTGTTGCCTCTGCCACTATGTATATGCGGCTATTTTGGGAGGTCCATTTCCATCGTGTTGGCGAATCCCCGTCTGTGTCAGCCAAAGTAATTAGCATTGGCCAGGCAGGCGCCTTATAAATATAGTTTCATCTAGAGATGGGTATTAATCGATAACTTTTTTGATTAACTAATTAATTGATTAAACAATTAATCATCACAAAATTAATAACGATTAATTCAATCAGGATTAAATCAATCGACGGAGATTCGAATAACGATTGATCAATCGTCATTTTAATCGACAATTTTTTACGATTAAATCTCGATTAAAAATTGGATCACAAACGATACAAAAATTCAACATGTGTTACAAATATTACAAAAGAATAAAAATACTGATGTTTATATACAATGAGCGTTTGAACGGCTCTCTTCAAAAACTAAACACTGTATATCCATTCTTTAAGCTGTAGCAATCTGTCAACGTAACTCGACACTTAGACTTACAAAATAAAATTATTTGTGCCTCATATTAATCGATAGAAAATTAATCTAATTAATTAATCGAATAAATATTCAGTCGCTGGTAATTAATCGTCGATTAATTTAATCGTGACTAAATTAATCGAAACTTTTTCGACTAACCCGTTTGGTTGCCGGGTTAGAATAGCGCCAATCCATGTCTTCCCGTGGATGTCGTAAGAGGCGACTAAGGGAATAAAGGCTTCTAGTACTGTTAGGCGATGGGCTTGCAACCTGTCACTAATACACTGGTAAATATCTTAGCCTGATTGTGCAAAATGTGGGTACAGAATTATCAACAAGTTTTTTTAGAGTTGTTGGTATTTCTGTAGCTCTGCCTACCCCTCTCTGGGAATGAAGGCGTGATGTTATAATATATATTTCGACTAAGATTAGTCAATCGTCATTTCTAATCGTTAATCGCGATTAAGTAGGTTAAGCTTAATCGATAATCATAAGTCGATTATATTTTGCCCATCACTGACTTTCATCAATAGCCTAGTTCACCAGCCCATATCATTATATCCATATAGCCTACTAGTTGTTCCATAGAAGTCGTTTATCGCTATTTCCTCAGGAAGCGTCCAATTATTTGGGATAAAACCGGGTAAGAGCATCTCGGACCATGCTCAGTGTAGGGTTCCGAAACCGTTAATAGTTCCGAAACCGTTAAGTACTACAATCATAAAAATCAACAAGTAATGACTGATTTTCTATTTAAAGTCAATTGGTGCCGTCTTATTTAGATGATTTTAGAAGGTATAAACACTTTAATCGCCTGTATCTCAGGCCAATGATCGTTTATGATCGCTTAGTCGTGATAGTTTTCCTTTGAAATTCGTTATATGCTATTTCACTTAGTATTTGTAGTTGAATCTAACAAAAAAATGCGCTTTTAAGCTTAATAATTCATAAACGGATTACGTAATTGTGAAACTGTTTTAACAAACCCGTAATATTTTTGAAAGAACTATCCAACGACACTTAACACTATAGGGTAGACGAGAAAAAGAAATCATCCCCACGTTACGTGTAGGGGAGGTACCCTAAAAACAATATTTTTTTACATTTTATTGTACCACTTTATTGGCATGACTAATATGCAAATTCATGCCAAATTACAGCTTTCCGGTACGAAGAGTCTGCGGACGGACGGACATGGCGAAATTATAAGGGTTCCTAGTTTGACTACGGAACTCTAAAAAGTAGCCTTTGTCCTATTCCAGACTATAATCTATCTAGATTCGTTCAGCCGTTCTCGCGTGATTAAATAACAAACATCCATCAATCCAAACTCAAAATTTATAATAGTAAGATTATGTTCCGACCCTTCTTAAATAGTCCTACACTAACCGATAGTTGTCCGTGGGAGCATACTTCTATAGTGTGAACTTGGGGACAATCGCCGGTCGGTGTCCCACCACATTACCAAATTAAAGTTGTATGGAAAGCTCTGTGTGTTACGCCTTCCAAACGTAAGGCCTTAGCTAATATGCGTTCGCTAACTAGCGTTTCTATTCGTTTCGTTTTTAAACCAATCACGTCATACAAAAAGTCACGTGATCTACCAGTGACGCAATCTGTTTATTATAAAACCGGCCAAGTGCGAGTCCGGCTCGCGCACGAAGGGTTCCGTACTACTATACAACCACGGTGTCTGTATTAAAATCTTAAAGTGAATTTATTCTTAACTAGCGACCCGCCCTCGCTTCGCTCACGATTACAGTATTATACATATAAACCTTCCTCTTGGATCACTCTATCTATTAAAAAAAACCGCATCAAAATCCGTTGCGTAGTTTTAAAGATTTATGCATACAAAGGGACATAGGGACAGAGAAAGCGACTTTGTTTTATACTATGTAGTGAAGTTAATATACAACAAAATTTTCTGTGAGTATTTCAAGTGTCTACCCGTTGCCGTTATCAATATCGAGCAAAAACGAGAAAAAAAACACGTTTGTTGTATGGGAGTCTTCTTAAATATTTATTGTACAGGCTGGTGACAGACAGACGGACGGAGACAGCGAAGTCTTAGTAATGCTGCCCTGCTAAGCTAAATAACAGCAACTACAATAAAACTTCAGTTGCAATCACAACCTTATTACTTAGAAGAGAGGATTGAATTTACTTTGGCAATTGGATTTGACATACTGTTTTTTTGCCTGGGAGGGCAGAATAGTGTCCCGTTTTTACCCTTTGAGTTAGCGTACGCTTCTTGGCTAGACCCTATGGCCTCCTATAGTCCCGTGACTGGTAATGATCAAGCTTTAATCGAAATGCAATACCGCCCATTACTAAATCACCAGCGTGTGGAAGCAGCGTCCCCTAATATCAAATCATTGACCTGTTTAGCCGAGGATTTGCGATTCTGTTTCTAGTTGGCCATTGGACAGGATTAAGTTGACAGTCCGCACAGTCGGCTAATCCTGTCATCATATCGTATTATAAGGTTCCGTTTGCACCAGAAGCGGAGCGGACGTGTATGTGAACACTTTTCAGTACAAAAGGAAATAAAAGATATTGATGTATTGAAAAATTAATTAAAGTGATGAACCTTTTTTAGGGTTTCGTAGTTAAACTAGGAACCCTTATAGTTTCGCCATGTCCGTCCGTCCGCAGCCTTGCGCAGAGACTCTTAGTACTAGAAAGCTGCAATTTGGCATCAATATGTTGTCACGCCAACAAACCTCCTCTACACGTAATTTGGGGATGTTTTTTTACTAAAATCATCTAAGACGGCACCAATTGACTTTAAATAGAAAATTAGTTATAACTTGTTGATTTTTATGTTTGTAGTAGGTACTTGACGGCTTCGGAACCCTACACTGAGCATGGTCCGACATGCTCTTGCCCGGTTTTTAAATGAATGTTGGTATGGAGAATATCTCCGTATGTAAAAGCGTAACATACAAAAAATACCATAGTTGTTTAGTAGTTAATTTTGAAATATGATTTTTAAATACTAAGTTCAAATTTTGAACTTCAAAATCAAAGTGGTTAGTAGGAGTCACAGTCAAGGTTATAAATATGTATACACTTTAGTACCTTGTCACTTTAATCGCTGTGACAATATCATATGGCAGTTGAAACATCACGTTAAATAGACAAGGTACTAAAGTGTATACATATTTATAACCTTGACTGTACAGCTTTCGCCAAAATGTTGAGCACCCCACGTTCTTTGTAATTTAAATAAAATCTTGTATTCAATTAAAAAAATACACAAGGACGTTAAGTATAAGTGTTTAAACATGTGCATAACATTAGTAGATATCGTTTTGAAGTCGCTATTTGTGTGTTAAAACCCTGAAAACTGAAGCTAAAATAAGTCGGGAAATACAATTAACTGATTAATTGTACTTTTTCCATTTTTTAATAAAATATATAAATGCTTATACACACTCTTAAAAGCAAAAGTTGTCTCTCCTGTGGTCAATAGTTAAAAGCTTGTGTGCATATAAGTTATGTTTTTATATGATAGGCCTAAAGCAGTCCGGACGGCGTTTTTGCGGGAAGGGGCTTACCCAGAAAATTAGGCCTTAAAAACGTTAACTTTCGGTGTGTCCACAGGACAGACGGTAACCTAAATCTGTGTATGACCCAACTGCACCTTTTAAAGTACCTATGACTTTCATATGAAAAAGCGCATGGTTGCTTAACACCTTTGGCTAAGGCAGTATATAAAAAATAGAAAATGGAAGCCCCTGGTGTGATGAGCGCGAATATTTGTTCCCGAGTCTTGGAAGTTTTCTATGTATTTAAGTATTTATTTCTCTATCTAAGTACGTTTATCGTTGTCTAGTACCCATAGTACAAGCCTAGAGCTTAGTTTGGGACTAGGTCAATTTGTGTCAGATTGTCCTCTGATATTTATTTATTATTTATATTTATTTATTTATTATATTACATGTAAACATTCAAAAGCCGTTAATTTGTAGCTATTTATGTATAAAAACAACGCAATCAAAAAATACTGCCACCTAAACTTTCAAAGCAAAGAAAGAAATCCAAGAATCTGTAATTCGTTGTTCCAAAACATTTCTTTGCGATTACATACTTATTTGCAGTTGGTAAACTAATCGCGACCTATGTCAATGTATGGAGACAACAGTTTTTCAACGGCAAAGTCCAAGTTTTTAATCCAATTTTATATACTGACTTGTTTGGACGGAACCCTCAGTGCGCGAGTACAACTCACACTTAATCGACACGCGATGCTACGAGTAAAGTAACAATACTTTCCTTGTCGAACTCGGCCCACCCGTTTGACCTTGACGTAGGAATAAAGCAGCATACCTACATCTAGACACGTGGCAGTGTGATCGGACAAGGTTGAAGTAAAAGGTGAGCAACACGGCAGTGTGTATTATTTCCTCGAACCCATTAAGGCTTAAGTTTTCACCTTCATAACTTATCCTCAGTGCAGTTTGAACCTTTTTTACTCAATACAAATAGATGATTCGTCATTGTCATGTTCTCCTAGTGATTATTTTTATACATTTTATTTTTACTAGTATTAATAATTATTATTTATCACTTGATTCCCTTAAAGTGTAACTTAATTATTTTTGAATAACACTTAATTGAAAAAAAAAAGACCTTCTGCTGGAGTTTCTTGCGGCGGTCTTGCCCGAAGCGGTAGTAGTTTCACTGCATATTGAGTAACCAATTTACTAAATAAATATTTTGTATTTTCAATTTATCACTATGAAGCCCAGTCAGAAAATCAAGGTATGACAACGCAAAAAACTTATTAATTTCTAAAAACGGCATATTGTATACCTAAACATAATATACGTAACCCTTATTTTGTTAGGCTTAAATAACTTTAATCCCTTTTTGGGTTCAACGAACGTCAGCATTGTACCTACAAATGAACATTAGAGCGCTCTTCTTTTTAAACGGCAGTCTGGTTTTAAGAGCTAGTCTTAGTTGTTTATCATGTTAAATAGCTTAAAATAAGTCTAGCCTTCTCCCCAATTAGCTTCTGAGTACAGCATCGTAGCGTTTTACGAATAAATATATTTTTAAGTGCTGTTCTTGGTTGGAAAGTTTATTTTGTCTAGTTGGTTGTGAGCCATGTTTGGCATGTATCTTTTTGCGACAGCGTAGGTCAATGGTTACTGTTTAAGAAGCGTTATTATGTTTAATAGTCAGCTAGCTTAACTAGGATGGTTTTAAACTGAAGTTCATGTAAATTGGTATGGCGGTTTAAAAGTTAGCCACTGTGCAAAACAGGAGTGCCAAATACGTAGGAATGTGGATGTGATTTAACAACTTGAGATACTAAAAAATACTGTAAGTTTTAGGTCATTTTAAAGACTATACCTCGAAAATTATACCTTAAAACAGGGCTGAGATTCTACAAGGTAAAAGCCATATTGCCTTTGACGTGTTTCCGTATTATCAATGTTTGATAGCTCTTATTTACTTGACCGTAATGGCGGCTGAGTCTAAAACAATATCAAAACACGTCAAAGGCAATATCGTTTTAATTCAATTGAATAGAGGACCAGCAGTTTTAAGGTGCTTAATCGTAACGTTAACGACAGTCGAAAACTGAAAATTAAAGAATAGACATATAAGCAAACACCGGATTGACGGGGGCAAAAATGTACCACCGCTAGTGATTCATTAAATATCGACTAACTTTATCGACATCGGTAAAAATCAGTTTTTAATAATTAATGGTGAAATTGAAAACCTTTTAATTATGTGCAAACCTCTTTTATTCATACTTATCGCAACTAAAAAACAAACGATATTTGACTTTGATTCTGGACTCGAGCTACTTTTGACAACCATTGAAACTACATTACAATTGATTCAGAACAACAATATTCTTTAGCATTCCGACGAAATGAGAACCTAATTGTTTTTAGTCTGTTAAAAATGCCTCGCAAGAAAAAATATTGTACATCTTCACGGAAAGCTGATCATTTAGATATAGAAGTAAAGGTACGACTTACTTTTGTAAGAAATATATAATCCAAAATTATTATGTAACGAAAAAAGTTGTCGATAAACTTAGCGCTCAACAGCGTCGACATTTTCGATAGCGATTGCATTATCATTCTTTAAAGAACGACCGCAACCAAAGTTATTATCGTTTATCGTTACATCTACAAGTGGACTAGGAACAATAAAAACAAACGAACGAAGTTACAAACTTACTTAAAACTACACTAATCCAACCAACCGCTGCTAGTGGGTATCACTCCTTAAATGCGGGCTGTATTGCCACGTTGAATGACAATGCTTATAATGCTTTGCTTAGAACAAGCGGTTAGTAAGAATTCAAATAAGTCTTAATTTTCTAAAGACTGATAAATTGACCACGTCCGTGTGGTTGCCGGGTTAGAATAGTGCCACTCCATGTCTTCCCGTGGATGTCGTAAGAGGCGACTAAGGGAATAAAGGCTTGTAGTACTGTTAGGCGATGGGCTTGCAACCTGTCACTAATACACTAGTAAACTTCTTGGCCTGACTGTGCAAAATGTGGTTACAGAATTATCAACAAGTCTTTTTGGAGTTGTTGGTATTTCTGTAGCTCTGCCTACCCCACTCTGGGAATAAAGGCGTGATGTTGTATGTATGTATGATAAATTGAATCTTTGAAAAAAAAATAGAAGCTTGTAAAATTGCCTTTATAGATTTTCTCAAATAATAACGTCATTTGAGTTTTAAATTATTTTAATCATTAGATAGATATTAAAGTATCTGTTCGAGATAATACTGAAAATAACTAATTCGACATCAACATTTTTCTTATACTCACAGTAAGTATAGTTTAACATTGTCTATTACAATTAAAATTAACCTTAGTCTCGGAAAAGAGGAATGTATTTGAAGAATTATTTCTTTGTCGTAGCCTATCCAACTGGTCCTATTTCAACGCAATTTTTAGCTTAAGATTAGCATATTGGAAATCGATTTTCCCAATCAGGAGTTTATTAAATAATAATTTTGAAACCGTTGTTAACAAAATATAAATAAATAAATCACAGGACAATGTCACACAAATTGAACTAGTCCCAAACTAAGCTCTAGGCTTGTACTATGGGTACTAGACAACGATAAACTTACTTACATAGAGAAATATATACTTAGATACATAGAAAACATCCAAGACTCAGGAACAAATACTCGTGCTCATCACACAAATATTTGCCCTTACCAGGATTTGAACTTAGGACCCCTAGCTTCGACGGCAGGGTCACTACCAGCTAGGCTAGCGTGTCGTCAAAAAGACTTAAAGCTTGAAATAAAAGCGTTCATAACAAATTTTAAAGTGACTATAGACAAAATAAAATAGGGCTCAATTATTAATTTAAAGAGGTTATTTTTTAACTCGCTAACAACCCACGCGTAATAAGGCCCGCCATGCGTTATCGATCTCTCATCATACCAATTGGGGTCCGACGCGATCGTGTGGACGCAAGAGCCGCAGAAGTGAATGGGCCAATTATATAATTCAGTAATTCGCAGCACGACGTAAACATGCGTGAGAAGGGGAAATGGGTGGTAGTGGGCGTGGCTACTGACGTCAGCCGTTCAGTCGGTCAGAGTCCGGCGTACAGGCTAGGCGCTCGCGCCGCAATTCGTGCGAACGGTAAAAAAAAACAGCCAAGATTTTCGACAGGCAGTACCACTCACCTTCAAAGGTGTTGAAATTGGAGGACGATCCGTGGGGGTCATGTGCTATGTACTCCCCGGAAAAGATGAAGGCGGGAGGGGGCCTCATGGGCCCCCCGGGCTGTTTCCCGGGGCGGTACAGTCCGACGTACCGGAGCCCTGACCCCAGAAGATGCGTGCCGAACCCATCTGTGAGTATTCTAAATTAAAAAACCGGGTGCTATTATTTTTTTGAGGAATTTAATCCGGTTTTTTCAGTTAAAAATCCGGTTTCTTAAATTACTTTATTTCAGGTTGTTGTTGTTGCTATGCGATTATCTTACGTGTCGCTGGCGTTTGCTATAGCGAGTTAATGGAGCTCCATTTTTTTTTGTTGTTGTTTTTGTATTGGCGAATTTGTAATCAGGTCCATGATGAATATTTTTCTTAATTAATGAGAATAACAACAACATGTTGAATATTTAATTAATTATATTATACACTTTATAAAATGAGTTACTCGAAAAAAAAATCTTATTTTTGGTTTTAAACATCCGTGAAGTATTGATCTTTATTATATTTATTTTATATTCGGTATTTTCATCTTAAAACAATATATATGATTTGTAGCAACACAACACACGTACAAGAATTTATTAATATAAATTATAATAAATTGACGATATATTTAGTCGTGTATTTTTGTTGCAAGTTTTAATAATATTTTTCATTAAATCAATCAATATTTTTTTTCGTATTAAAGAAAAATGCGTTTATATTAAATATTAATTTATGTTTTATTTAATGTTACAGCGGCAAAATAAATACACACTAAAATTTCTACCTATTACAGTTCGTGAGATACAGCTCGCTATTAGATAGACATACGGACGGCGGAGGCTTTGTAATAAGGTCCTGTCAGTACCCTTTGGGTACGATTTTTTTAAATTGAAATCCTATAATTTATAATTTTTATTTGCTATCTATTACCTCCGTCTATCTGTTCTGTTTAAATCTATGTGATGCGATATTTTGTAATATAAATTATTTCAAAAATGTCTCAGGATCAAAATTTTCCTTACATTTTATACACAATTATAACGATTAACAATAACAAGTATCCAACGATTACATTTCTTTTTTGTACAAGTTATTTTCGAATAATGTTTTATTCGAAACTAAATCCAATAACATTTTTTTTATTATTTCACACGTTTCCGAAGCCCGTAATAAATTTGAGAATTTAATTTAATTTAAATTAAATAATCAATAAAAACTGTTGTATGCGACGTTGCCACTCTATACCAGATATCTAAAATACCAGAATTTTAAAACACCAGGTAGCACTATATATCTTAGTTCATAAATACCATATTCAAAATATCGGGTAAAAATAATAAACCACACTTACAGTCTGCAAATCTAATAATTCAGTTTTCAGGTATTTTGAAAATGAGAAGTTTAGTGTAGTAGCTTCAATTAAAAAATACGATGAAAAAATAAGCATACTTGGGCAATTATAAACAATAATAGAACCAATTAAATCCGACCGAACGTGAACAATTAGAATTGCGAGAAACGCTCACAAAATATACGTTCGGTTATTGTGAATCAACGAAGCGCCATGTTATACGGGAGTATCATTATAACTTGGTAATTGTTGCCGACGGAGCTTATTGCAGTTGGACTGTTCAAGGGGCTCTTTATTGAAACACTCAGTGCCAAAGTTTCTTGTGTCTACTGAAATCGACACGACGCGGAGCCGTCGGCATTGCTGGCTATTTTTTCCGCTTTTATTACAAATGGTGTTTGAAAACGTTTATAATTTGTAAAAAGGGCGCATGATAATTTGAGAGTATGCGATTCAATTTGCTTATGGGTAAATTGTTGGTTTATGTTTGTAAATGGTGATTTTGTAAGTGGGTTTGTTTGTTAGCTTAATTAAAATTGGGAATGTTCTTAAATAAATATGTTAGTGTAGTAAAAATTGGTGTATAAAATAATATTGACTGCATAAAAGGTGTACAATTCATATTACAAACAGTTACCACTTCAATAATTAGCTATTTTATATCAGTTTAATAACAAATCGTATTGTAAACTTTTTTTGAGTTACCGCCGATTTTAAAGTCCGTTATAAAACAATATGAATTTATTTCTTTTTGTAAAAGGCTTAAACACGTAAAATGTAGATTTATGTTTGCATTCATAAAAAATAACAACCCATTACCTGGTGTTTTTCTATTGTACGGTATATATAATTTTTTATAGCGTTTTTACTCAAAAATTTAAACGGATGAAGTTTAAAAAGTAACTCCTTTGGTTTATTATACACTAACACACATTCTTTAAAGCTCGTAATATGTAAACAATAACTTAAAAGGTATATTGCATTCATTTCAGGCGTATTTGTAGGCATTTTATTAACGTATTTTGAATCGGTGTTTGTCTTCGGTTTTCCGACGGCGGGAGTTACGGCGTAGCATAGCGCTACACCGACGGGCTACGCTTCGTAGCAAACTTATGCCTGAAATATTGATACACTGGTATTTGATAGCGTTATGTTTTAGTAAATCATTTTATACTACTGAATAAAAAATCCGCTGAATAAATATAAACACAATAGTGCCCTTTTCTATTTAATATGTTTTTAACAAACAGTAAATATTTTGTAAAGGTTTTTGTAAAATAGGTACTCACATTACACCTATAGCTAATGTAGTAAAATAAATATTATTGTTTTATTTCGATGCAAAAAATGCAAATTGTAACTTTTTTTTAAGCACGGTTGATATTCAATTTATACGAATGGATTTACTCGTCTAATTATGTAAAATAAGACTATTTTTACTTAGTTCTGTGTGGTTGCCGGCTTAGAATAGTGCCACTCCATGTCCTCCCGTGGATGCCGTAAAAGGCAATAAAGGCTTGTAGTACTTTCACTAATACACAGGTAAACATCTTAGCTTGTTTGTGCAAAATGTGGTAACAGAATTATCAAGAAGTCTTTTTAGAGTTGTAGTTATTTCTAGTTATAGCTCTGCCTACCCCACTCTGGGAATAAAGGCGTTATGTATGTATTTATTACTTAGTGGTCTGATTAGTCGCAAAACTGAAAACCGCAATTATAATCATACCGAATCACTCATTTTAAAACAGAAAAATCTACCGCCATTGTCCGTGCTCAACAAGTAATTTAAAAAAATGAATAATTGATGAATATATTTTAGAAAAAAAATTAAGCGTTTCGCCAGTTTTTGTCTAACTTTTACAGAACAAGCAATCCATTGATAAATTTAGGCTAATATTGTGAAGTCTAAAATGGTGGAGTTTTAATAATAAATTCCAAGCTACGTGGAAAGCATTCCGCAATGAAATGGCTGCAATCAATGAATAGACAGTTCCTGTCACAACGGGCTGCGCTTAATCCAAATGATCTTTTAAACTGAGATATTTTTTAACCTAAATTATCGGTTTTTTGCTGTCGGCAATATTTTTTTAAGTAATGTTAAATTCATGTTTATAATTTATAACTCGTATTTTTTATTAAACCTTACCCATATTACACACACAGCTTCAAATTGGCTTGGATACGCATTGTAACGCATAATTTTCACAAGTCATAATGCATTCCTTTCACGACACTGTTATTTTTTTAGGATATTTACATTAAAAACACAATCTAACCTAACTAATATATACGACAGACGTTTATTTAATCCTGTCATTTTATGACTAACATTACATTATGACTAGCAAAGTTATGACAACGGACCCGCTCCCTGCACACACATAATTATTACTTAACAATCATCATGATTATTATATTATTATTTATCGATAATTTATGTCACATTTATATATATATATTTTTTAAAAACATTTGTAGCAATTTATTTGACCAGCGCTGAATTTATGTCTTGTTAAATATACATTTTGGACCTGGTTTTTCCAATATAATAAATTCAGCATTTTTAAGCGTATTTCAGGTTGCAAAGACATCGTGATGGAGGCGGCTACTTTGAAATATGCATTATATTTTTTATGATATAAGCAGGTAGGTGAAGGAGTGATAATATTTTAAATTAAATAAATGCAGATTATAAATTTTCGGGTCTTATATTATAATTTAATTATTCATAGACGTACTTTTCAGAACGTAACATACAGTTTTAACATTAAAATAGATCCATAGGAAGTGAGACTAGTTAATTTACAGTTGAAAGTGTCGGAAGTTTTATTTTGATCTATAATTGTTTTAGAAAATATTTTAAATGTTTCAAAGTGGATCGGAACTTACTGTGTGCTTTACAGGTTTAAGTTTTTCCAGTAACATGCTTTCTTTAGGGGTTAATGAGATTAAATGTTACTTTTCTGTTTTCGGTAGTAATAAGGTGAATAAAATAAATAGACTTATACTCGCCTAAGACTTATAATACAATAATTATTTGAAAAAAAGTATTTTACTAGAAAAATTACATCATCCTGAAAAAAAAGTTACGTTTGAAATATAATATAATATACAAAATAGGGGACTATATCGTTAGCCATATAATATTAAGTTCTAGTTACCGTCCACACCGTTTTTTATCATAATTAGCGTTTGTCATAATTATGAAAGTCATAATATCACTACATAGTATAAAACAAAGTCGCTTTTTCTGTCCCTATATCCCTATGTTTGCTTAAATCTTTAAAACTACGCAACGGATTTTGATGCGGTTTTTTTTAATAGATAGAGTGATTGAAGAGAAAGGTTTGTATGTATAATACTTTAATCCGGAGCGAAGCGAGGGCGGGTCGCTAGTTAAGTATAATTGGCAGTCCCGATTTTCTAGTCGTTTTAGTTGATAGTAATAGAAAAATATAGTCATAGCTTTCAATGTCGTAATGCTTTACATTTCACATTGATTAAGGAAAATTACTCGTCAAAGCAATTATAAGGACTTGAGATTATACGTTAAAGTCATTAATTTTAAAGCTTTAGAATATTATAATGCTTAACATTATGGATAATTAACGTTAGAATTATAAAGCATTAGGCCTTCCAATATTTATGACTAACCTCTATTATACAGAGCATAAATAAAATGGAAATCAATTCGATACAATAAGTTTTTGGGTGACGAAGGGATCCCACAAAAAGACATCAAAGTTACACACGGATTGTACAAATGAATGAAAGTACTTACTTAACGTCATTGACAATTATTAAAGGTACTTTTTATTTGTACTTTTGATTTAATCCGGTGAATAGAGAGCGTCCGTTTAACTTGAATTATGATCTTATTTTTCTCCTCGAACGTGGCTGGAACGTTAATCCGCTTATTATGGCCGTGATTTGATACAGAAATAAAACAAGTAGCATTTATTTAATTACGCCAGTTAGGTTGAAAAAAATATATAAATAAGCAAATGCGTCATACACACTCTTAAAAACAAAATTGGCTCTCCTGTGGTCAATAGTTAAGAACTTGTGTGCATATAAGTTATGTTTTTATATGATAGGTCTAAAGCAGTCCTGACGGCGTTTTTGCGGGTATGGGCTTAGCCAGAAAATTAGGTCTTAAAAACGTTAACTTTCGGTGTGTCCACAGGAAAGACGGTAACCTAAATCTGTGTATGACCCAAATAACCGGGGCTGGGCCTCTATTCAGGTGCGTTAAAACGATATCGTGTTTGACACGTTTAAAAATCGTTTATGTCACAGTCGCCATTATTGTACATGACATAAGAGTTATCAAAACGTTGACAATACGGAAACACGTCAAATACGATATCGTTATTACCTTGTAGAATCCCAGCCCTGGGATTCTACACGGTAGTAACAATATTGTCTTTATCATGGTCCCGTATTGTCAACGTTTTGATAACTCTTATGTCATTTACATTAATGGCGACTGTGACATAAACGATTCTAACACACTAGTAAACTTGGCAGGGCCTCTATTCTACTGCGTTATAACGATATTGCGTTTGACGTGCTTTAGAATCGTTTATGTCACAGTCGCCATTATTGTAAATTACATAAGAGTTATCAAATCGTTGACAATACGGAAACACGTCAAAGACGATATCGTTATTGCCGTGTAGAATCCCAGTCCACGTGACCAATATGGGGTGTCTAAGATTTCATCGAATTTCATTTCATCGAACGCTATTTTCTGTTGAAACCATAATGTTTTCAGGTTATCTTAAACATCTAACCTAACCTAACCTACGTAATTAATGTTTAAGATACCCTGAAAACATTAAATTCGCCGAAATGATACATTCGATGCAGTGAAATTCGATGAAGTGACGAGTAAGCTCTAGCTAATTCATCGTCTGCGACTAGCTAGTCGGATTTACGCTCGAAAATACGCTGGCATCGAAAATGAAATGTGCTAGTCATGAACTATGTGTTCTAGACAACGGTTAACATACAGTTCCCGGCAAAAACGAAGTTAATACTGACACCTGTCATTCTAGTAAAAAATATAACCTCAAACCCAATAGGTTATAAATTATAAAACTATAAATTGTACTGCGCTGTCTGTGATTAGGAAAGAAACTATGGAGAAAATCTCCAATACTCAAAAACTACAGCATGTATACGAATAAAACCACAATATTTTGAGAGAAACTATTTTAAATTTCATACAATTTCACGCCTTCATTCCCAGAGTGGGGTAGGCAGAGCTACAGAAATACCAACAACTCTAAAAAGACAATTCTCTAACCACATTTAGCACAATCAGGCCAAGAAGTTTACTAGTGGTTGCAAGCCCATCGCCTAACAGTACTACAAGCCCTTATTCCCTTAAATTTCACTTGTGTATAAATTGATTAACCAATATCGGCTTTGCCTTGCTTTTGGATTGTCATCGTATTGCTTTTAACTTAGCCGCCAAAACTGTCAAGTAATTAGGAGTTATCAAAACGTTGACAATACGGAAACACGTTAGAGGCGATATCGTTTTTACCGTGAAGAATCTCAGCCTCTCTGCATTGCACAAAATCCAGTACAAATGGCGGCTTATATATCTAATATTTCAAGGATTAGGTGCAAGAAACCGCCATCTCCTACCTGGCCTATTCTAAGCCGGATTACGACCTGGTAAACCCCTTTCAAGTTCGTGTCACAGGAAGGGATAACGCTATAGGAATATTATATCTATGTCCCTATAACCGGGGCTACATTAGATGCCTAACGGTAACGCTAGCGGTTTTCTAAAATCGATAAAATGTGTAGTGGTAGGTTAATCTTTCGCGTCTGCTATTTTCGAAAATAGGTATCGTTAACATGATGCATCTTGTCTACTGAAGCATACTAGACACAGAAGTTAATCCAAGGGCCCTAGCAAATATGTAAACGCTCCTAACGTTTTTCTTTTATATCACTTAATATGTATGACATCACATTCTCGTGCGTTAGGATAAAGCACGTGCTCAACTGTCATTCCATAAATTTTGAGCGATAGAAAAGAAAACGTTCGGAGCGTTTGCATGTTGGCTAGGATCTCTGACACAATGCACAACCATGAAGTTGATGAATAACAAATAATAATTGTCGTACTGCCGTCAATATTATCAATGTTCAGAATCTTCATACTTTAGTGCTCTGTCACAATTACGTCATGATTCAAATGCTGCAATTGTCTGTCTGAAGTGTTATAGAGACAAGGTGCTAAAGTGTGCAACTATTTATAAGGCCGACTGTTCGTGATGCAGTCTGAAGCTAGAGTTTCGAGGAAAGCGACAATTACGCGGCGCTACTGACGCCGCATGACTGTGTTGGTCACGCTACCGTATATTATAGTACCTTCGACTATCGCTCTAACGTGGTGACACTCACGCGTCACTAGCGCCTCGCTTGGTTTCCAATTCCACCTTAACTACATAATAAAATGATTTCGTTGTGTGTGTGATTTTCTTTGGCTTTCTACAATGTTTGCCGTTCCTAAAATCCGCGAAAGAACAACCCAGTTCTCAATATGTCGCTAAGTATTAACGTGTAACTAATTACCACGCGATCTCTGTAAGTACTGTGGACGAGCCACGGCGTCGGCAAATCAGAAATGTTTATAATTTATAACTCTCTAAGAGGCTCACATAGGTTTACCTTTACCATCATTATTATTCTTTTATGCCTTATTTGTTAAAAACTACACGTAAACTCAACCAATTTGAATCATAGGCCATTGACACACGATGTCAAAGTGAGATAATTAATCAAATTTTAAGAGACTTCTCAGGAATTTAATTATAATGTCACGTGGACTTAGTTTCATAGCCTTTATACACATTTTATAAAAAGGTTGAGTGTACAATACATTAATATAAGATTAAACAACTACTCCTCCGTGTGGTTGCCGGGTTAGAATAGTGCTACTCCATGTCTTCCCGTGGATGTCGGAAGAGGCGACTAATGGAGTAAAGGTTTGTAGTACTATTAGGCGATGGGCTTGCAACCTGCATACATACATAACATCACGCCTTTATTCCCAGAGTGGGGTAGGCAGAGCTGCAGAAATACGAACAACTCTAAAAAGACTTGCTGATAATTCTGTAACCACATTTTGCACAAACAGGCCAAGAAGTTTACTAGTGTATTAGTGACAGGTTGCAAGCCCATCGCCTAACAGTACTACAAGCCTTTATTCCCTTAGTCGCCTCTTACGACATCCACGGGAAGACATGGAGTGGCACTATTCTAACCCGGCAACCACGCAGGGCAAACAAAACAATATCTTTAACAAAACTTTCATAATCTTATAATATGTAATATTTTTGGACCCTGGGTGCATAATATGGACCATCAAAATTAAAGTATGACTAAATCACCACGTGTATATAATTTTTATTATTTAGGAACTTGTAATCAGTCTTAAAGGTTAACTAAATATAATTCCAAAACCCAAATCATGAATTTACAACAGTTTTCGCAATATTCCCATACTAATTTTATGCAGTTGACACCAGCACAATCCCCATGTGCCCATGATTCCTCTTTTTACGAACAGCCATATAATTTAAATGCCATTTCTGCCTTTTAGTTGGTGCCAAATCCTTAAACATTTAAAATAAAATATTTTATTACATGGATAAACCATATACTTAATTCATATTCAATTATTATAATAGAGCAAATTTATTACCCATTAGTGGAAACTGTTTTGGCTAGTGTGTTAACTTATATTGTATTGTTCTATTTGTAATATTACTGCTGTTTGTTTCCCTTGAAATAAATATATAAATAATCGGGTTCACAGTATGGACCACTAGTCCATATAGACAATCTTAAAACTCACCGAAAAAGTACATCAAATGTGCTTACAATTTTAAAATCTCTGCAACGGTAGACGGGCGGGCGGCCGCAGTGCAAGGTCGTCGAACGCGACTAATTACACTACGATAGCAACGACATCTTTCGAATTATTAGCATGGTCCGTATTCTACGCCCAGTTCATATTAAAACTACGTTTAAAACAAAACTGCAATAAAGGACCATGGGCAGAAATGTCCCCCCCCACCAACAGAAATGAAACATGTCTCATTTAATAGATCTCAGCAACATTATGTATTTTTACTATTGAGACGATCACCAGATGTATGGGGTTTTCTCGAAAAACCATAATCATATCGTATGGAATTTGTTTGAAAATGAACACATATATGGATGATTTGCCTTATTTGGCCCTTGTTTTCATTAAAAAAATCCCATTGATTTTGCTACTAAAATAAGTATTTTAGTAGCAAAATCAATCCTTATAAACATATAGACATGCATCCCGTTATTGTTGGTGGGGGGGACAGTGCCCATACAAATTTGCCCATTGTCCTTTGTAAAATCATTGTTTTTCTACAAAACTTATCTAAATATCATCCAAATATAGACAGACAGCCGCGGACAAACCTAAACACACCACCATTTTGTGTCCGTGTTTAGAAACGCGTAACCAAACTGGTGAAAACACTAAGCATATACCTATAAATATATTTCAAGCCAAAAAGGCAACAACACTAACCGTCCACCAGTCGATATTAGCCTGTAAGTTAATTTCATTAGAACACAGATTAGTAGGTTCTCAGTTTTCATACATTTCTTCACAGCATTTAGACTGACAGACTAGAGTCTGCAGGTGCCCTTAAAGGCATCCTGTCAATTTACGATGCTTGTATAATAACTTTACCCGGACTCATAACTAATTCCCATTTAAAAATAGCTGTAAATAAAGCCATATAGACCGAAGATAATTCACAATATTAATGAAAAAAAAACGAAAACAAATAAAACCGTGTTTTCTAGAATATTATTTGCCGACATTCCTGCAATAGTTGCATCTCTAGTATGATTATACGGGTACCCTCTACTATATATAAGTTCAGCGATCTCCCCTCTACCGTTTTATTTGAAGCTGGTCTTGAGAGCATCTATCCTTTCTCTTCCCACGCGCACAAACACGTATAAGCCCATTTCACCGTGCCCGTGACCCCATGAATAATATAAAAGCTTGCTAGCTATCTGCCTCGCTTGTTCTCGCGTCGCGACCGGTATGCGAAAAAGAGAGCCGTGTATACGTATGTTTCCTGTTGGTAGTTTTATTTGGCCGGTTTTTATGTGTTAATTTTCTTTTAATTTTGGATAATTATATCTCTTATTTCATTTGGAATGTTGAAAAAATGGAGTGGAATTAAGGTTTTAACGTGAGAATTCGTTTAAAGCGTTAACATCCTAGATTGTTTCAGCGGTGTTGGATATTAACTATGTTATTTAAAGTGTGTTAAGTAGTTTTGTTAATAAAGTCTGTTGTTTGCCGGTCGGCGGAATGCGGGCGGTTTATTCCTCGGTACCAACGCGACTGGCACGTCTTGTATTGTGTCGCTTGTCGCTCAGTGCGTCTGTTTCGTTGCCGATAATTAGAAAGGGATATCCAAGTGACAAATAATGCACGGACAGTTCGTTTTATTAGCTGTTGTCACACTATCAATGGCAAGAGGCTTTTTGAATAGGTGGAAAAATGAGTATTTAAAAATATTTAGTTTTAGTAGTTATTTATTGTAATAGTACAAGGGCATAAAACAAACCATTTTATCCAAGACTTATCGTATAGAATCTATCCGAGCAGGTAGGCAAGGGTGGATAATTAAGTCGAGGATAAAATAGATTTTGAGACCGAGTTATATACTCTGTTTTTCACTTCGATTACGAGGAAATGAAACAGTGATAAGGTAAAAAAAAAACTGGATTTAGGCGGCAAAGTCTAATTTCATTTGCTTTTTTTTCATTAGTGTGTTAGGTGAGTGCATTATTTCCTCTTCACTTGACGACAATTTAAATTCTGTTACACAAAAAGTTTTACAAGGAAAACATCTAATTAATAGTACAGAAGGAAACACAAACCTTCCCGCGACAGTATTATTTATATTTTTTTTTTTTAACTTAGGTTGAACGCAATAATGCCAAGTCTTACGTTGATTTTGTAATGTTAATGCTTGTTTTGAATAGTTTTAAATTTCTTTTTTGTTAGATGCAACATAGAAAGCAAATAATTTAAAGAAAATTAATTGAAATAAAAAGTTTATTTAGTGCAGTCACCTCGTCTGTCTGGCTGTAGGGCTTAGTTGTCTTAGTCTAGATGACAACACTTTATGCACTAGTGCATAAAATGCGATATTATGAAGCCTATACCCAGCATAAAGAAGGACTTTACGAGCATGAGAAGTGAAAAGTTAATAAGCCTCGTGCTGCCCATTTTTAAATAAATTTACCGTGTGAATCTGTGTATTGTCTATGGCACGGGAAGTTTTTTAAATATAAAGCTACTTAGTGTAACGACAGTTTGCCTTAGCTAGGTTTGACCGAAATAGGCGGTTTAAGAGTTGTCGCCAACAGAGGTTAAGGTTTAAAACAACACAACGCCGGGAAAATACATAGATCTGCCTGTAGGTATAAATTCGATCGTATCTCGGGAACGGCTTCGGAAACCGTGGTAGCACCCAAAGGGACTTTTGATCAGGACACTTAAGTCTATAACATATCTAAATTTCATGAAAATTTACTGAAACCACATTTTCCTAACAACTTTTTTGGGGTTCTTTGCTACGCACTCACAGCTAGTCGAAATACCTATTATTGGTCGAGAAGCTTCCATCTTTCGCTTAGAGGGTCGAGTCGTGATCGTAGGGTACCGAGTTTGAACCCCCGCGGACACCATGTACCAACTTACTGTTACTTTAGTACATTACCCGACGCTCTTACGCTGACAGAAATCATCGTGAGGAAACCTGCACATTTGAACAGCTGAGTGTGTAAGAGGCTAATTGCACAAAAGATCCTAAAGCGGTCAAAGTGTAACCGAAAGTACCCATCTGTAAGATAAATTAAGATTAGAGTGTTTTCGTGGAAACTAGCTAATATAGCGATCGCTAATATCGCTGGGATCTTAATCGAAATGCATTGCGGTGACGTAATTTTCGGAAAAAAAACTGGAGACGGTATCATAAATTGACCTAGGCTGGAATTCTACAAGGTAAATAACGATATCGTTTTTGACCTGTTTCCGTATTGTCAACGTTTTTAATAACTCTTATGTCATTTACGTGTCAAACACGATATCGTTTTAACGCACCTGAATAGAGGCCCAGAACTCGGTCGCCATGTTCCTAAACTAAGCTCTACGCTTGTAACATGGGTACTAGACAACGATATAAATATTTACATAGATAATAAATACCTAAATACGTAGAAAACTTGCCCATACAGGCAGGGTCACTGCCAAACTAAGACTAACGTCGTCTTCTACTAATTGTAACACTAATTCCAAATTGAAACAATATAACAGCCAATATGTATAAGGCCCTTTTAATTAAGTCTAAAATCAATTTCCCCCTTAACTCAGTTTATACCAACATAACTTACGTAAGCAAAACAGGGGTGAGGCGCTAGTTCTGTTATAAATCAGTTTTATGACGTGGGTTTGACCGCAAACGGTGGAAGGTATCCTGAATAGGAAATAAATTAAACTTTATAGAGACAGATTAAATATCTTTTGATAGTTATTTAGTTTAGACTGGTTATCACTATTAATTTTTTAGGGTTCCGTAGACAAACAAGGAACCCTTATAGTTTCGCCATGTCCGTCCGTCCGCAGCCTAGCGCAGTGACTCTTAGTACTAAAACCGGGCAAGAGCATGTCGGACCATGCTCAGTGTAGGGTTCCGAAGCCGTTAAGTACTACAAACATAAAAATGAACAAGTAATAACTAATTTTCTATTTAAAGACAATTGGTGCCGTCTTAGATGATTTTAGTAGGTATAAACACTTTAATCGCCTGTATCTCAAGAACCAATGATGTCTACTTAGTCGTGATAGTTTTCGTTTAAAATTGGTTTTATGTTCTTTCACTTAAGATTTTTTTCAGATTTTTAGTATTTGTAGTTTTGGCTGTAGGGACACTTGAGTCCAACAAAAATTAGCGCTTTGAAGCTTAATCACTACATAGTATAAAACAAAGTCGCTTTTTCTGTCCCTATATCCCTATGTATGCTTAAATCTTTAAAACTACGCAACGGATTTTGATGCGGTTTTTTTAATAGATAGAGTGATTGATGAGAAAGGTTTATTATGTATAATACTTTAGCCCGGAGCGAAGCGCGGGCGGGTCGCTCGGATTACTTAATCGAAAAACTGTTTTCACAAACCCATAATATTTTTGATTAAATTAACTTTCTTTAAAAAAAACTAGCTAAGTGTGAGTTGGACTCGCGCACTGAGGGTCCGTTCAAACTTGTAGGCATAAATTTTGTTGTGATTATATCTACAAATTTACAGTTTTCGGACATTTAACTGTCTATTTAAAGTTATTTAGAGCTATCTTATACAATTTTTAGTATGTGTATACGCTTTAATCGCCTATCTCTCAAGTAAAACCAAAATCCACTTAGTCTTAACGCTTTTCCTTTTATATTTGTTATTCTTTAAGAGCCGTGTGGTTGCCGGGTTAGAATAGTGCCACGCTATGTCTTGCCGTGGATGTCGTAAGAGGCGACTACGGGAATAATGGCTTGTTAGGCGATGGGCTTGCAACCTGTCACCAATACACTGGTCAAACATCTAGCCTACTCATGCAAAATGTGATTATAGAATTATAAACAAGTAATTTTTTAGTTGTTGGTATTTCTGTAGCTCTGCCTACACCTCTCTCGGAATGAAGGCGTGACGTTATATAAGTATGTATAAATATAAATATTGTATCAACTATCCAAATGTTGATATATAGGTACCTACATATATGTAGTTTATGTAAGTTTAGGTATGTTTATTGTTGTATAATTACATATCTTTCTATCTATTTATGTAAGTATTTGAATGTATTAATTTGTTTTTTTCTGTGGTTTTTTTTTAATGGTATTTTAGGTTTGTTTTTGTTTTTTGGGTGCTCTAAATTTTTTACACCTGTTTACTCGATGCACAACCTTTCACTTTTCTCAATCTCTCAAGGGTTAGCTGGAAGAGATCCCTTAAAGGGTTAAGTTCGCCTTTGTACATCTTATTATTAATATTCATTGTATTGTTTTGGTTACATACATACATACATGTATTCGTTATATATGGCAGTTTAAACATGACGTTAAATAGACAAGGTACTAAAGTGTATACATATTTATAACCTTGAATGTACCATGAGTGTCTGAGTTAAGCCGCGGACAGACGAACAGACGGACATGGCGAAAATATAAAGGTTCCTTGTCGGTTTCGGAACCCTAAAAATGCGCTTTAAAAGTCGTTGCATTTCCAAGAAATAACCGGGTAAAGCGACAGACGGTAGCAACTTTCTTTTAAAGTATTTACAGACAAGATTGCTTTAATAGCTACACAAATATAAATAAGAGTAAGACGTTTACCTCAGTTTTCTCTATAAATATTTTTATTTAGTACATAAGTAACGTAAGTCTTCCGACATTTGTCGTTCTAGAAATAATTCGGACCACATTGCTGCCTTCCTTAGCCAATAAGCGGTATCTCAAAATCAATAACCAAAGCAGTTTTAATTATCTTCGATTAAGGTTGACATTAAAACACATCGCTTTTGACATACCTATGACTTTTAGAGAGAAAGGATCTGACAGAAAGACGTCAAACTTACAACAAACCGTCTTATTTCTTAGTTATTATGGGGTATTGCCCTTGCAGTGGAGATGATGGGACCCTGGTCAGGAGATATGAAAAGCTTCATAAACGCCCTGTCATTCCGGCTCATAGACGCCTCCGGAGATCCCAGAGCTGGTGCTTACCTCTCTCAAAGGATTGGGCTAGCTATCCAGAGAGGTAATGCAGCTTATGCAGCATAGGGACCATGCCGCGGGCGGACCTGTTAGAAGGGGTGTTCTTTTTATACTTGTTCTTTAAGTAGCTAAGTAAGTTTCGTTTGTTTGGTCACTTTTTTTTTTTTTTTTTTTTTTTTTTTAAGGAGCACCTGATGGTAAGTGAAATCTGAGACCCATAGACATTTGAATTCTCAAGATTATAATCCTAAGACCTCAAATGCGCTGCCAACCCTGAGGACTAAGACGGAATGCCTCTATGCTAGTCATTTCACCGGTTGTCTTATCCCCACACCGGAACACAACAATGCGAACACTGTTGCTTGGCGGGTGGTTAATGGATAAGATGGTGGTAGCGATCCGGACGGACCCTGCACAGGGTCCTACCACCACTTAGTTACTCGTATTTAGTTTATTAATTAATAATTTTGAATTGTTATCAAATATTGATTAATTAATTAACCTTTTTACTGCGTATTGGTTTATGAGGGCAGATTTACCCCTCTGACTCTACGAAAACACGTCGAAGACAATAATTTTTTGCCGAGTAGAATCTCAGATAAGTATGTATGAATTCAAATTCAAATTCAAATTCAAATTCTTTTATTGAAACAGTATTTAGATATACAACTAAAGTTATAATATGTGACTTAATTGTTACTGCTATTGGCATCACAATTGACAATTTCTTGTGACATCTACACAAGGCACGGCCTGATTCGTAGAATGACACATTAAATGATTACCCAGACAGAAATAGCGATCGTTAAAGAATTATTATTACTTAAAAGTGTACACAACCAGAAAGAGAAAGGAATATTAAATTGAACATACCTATAAACAAAGTAAAATGGGATGTGAGCGTGAGTGTGTGTGTGAGTGTGGTGTGAGTGAATGTGTGTATGTATGGTGTGTGTGTGTGTGCATGTGTGAGGATGGGAGTAGAACTCGGGAGTTTATTTGTTATTATTTCACATTATTATGAACTCAAGAAATTTTCAGTCTTTGTAGTTTAATGAGAGAAGCCAATCCTGAATCTTGTACACATCATTAGGGGAACTAGTTTTAATGTCACAGATTTTGTTGACCTTGTTGTAAAGGTTGAAACGTGAGAATGTATGTAAACACTTCATTGTACTAAAACAGAAATTCAAACACAATATTCACAGAATAAGAACGTACGAAGTCGAACTTATGGCTTTAAGGGATCTCTTTCAACTAACCTTTGGGTGTATGAGGAAAGAAAGCAAAAAGTAGCAACGAGTAGTCATGAGTACAAAACAAAGCTTACGGAAACTGCATCAACTAAATTTAAGACCTCAAACATCCCTGTAGTGATGCGATCGATTGCGGTTTCCTAATGCCAGTTGGCGATTCTACAATCTGATAGAGTGCACCGAGTAGGATTTGGATGTATGGTGGTTTTAGACGTATGGTCAGGAAGGCAAGAGAAAGGTTAGCTAGCACTCGACCGCAAGCGATTCTGGGAACCACTCGCCATGAATTTTTGACGACATTTGACGACACGCTAGCCTGGTTGGGAGTGACCCTGCCTTCGAAGCTAGGGGTCCTGGGCTCAAATCCCGGTAAGGGCAGATATTTGTGTGATGAGCACGAGTATTTGTTCCTGAGTCTTGGATGTTTTCTATGTGTTTAAGTATATATTTCTCTATATAAGTAAGTTTATCGTTGTCTAGTACCCATAGTACAAGCCTAGAGCTTAGTTTGGGACTAGGTCAATTTGTGTGACATTGTCCTGTGATTATTTATTTATTTATTTATTTATGAAGCTAAACCTTTCGTTAAGGTATGAGACCTTTCGGGAGAATAGGGCATAAACATAGTGTTGAAAAGCAACGACAGGATATGGAAACTTTATTTTTTTATTTTTTATGTTAAAGGAGAAGGCACACGTGCACTCAGGCCACCTGATGGTACATAGGTAAGTGGAATTTGCGACCCATAGACGATTGAATCCTCAAGACTTTTATCCTAAGACCTCAAATGCGTTGCCAACCCTGAGGACTAAGATGAAATGCCTCTATGCTAGTAATTTCACCGGTTGTATTATCCCCACACCGGAACACAACAATGCGAACACTGTTGCTTGGCGGGTGGTTAATGGATAAGATGTGGTAGCGATCCGGACGGACCCTGCACAGGGTCCAACCACCACTAAACACACTAAACACTTCTACGCAAACGAAACGGTAGCCATTTTAACTGAAACGTATACAAACCTAGATTTTAATAAAAACTATAACGTATTAAAAATCATACATACATAAATCACGCCTTCATTCCCAGAGTGAACTCAACTCTAAAAATAATTGTTGATAACCACATTTTGCACAATCAGTCTAAGATGTTTACCACTTTAGTGACAGGTTGAAAGCCCATCGCCTAACAGTACTACAAGCCTTTACTCCCTTAGTCGCCTCTTACGACATCCACGGGAAGCCAAGGACTAGCACTATTCTAACCCGGCAACCACATGACATGGGCTAAAACGGGTATTAAAAATCGTCGGTCAATAGTCCTCTTAATATGTGACAGTTTTGATTGTACGTACACCGACGCTTTATAAGTAGCTGCAAACTTAAGTACCTTTCACTTTACCTTGCCTATGACAGATTTCTGCTGGAGTTAAAAGTGGAGGAAAAAGTACTAAATTGTGTATCTACTTACAAGTGTTAGGCACCACGAATAATAAATCCTCTTCAAATCATTGGCTTTATTCACTCAAATCCAATAATATAATAACTTATAACTTCTTAGCTTTACCAACGCTTGCTGAAAGAAAATTCCCCGACTCCATTGCCGCCAATGGCGACCACAGATTAAGGATATATTTAAAGCAAAGCGACGACGGCGTAAAACTGAAACTATGGCGCTACTGAGCTGCGGTATCTTTTCAGCCAGCGTTGGACAGGATAAAGGAGGTCGTCAAGTGAATTAATTTATATTATTACATTGATTACAAACTAAACTACAGTCCGGCCGATAAGAAGTAAATCCTGACACCTGTCATTACAGTACTAATTATAACCTCAAACCTAAGAATAGGTTATAAATTGTACTGCGATGACAGGCCCCTATCCCACAAAACTTTACAAGTGTACAAGTCGACAATATTGTCACCTTTTTTATGGAAAACCTTACAATTTTGTCAAATTGTACACTTGTAAAGTTTTGTGGGATAGGGGGCAGGTGTCAGGATTTAAATCTCATCGGCCGGGTACTGTAGGACCGTATGAAAAACATTATATTATACAATACAAGGTCGACTGGGGCAACTACATAAAGTGATCTAACTTTGTGCTTAAAATATCTGACACCTAGCCTCTAGTAAAATAGATGTACCAGATATTTTTAGCCAGTATTGGTTATTATTAGCGTAGACTGCACATTTAGAACTTCGGTCTATTGTTAAACACAACTCGTGTGAACTGTGGATTCCGTGGGGTCATTTATTTGTTCCAGTGAATAGAAGATTGGGCTTAAGTTAAGACTGGAGAAGTTTACTTTCTACCCGGTGTCCCAAAAATCGACGTTAAGCCGGAAATAGGTGATAGGGCAGCTCAGAAGCCATCGATTTAACCCCGATGTATGTTTAGCGATTTTCAGTACTTTCGGAGTTATTAATCATTTTAATCGGAATTATTGTATGTCTTCCTTATGTCCAGGTTACGAAAAACCCTTGAGTTCAAGCATTATTTCAAGATTCTTTCAGTAGTTTCTTACATTCATAGAACCATTATGAACTTAGGACATTTTTAAACATACTTGCCAATATCTTTTTCATGACAATTTTTTTGTAATCACATATAGTTACTTTCTCCATACTAAGTGGACCCTAGTTCCCTTTTCATCTTTCAGTTAATTACACAAAAAGTAGTCGTGAATATTTTTTTGGCAAATAACTTCAAAAGCATCCTAAGTATATAATGATTCTATCGATGTAAAAAACGACTGAAAAAATCTTGAAGTAATGCTGGAACTTAACGGTTTTCGTAACCTGGACATAAGGAAAAAATACAATAATTTCTGAACATACATGGGGGTGAAATCGATATACCTTATATGGTGAGCTGCCCTATCACTTATATCCAGCTTAACGTCGACTTTTGGGACACCCTGTATTCTTTCCTGACTGCCTGAAGTCTTTGACCTGTATGTAAGTAATACATAGGTACCTATGTATAGGTTAAGTTACAATGCCAGCATGCCGCGTTTCCATTAACCACCCGCCAAGCAGCATTCGCATTGTTGTTCCGGTGTGGGGATAAGACAAGCGGTGAAATTACTAGCATAGAGGCATTCCATGTTAGTCCTCTGGGTTGGCAACGCATTTGATGTCTTAGAATTGCAGTCTTGAGAATTCAAATGTCTATAGGCCTCAGATTTCGCTAACCATCAGGTGGCCTGAATGCTCGTGTGCCTTCTCCTTGCCATGAAAAAACATCGGTGTCGCTCTCGATAACTACCTATAGTTAAAGGCGTGAACATATTTCACGCTTCTAAAAGCGTAAATGCTATTGGCTCTGATGTTGTGACTTTTCGAATTCTTTCTACAAAGGCAGCCAGATTCTCAAAGCTCTTCTTTGTTACATCTATTTTGTTTCCATTACACTCTTTCCTATCACAGTCGGGTGTATACCAAAACAACGCAGTGGATTTGTCAACGTCCTTTTTGCTGGAAATAAAGCATGTTTTCGACTACTACTGGTAGCTTGTTCTTTGAACCGACCTGGGGCCCTAGCCAAGATGCAAACGCTCCTATCGTTTTTCTTTTCTATCGCTCAAAATGTATGGGATGACAGACGACCACGTGGTTTATCGAAACGCACGAGAATGTCATCCCATACGTTTTGAGTGATAGAAAAGAAAAACGTTAGTGGCGTTTGCATCTTGGCTAGGCCGAATAGAATTCGGTCTTTATTCTAATCGAAAAAATATATTGGTCTAACATGGTGTTGTTTTAAACTGACCGCCATTCAAATAAAAAACAAACGGCTTTCACTCCTGAGGTGTATTTGCCTGATTTGAGTTAATTATAGACACTCCCACGGACTTATTAGAGAAATAAGTCCATGGATATCACACGCGAGGACAGTTGTTCGGTAAAGGGTATGTTCTCTTGTGGACTAAACAGAAGCACATGGGGTTAGCTCCACGTGCTTCTGTCAAGTTGGCTGCCATTAAAGGCAAGTAAGTGAGAGCTATACGACAAAGACGACCACATGTGTCCAAAGTAATATGGTTTTAAGTAGTGGAATAGAGGCCCTGGATATTTTCGAACAGTTTAACGACACGTTGCCTCCAAAGCTAGCGGTCCTAGGTTCAAATGGTCCATGCTAGCGGATGGTGGTAGCGATCCGGACGGACCTTGCACAGGGTCCTACCACCACTAAATGGTGTCGTATTTTTAACGTTTGTATACACTAATGCCGCTTGGCTGTATACTAAAGGCCCAGGTGTCTAGATGAAATTCGTTAATGGCAGCCGAGTTGAAAACGTTACTAAAACACGTCAAACGCAAAATCGTTTTAACGAAGTAGAATAATGGCCCATAGCTGTAGCCAAGATGCGTTCGCTAACTAGCGTTTCTATTAGTTTGGTTTTAAACCCATCGCGTCACTGGTAGATCACGTCATACGAAAGGCCATGTGATCTACCAGTGACGCAATTATTAATGGGTTTACAAACCAAACGAATACAAAGCCACAGTATTTCAGACACAGGTTAAAATTTAACATGTAATAAAATCGAATCCAAATATTTTAGAATTTTAAAGTCCGTTGTTCAATTTAATTCCAAACTAACATGCATGCACCGACGTGTATACACACGTGTATACCTAAAAAATATCTTCCATCTTTGGCAGTCGAACCTGCATATTAAATCGAAAAGAGATATCGACGTCATGGGACCTCTTTAACTAAAGAAAGAACGAATTGAAGACATCTTAAAAGCTATCACTGTTTGAATAAATGTAGCATCCTGATTACCTTTTTCCAAGATGGCGGTGTGTACGTCGACGTCATAAATATGTTTACACTTTAGTACCATGTCACTTTCATTCACTGAGACATATATAATTATATATGAAATTGTCTCAGTGATTGAAATTGACAAGGTACTAAAGTGTAAACATATTTATGACGTCGATTGGCCACACCTCTAACCTCGGATTGAAACGGAGCACACGATCTTTAAATAATATTAAATCATGTAAACAGTATAAATTGAACGTCTGTATGACCAAGTCGAAGCTTAGCCGAACGAATGCTGCGACGCACTATCGGCTCCGTAATTAATATAGTTAACTTGGCTAATTACATGATTCGCGTTACTCCATGATACCATATTTAAAGCTTATTTTAGCTATATGAACTAATTTTAATCATTTAAATGCAACCGTAGGCAGAGCTACAGAAATACCAACAACTCTAAAAATACTTGTTTATAATTCTCTAACTACATTTTGCACAATCAGGCAAAGAAGTTGACTAGTGCATTAGTGACAGGTTGCAAACCCATCGCCTAACAGTACTACGAGCCCTTATTCCCTGAGTCGCCTATTACGAAATCCACGGGAAGACATGGAGTGGCACTATTCTAACCTGGCAACCACATGCTTTCTTCTCTTTACATTTTAAAATAAAAACAGTAGGTGAACATTTTTTTTTTAATTTTCAAATGTTTTAAATTACTAAACGTTTTCTCAACGTCCACTGTGGTCAACGGGACATTCACGATATATTTAAAAATTATTAAAACCAGTTTTCTGAATCATGAACGATATTGCCATTTATTCACCTTTAAAGACTATGACTAAATGACAAGAACATGAACTATTTTATCTTAAGTGAAACAGATTTTTTATTAATAAACACGTATATCGATATTAAATCCCTACGACGTGCCGCGAGCACACGTATGGTCATGAAAGTGATGTAGCAAAATGTTTTATCGACAAAAAATATATCGATGTTACTGCCAAAATCTAAATGTTATGCGACATAAATGAATATTACTTATTGTCTCCTCATTTTTAAATAGAAACAAATTAAAACGTGTACCTATTTATATGTTTATTTTAAAATAGTTTTCATGATATACATTCAATATTTTTTCCAAATTCGATGGTATTAATGATTCCCGTATAGATGAAAATATCCACTTTAAACTGCTAAACGTTCTATCAACGACCACAGTGGTCAACGGGCATTCTTTAAATATTTATAATGACTCAAAGCCAATTTCTCATTTATGTTGGTTATTGAAATTTCCTCACCCTTTATAAGACTGTTTACTTTTTTCTTGGTGTCATAACCAGTATTTAATTACATCGACCTCTTTTTTATCGATATGAAATCCCTAGGACGTGCCGCGAGCACACGTATGGTCATGACAGTTCTTAATAACCAGGCGGTCGAGTTGGATAAAAAAAGGAGTTAAAAGGGAACCGAGACTCAGTCAAAAACGAGAAATATAATCTACCAAAACAGAAAGGCGCTCTTGACCGTGCAAACTTCATGCACTTTCACTCCTTTTTATTTTTAAATGCAGCACCGCAATAGCTGCAACCTGGAACACGAATCAATTCATACTAACAACTTTGCATAGATTGGATGCGAGTATTTTAGCTGTCACTGAAAAATGAGCTCAAGTTTAGAAAGCATAAGGTTTTCTAACAAGCCTTGTGCTAAACGTTGACGTGAAACCTACTTTAACATGGAGGCCGTACGATGAAAATTGCTTTAAGGAAATCCACTAAACAAAAGAGGCTTTGTGTATTCCACACTATTGTCAAGCCGTTGTAAAGGAGAATGTTGCGTGAAACTTACCCCGCTACGTTATGGAATTGACTGGTTAAGTACATAGAACGTGTACGCGATTTCAGCCTTTATACACGCGAGCCGAGAGAGAGGAATAATAAAAATATTTGTATGAAACGACGTCGCTAGTAAATTATTCATGGATTCTTAGTTCTGCTAAGAGAATATTCGACTTTGAGTCTGCGAAATATCTATTACGTACGAGTAAATAAAGTTGATCGGTTTCTAGTTATTTTTAGCAATACGGAAAGTATTGCGATAGTAAGTTTATTTTTAAACCCTGACAAACAAAAGGGCTTAGGTATCTGGGTACCTCTGTGTCTATCTGGCATCGTAGCTCTCAAAGGAATGGACCGAATTCGACGTATTTTTTATTTAAAAAGCGTTTTTAATCGGCATGGTTCTACGCTAGGTTTTATTAAAATTGTTTTTCACATTTCACGCTCTAACATGACTCATAATAGCTATGTAAAGTGATGCATTTAATCCCTAGGGATTAAAGTGACCTTTTACTCCTTAGAGATTAATATACTTTTTTAATTTCCATATGTTAAAGCCATGGAAAAGCACAAACAGCCACATACATGATGCCATCTGATCATGTTGCCCTTAATGTCGGAGTGCGCGGTGGAGCCAGTGGAGGGCAGGCTGGGGCTGGGCATACAACCTCCACCGCCTCAGTCTTCGTTTCGGAAATGTCGTCAACGAACTATCTCTTAATGTATCATTTCACCGAACGCTATTTTCTACTGAAACCATAATGATTTCAGGCTATCTTAAATATTTAACCTACCCGAACCTTCGTAATTAATGTTTATGATGCCCTGAACACATTACGGTTTTTACCAAAAATAGCATTCGATGAAATGAAATTCGATGAATGATAGCATGCATTCGATGAAGTGATGAGTTACCTGTAATAACACATATACTAAACAGAACAATCCGCTATGTATTACGGTTCAAAAATACAGCATTTTAAAATTAGGGCAGACGGACGGACGAACAGCGTAGGCAAATAGGTCCCGTTTGTCACCCATCGGGTACGGAGCCCTGCTAATTATTCTAATGACCGCCACAGATTATTTCCTATCTGACCGTAGACTACATTTTAATTGGTCGGTCGCATCATTAACAATTCTATTTGCCAGTGACGAGTGAACTGGTTGATAGCTGACTAAGTGATAGTACCTAATGTAATTTTCCCACCGGCAAAATTAGCGGAACGAAAATAAAGGTGTAATTTTTAACGTTACAATTTAACGTGATAAAAACAACGAAATGTATTTTCCTTAACACAATGACAGATTTCTCAATGCACAAATCGTTTTGTGTAAGGAAAATAAATATTGTTGTTTCTCTGTAGTAAAATTGTTACGTTAAACATTACTCCTTTATGTCGTCCCGCTAATTTTCAAAGGTAACTACTACTAGTTTTTATACGTCGAGGTAAAGAGTAGTTTAAGAGACCGTATACGAAATTTTGTCGGTTTTGCTTTTTATCGTGATTTTATAGTTATAATACTTTTTTATAACTTCAATCATTTCAGTTATGATCGAATAAATGAGTTACGAATGAATAAGCTGTTTGTCGAGTATTATGATGTGAAATTTGGGTTGTTTAAAAACAATATACATTGCTTTTTTATTCGACGTTTTTTATGGTAATGGATTAATTTTGAACTGAAGTTTATTACTGTTGTTTTAATTTTATGAACGAGAGTTTTAAGTAGCCGAAATTAATAACAATTGTTTGCCCATTTTCTTTAAAAATTACCGAGTTGATTATTTTTTTACAGCAATAAATTGTAATTTATTCATACCTTTTAGACGTCAAAACGAATCGTGAATATGCAATATTCTAAACCTCTCACAGTAAAATTCACAAAATAGTCGCCGGTCTCAGGTCGATTAATCAAAATTACATTATAAAAACAAAAATGTAGGTAATACATTCGCTGAAATTCGAAATTATCTTTCGTGTTGCGCATTAAAATTTGTAGTAGTAAAGTATTTCAACTGTAAAATCACGTAAATCAGCGAAATCGGCAAATTTTCGTATACGGCCTCTTAATGTGTTTATTTGTGTGTCGACATCTGTGTATTTGCAGAGAATATGAACTAAAGGCATAGACTTAAAACAAAAGCGTCAGATCCTGTCTCGAAAATTTCAATATGAAAGTTCGTTAAGTTAAGAAAGTAGGTATAGAGTCCATTTCTTAGTAAAACTAGCCGGAAACCCCAAGGTGTTGTCAACTCGTGTAAATAAAACTGGTCACCAACCGGTCACCATGGTCGTAGAGCCTATTACAATGTCTGCAGACATAAACATCGTTTATATATGCAACAGTTTGCAACAGTGTACGAACATGATATTTTAACTAATAGAACTGTCTCTTTTTGGCACACTGAATCCCAATAAGACTGTGCATATCAGCTATCTAAATGTTACCTTGTATTTTATCGCTCCTTTGCCTTAAGGTTTTATTCTATGTGAATTTTTCGTCACCGAAAATATAGACTGAGTAAGCTCCCACTGCCCTGATGAGATTTGTCTTGGCGGTATCTCAGATAATACTCCAGTAGCAAATGCAACCTTATTTCTAACAGCAGAGGATTGAATAAGCTTTGGCTATTGAATTTGAGATACCGCCTTCTGGCCTATTAGGGTAGCCTAGACGGTTGTCGAGGGGTTAATTCAATTAAATACAATTTCAGTTTTCGAAAGCTATCTGATACGTATCGCTATTTATTAACATTCATTATTAATAAAAAAAATTACAAATACACAAAGGAACAAATTTTAATAAAAATTAATATCCTGGGAAAATAATAGCTATAACCAACTATTCAGAGCCTATATATTACGCGAAAATAAAAATTGCTTTTTAATTCGGCCGCCATAACTGTCATGTAAATAGGAGCTATCAACACGATAACAATTGAAAAAAAAAAAAACATTTATTCACTGAACACAAGACACATTAAAAGTAAAAAGAGTAAACAAAAAAGAAAAACAAAGTGGTGGGTGTGTCTTCGTGGCAGTGAACCGGGCACTGGTTCAGCATAATGCTGAGGTGTTAAACACCTGCAGCGCTGATTTTCAGCCAGCTCCGAGTATGACTGACGGACGGAACGTTACAATGTAAAAACTAGTAAAATAATGGAATGTAATTACTTATTATTAAACAAATAATACTTTTAAAGAGATATTAAAGGAGTTAAATAAAACCTTTGCAAAACCTACTAAGCTGTTCAAGAAACAAAACTCAAATTTAAAGAACAATAGGATAACAGGTCAAAGGCAATATTGTTTTTCGTCGTAGAATAGTGGCCTAGTTTATTTTCCAGAAGTGGCAACCCAATTTAAATCAAATCCAAAAACATAACCTAAAAGTATTCAAATGGCCGAAATAAATATAACGATAACCTTCGCAACGAACTGAGAACTTACGAGCTTTGAACCCCCTCGTAAAAAAGAGGGTAGAAATCATAAAACATATGATAATCCATACCCGTTCGCACTTGTGATCCGATGAATAATTTTAGGTATATAACGTAAAGTTTTCTTGTGCGATGCATCCGAAAGTGGACTAGCGAAAGGGGAACGATTTTTGACTTTCGAGCGCATTCTATCTTCTATCTTAGTCCTCAGGGTTGGGAACGCACTTGAGGTCTTAGGATTGCAGTCTTGAGAACTCAAATAGACTGAGTGCTCGAGTGCGCGAGTTCCACTCACACTTTACCGTTTTTGCAATGAAAGTGTTGACACTTTGCAAAATATTAATTGCCTAATGGGTGCCAACTAACTTACAGTTTGTTTAAAAATCCAATATTTTTATTATTTTAATGAAAATGAGTAAAAAAATAATTACATGAAGCAGTGTAATTAAATTGGAGTTTACGAGTTAATACTTACCAACGTTAAATGCCTTATTATCTACACCAATACATTACTAACGTCCACTTACATTGTGTTTTTTTACCTATAATTATCCTGAAAACACTTTATGTTAATCATTTGAGGGTTCCTACATTAGAACAGGTAAACTAATTTAAAAAACCGGGCAAGAGCATGTCGGACCATGCTCAGTGTAGGGTTAGTGTAGCCGTTAAGTACTACAAACATAAAAATCAACAAGTAGTAACTAAGTTTCTATTTAAAGTCGAATTGGTGCCGTCTTAGTACGTCGTATTTTCGTAGGTATAAACACTTTAATCGCCTGTATCTCAAGAACTAATTATGTCTACATAATCGTGATAGTTTTCCTTTAAAATTCGTTATATGCTCTTTCATTTAAGTTTTTTTTTAGCTTTTTAGTATTTGTAGTTTTGGCTGTAGGGGGAGGGGGGCGGGGACACTTGAGTCTAACAAAAAGTAGCGCTTTAAAGGTTAATATTTCATAAACGGATTACTGAATCGAAAAACTGTTGTCACAAACCTATAATATTTTTGATTAAAGTAACTTTCTTTAAAACCTATCTAACGACACCCCACACTATAGGGTAGACGAGAAAAAGAAAACATTCCCACGTTACGTGTAGGGGAGGTACGCTAAAAATTTTTTTTTTTACTTTTTATTGTACCACTTTGTTGGCGTGTCTAATATGCATATTCATGCCAAATTACAGTTTTCTAGTACTAAGAGTCTCTGCTCTAGGTTGCCGACGGACGGACGGACGGACATGGCGAAACTATAAGGGTTCCTAGTTTGACTACTGAACCCTAAAAAGAACATCATGTTCTGTGTTTTTGTTGCGTTGGTTACTACTTACCAACGCAACAAAAACACAGAACATGATGTTCTTTTTCAGGGTTCAGTAGTCAAAGGGTGAAACGGGACACTATTACTAAGACTCCGCTGTCCGTTTGTCCGCCTGTCTGTCCGTTTGTCACTTGAACTTTTCACAGATGATGTATTTATGTTGCCGCTATAAAAACAAATACTATCGTTGTCTAGTACCCATAGTACAAGCCTAGAGCTTAGATTGGGACTAGGTCATTTGTGTGAGATTGTCTCCCGATTTTAATTTTCCTCGCAGTGGTTGAGAAAAGCACTAAGTCGGCCTGCAAAGTGCAATTTATGGACGCGTA
Source organism: Acleris holmiana (assembly GCA_949316455.1). Taxonomy (NCBI): domain Eukaryota; kingdom Metazoa; phylum Arthropoda; class Insecta; order Lepidoptera; family Tortricidae; genus Acleris; species Acleris holmiana. The sequence goes on from OX438762.1 coordinate 84,782,854, forward strand.
CACTAACTATACACTCGCCAACAATGTACTAATAAACATGTAAAAACCTGTTTTTAAATGAAACAAGTGAAAATGGGTCAGTAATCATATTCCTCGATTTTTTTAACGACTTCTCACTGTAGAAGGCGAAGGCTAGACGTACAATAAATACTTTGGGCCATCAATACAATAAAAACTGATAGATTACATTTTATTAACGCAATACACAGGCAAGGCTACACGTTCAATATTTATCACGTCAGTACTGTAACGTATTTCGTAGAGTTCAGACGTGTACTGGATATGAAGATAAAAACTATACTGAAATGTAACAGTATTTACTGATCATGTAGTCTAGTGTATTGACGGATTTCAATATTTATCACAAACTGCCATCCAGAATCCAGAAATATAGATTTCCGTGATAAATATTGACATCCGTCAATACACTAGACCACACGATCAGTAAATATCACGATATATGATAAATATGAGTAGATCACAGTATTTATTGTACGTGTAGCCTTCGCCGAAGAGTGTTACAATCCGGAGAGGCGATTCTTGACTTTCGAGTGCTCGAAATCAAACTCAAGTAATATAAATTATTTGCACACGAAAATTTAAACGATTATTTTCGCGTGATGTTATGGGTATGGGTACCGTAGAAGTTTAACGATTGCGGGAAACCAATGGATGCAGGAGGTGCAGGACCGGAATAATATCATGATCCTGATATCACAAATCTCTCACAAATGGACCTAGTCCGAAACTAAGCTCTAAGCTTGTTTTATGGGTACTAGACAACGATAAACATACTTATATAGAGAAATACATACTTAATTACATAGAAAACATCCAAGACTCAGGAACAAATATTCGCGCTCATCACACAAATATCTGTCCTTACCGGGATTTGAACCCAGGACCGCTGGCTTCGGAGGCAGGGTTAGCCATGATTATAATAACATATGATTGATAATAAAATGATTTCAACATTTTTCTTCATTTCTTTATCAAACACGGGTCTATGGGTGTCCTGGATCTTTAGAAGGCGTACATGGAGCCGAAGTCAACACGCAGAGGCCCTTTAGAAAACTTTAATTTAGAAACTAATGCGACACCAACCGGCGATTATCCCTAAGTTCACACTATAGAAGTATTCTTCCACGGACTACTATCGGTTAGTGTACGACTATACGTCTATATGTAGGGAGATGGACACATTATATTAGGTTGTATGATTCAAATGATATGGATTGGTGAACTGGGCTATTGATGAAACTATGGCGTCTGCCTGGCCAATGCTAATTACTTTGGTTGAAATGGCCGACGGTGACTCACCAGCTCAATGGATTGGGACTCCCACAACAACTGTACCTAACTAATTAATCTAACATTTATAAGCTAGATTTAGAAGTATCATTTGAAAGCTCTTAAAGTTATGTACAACAATTAAGTTTCTTTACAATAAATGAGTAACACGCAAAGAAAAAGCACTATATACACTTAAAACTAACCCAGTTCTGTATACAAAGTATTTTTAGGTACATAAATATAAATTAAAACAACAAAAATAACCCCAAAAAAACACTACAACGATAACTGCAAATGCGGCTGCGAATTTCAGCGTTACAGAAAATCAATTTCATTTAATGTAAAATTGATAATGCGAAATTGAATTGAAAAGGTTGCAAATCAACGTCATTTAAAATAAATTAGTAGGGCAATTGACTCTAGACTAGTTGGTACGAGTAAGGAACCGATATCAATCGAATCGTCACTTGTTTATTTCGCGTCAGCTCCGCCGGTCATGTCTGCCGCTAACGCCGATAATGCATACAACAACTACACGACCGAAGATCGAAGATAGAAGATCAACAAAAGGAGCCTGATAAAAAGGTGAAATACTATCTTACAACGTCCAAGAATTAGTATGCCTTAATTATCATTTGTTATATAAAGTCAATCAAAACATAAATAGATAAACAGGGAAGAGATGTCAATAATGACAATAATATAGTGCTGACACTCGAGTTTGGAAGTGCTATATTTGTCGTTATATTAATATGGATGTGACTCTTAATCCCGGCACTGCGTCAGTAAGTATTTAAATTTGCCTATAAACATTAAATATTCAGTGAAAATTATAAATTGCAGACTTCTTTTTACATTTTTGTAGCCAATAAAATATTTTCATACTGATGTAAAGGTCCATTCTATGTTATTACTTTTTAACTTAGTCGTGAGGTTATTTACAAATATTTTAAACTATGAACTGGTTACTAATCAATCTGCCAAGATATTTTTTTAATTGAAATATTAAAATGTTATTTTTTTCAACTATGATTACGAGTACATTTATTTCAAAGTTGACCTGTAGTTTCGATTGATATCATGTAAAATCTAATAACAACATAAGTCCCGAAATCCCGGAGTCCCGGGACATATACAAATTAGCACAATGTTTAAGGGCATTCACCGCGAGTTGCACAGGGAAATATGATTAATGTTTATAATTGAGCTAACTACGCCTTGCTTACGGGTTATAACGAAAAATAGTACTAAATTCGATATTTGACTCACTGAAAATTAAATAAAACCTCGTACTTAATAATTGAGATATGAAGTTACACATAATTTCCCGAACATCAACCTCAGTTGCAACCGTTTTTATATAATTACATAATAATACATTTTAAAGTCGTGGTCAACTACAAGGTCGTATGAAATAATAGCACTTTAAAGCTTTACATTATTGATCTGGGCTATGGAGTTTAACACATGTGGTAACGTTATATGAATATTAATTTTGTTTTTGCGGAGTTTATTAAGTTTGTTTTTGATTTATTTTAATTATAGTAGAAAAGACATTTTTAGTTTAAGATAAAGTTTAAAACCAAGACGAAATAGGCTAGAGAGACTATCATACTTATGCTGTCCCGTGTTAAAATTCTTAACAAACCGTAAACCGCAGTTCTGGAGTTAACAACGTCGGAAATCTAGCTCGGAATTGAACCTATGTTTTAATAAATGAGAAGTCTCGCCAACTTAGAATTAAACAGAACCCCTGGGGACTTAAGGCTGAATGGGGCTTCGCTGTGCCAAGATTATGGCGTTCTGGTTGAAACCTGGAATTTTAAAGTTGAATTTAAATTGAGAGGCATTGTCAAGCAATTATGAAGAGTCTGTTGATGTAAGGAGACTTGGTAAAAACTTAGGAACTTGCTTCATGAAACTGTTGTTACTCTTACGTACTTGGGTAGGTAGCTGATAGAAATACATAATTGAACTGATGATTAAGAGCTTGGCTTTATGCACGCATACTTAACCGTTACAAACAATTCTCGCACAGCCAATAAGCATTTGTTAGATAAACTTAGTAACGAATTTTTACATCGTGTTGTTTCGTATTGCAAATTTAATTATTCGCGTTTCTTCATAAAGCGTTCATACCTAATGTTCGCGTTCATTTTCTTCGCATATTTTACCAGTAGATTATTTTACTAGTCGCATTTTTTTTCAGCCTAATTTGACAGAGATGGAGTAGACGGAGCTCCGCATAGCGGAGTTCCTATTTCTGGGCTATTTTGGACCTACGGGCCTGATATAAAAACGAACGTAACGTAACCTACCTATGAACTACGGCTCTATCTCTGTCAAATTAAGTTCGAAAAAAATGCGACTAGTAAAATATTCTCGGTAGTTAAAAGGTCAGTCCAACTGAAGTCGGCGTCCCAACATATTTTTAACCAAAAGCCGAATTCAGTTGGACTGACCTATCATTTTAAAAGAAGTAATTTCTTGCTTTTCTTAAATACGTTGAAGTTGTTATAAAAAACTACATTTGTACGTGTCCGTTCTCTTTTCATATTCATGAAGGGACAAAAAAGACTTGTTTTTTGCATATCGACAACTTATTCAAAAGTCGAGAGCTACGTTGTCGCCATCGCCCATCCGGCTTGCTTCCACTATCTTATCCTTTAACCTGCTGTCAAGCAGTACCCTGAAGATCAAGAGCGTCGCAACCTGACGACCTTCAAGCACTATGACGCAGTCTCACAGCAAGCCAGGCAACCCGCACTGAGCACCACTAGCATTCTGATATATCTCCATGCCTGGTGTCTACAGTGTGCACAATACTCTCACTCAACAACGCGACTCACTGCGTCCTACTACGAATTTTCTGCAAGATAACCACTTGATTCGACAGATCGATTTTTTGCCCCCGTAAGCCGCTAGAGCCGTTTTTAACACGTTCAAATACACAGCACCATTCCCAAAATCACAAATTAAACTCATTTTCTACAGTCATGGACACGTCACGCACTGTGCCACCGAGTGACGGAAAAATATATGCAATTTCGTGCACTAAACATCTTACCGAATGTGGCAGCTCGACCACGGCCGTTACGTCCACAGCCGTTATGTGTCGTCGTTCCCCTTTTAGAGTAGTGCTAAAGGTTGAGGTTGCCCTAAAGCTTTTTTGATATGGCACTAGCGGCACAGGTGTCCGTGCGTCCTATAAATGGTATGGGAGCTAATAGCAGGCCGTGGACGGAGTTCCGCTTTTGGTGTAATTAAAAACACCGGCCACAGCCGTAGTGCCATATAACGAGGGTCTTAGTTTACGTCTCTCGACGTATTCCCCGTGAAGGTGATAAGAACGTGATTCCAAATATTTATACAAATATTGCTCTTTAATACGAGGATTGTTTATTGTTTTAGCGGCAATAGAAACTGAAACTGTTTACCTATTACGGTTCACGGGATATATTCTGCTGATAGACAGACGGACAGTGGAGGCTTAGTAATGAAAGTTCCGTTGGCACCCTTTTGGTACAGAACCCTAGAAATATTCGTGCACTTTTTCAAAGCATTATCGTCTTTTCACGTGATGAAATAAGATCGAAATTAATTAACACTCACGCTCAGGGACGCTTTAGGAGATTATTTGTGATGTTACTTTCGATTTTATTTGAACACGCCCAAAGCCGATAATTGTTTGGCAGAAAAAGTCACCGCGTTGAGCTCGTGTGCGCTATATGTGCGCCACCAAGTCTTTGTGGGATGTACTGCGTATAAAAAAGGTTTCACTCAAAATTCCCTAATAAAAGGATTAACTCTGCGGCGATCTTCTCCTTTTTGAAACGTGCTAGATTTTTATCCTGTTACATTTTCCCGCCCTGTCCGCTTTTAGATGCATCGCATGAGAGCATTTGTGTTTCATAAAAACTTGGATGCACGGACGTTATTTAATTTAATGTCGCCTCATGCCGGGTGGACCTTGGCGAATTTGAAAGAGATATATGTCCTAGTAGGATTTTAGTAGTAACGAGTGTTAGGGATACTGGGTATACACTACAGGGTGAAATAAACAAACGCCACATGAACGGCCACTACCTTTAATATTGGAATTAGTGAAATCTACGCATACGCAAAGGACATTTACTAATATTTTTATAAACAATAAATGTTGCGAGTAAGTTTTTTTTTTTAATTCGTCAGCCTTTAACGGTCTTCTAATTCACCATCTAGACAATGATACGTGACAGACGACAATTCGGTTTACATTGCAAAATTAACACGTTTATACATCACTGGGTTTCATATAAGCTGTGCCATATGTTGAAATGTCACCTGTCACCTGTCACCTGTCATTGTCAGTATTGTGAAATAAGGGGCAGTAATCGAACTGGTCGAATATTTGACAAAACAATAAAATCGCGTTTACCTCAATCTGCCTTCTACATATTAAAGTATTTGTCTATATACTTGAAGTCTTAGCACAGATGCAAACGCTTCTTACGTTTCTGTTTTCGAGGTCGTCGAAATGTAGTTGACATAAGCGGTCGTCGCGTTCTGTCATCACATTTTATCGATTTATAAATCGCTTATAATGGAACCAGTAATAGACAAGGACGAATGATGGATATGATTCATATTTTAGGTACAGAAGATAAGGGTTGTTCATTTGTTTCGCACCGATCTATTTATGATCGTATTTATTAAATTAGGAGTTCGTCGATTATTATTGGTGTATGTCAGCTAAAAGTCTAACACTGGTACCATAACCCTACTACTACTATAGATACTTCTTGACTAGGCTTTTATTACTGATTTTAAATTTAGTATACAAAATATTTAAGTCAAAGCCATAGGATAAAAAAACTAAAGTACATAATATTCAAACGAAAGTAGTAAATTAATAATAATAAAAAATACTTTAATTACTAGCATAGAGGCATTCCATTGTAGTCCTCAGGGTTGGCAAAGCATTTGAGTTTATAACGCATTATAGTCTTGAGAATTCAAATATGGGTTTGAGATTCCACTTACCATCAGGTGGCCTGAATGCTCGTGTGCCGTCTCCTTAACTTAAAAAAAGATAAAGAACAACCTATAAAAAGAAAACCCCTTCTAGCAGGTCCGCCCGCGGCATGGTCCCTATGACACTGGCTGCATTACCTCTCTGGAAAGCTAGCTAAATCCTTCCTCCAGCCACCAGCTCTAGGATCTCCGGAGGCGTCTATGGGATGACAGTCTTACATACATACATACATACATACATAACATCACGCCTTCATTCCCAGAGTGGGGTAGGCAGAGCTACAGAAATACCAACAACTCTAAAGACTTACTGATATTTCTGTAACCCCATTTTGCACTAACAGGCTAAGAGGTTTACTAGTGTATTAGTGACAGGTTGAAAGCCCATCGCCTAACAGTACTACAAGCCCTTATTCCCTTAGTCGCCTCTTACGACATCCACGGGAAGACATGGAGTGGCACTATTCTAACCCGGCAACCACACGGGTACGGGACGACAGTCTTAATGAAGCGTAATTACTTAATTTTTCACGGTGAGTTTAAAAACTTATTTTAAACGTGTCACCGCAGCGCTTAACTTTTCCAATGACGGCCCTTTGCTCTAGTTCTATTTACAATGGCGTGTCGAGTCGTGTGACCTCACACGTGTTGTACCCAAATAAAGGATAATTTGCTATCGACCAAAGGGGTGGATGGACAGATGGACCGACGCGGTAATATCTGTCTATATATAGAAGGAATACGATTCAATGATATCTGAAATCTTGGATTAGTGATACACGAGCTCACTCGCTAGTAGTAAATGCTTGTCTTGCAACTCTAGACAAAACGTATTCGGTGAACGTTATCGTAATCGAAAATGTGTATTAACGTAAACTGCTGGGTGCTGGTCGCATCGACAGTTTTCTGAAATCGCTTATCTACACACGTTATAAGAAAAGCACCACAACTCGATGTGCCAGCACAGCCACCACCAAACGAGGACTAGCTTTATTGAAAAGTTCCGCGGACATTCCGATCTCTGCTAATAAGTATCATTTCCAAAAGTTGTATTTGTTCATTCTTAAAACGCAGGGGAAACTCTTTTTCTCTGTTTTGTATGCACATATTACTTAATTAACACAATTCGCCATACATCCCGCATCGCTACATAGTGAAGAAATAATCTACACGAATATTATAAAGAGGGCAGATTTTAAAAGTCGAAAACAACAGTGAAGCTAGTATTATCACGCGACTATCTCGCTGGCTTACGTCAATTCCATATATTTGTCTATCGAAACATAATCACTAACCATTGTCTGCCTAATGGACCGATTTTGAAAATTCTTTCACCATTAGAATGCCAAATTATCACTAAGTAACATAAGCTATGTTTTATTTTGCTATGCGGGCGGAGCCATTTCAATTCATACAGTAAATGGAAGGAATAATTTGAGGTGTAAGTACCGAAAAATTTTGCTTTTACGTTTATCTTCAAAGTACACACCGCTTGTAGTACTGTTAGCCGATGGGCTTGCTACCTGTCAGTAATACACTAGTAAACTTCTTGGCCTGATTGTGCAAAATGTGGTTACAGAATTATCAACAAGTCTTTTTAAAGTTGTTGGTATTTCTGTAGTTCTGCCTACCCCGCTCTGGGAATGAATGCGTGATGTTATGTATGTATGTACACACAGCATACGAATTATAATTTTTTAAAATTAGTTCATGAACATAAAAATAACATTTTGACTTTTTTATTGTAGTTAAAATACTGTAGGAAAACTGTGGGAATATCGTAAGGCATTTTTTAAGTTACTTTGTGATTAATTCTCAAGGGTATTCAGACGGGACCACCCTCAAAAGAATTATACTCATGAATAAAATATTAATAATCGGTTGACGACTGGCTGAGACGTTTGAGTACACACAAATACAGATAATTAAGAAGTCCTATTTTGAAGTCGGTGTAAAACACAGTGAAATCCTTTTGCTGCTTTTTTATATTTTTAGCGTATTTATAACCGGAGATCGGACAAATTGCCGTCATGACTCGCAATAATGTGGACATGACTCCCAATTAATTAAAATAATTAAATTATATTCATTGATTTTTTAACTGTAATTTAATGTGGATCTTTTGCAATACAGTCATAAATAAATAATACGAATAAATAAAATGCATTAATCATCTATGTTTAAAAAGTATTCTCAAATGACTCTTCCAGAATTGCAGCATACAAACAAATGACAAAACACAATTACACGATGGAATGTTTAAATCCACACGGTATCCGATTATTAAATGAATTTGGCAAGTGTGAAGTGAGTTATACAAACGTTTAACAGTTACAGTGTGTATATCCGTAAATGTAACCAGATTTTGCAATCAGATAACGTTTGATCGCAATAAAACTTCATTTCACAACATTTTTAATCAATCCCGCACGTAATAGAGACGTTTTAAAAATAAAATAGGATATTATATTGAGTAATCTGTACAGCATGCGAGGAGAAAAAGGAAGCCGTTAAAATTTGTTGGAATCCGGTAAACAATCCTTAAAATAAATCCAGATATTGAGACTGCCATCCAATAACTGTCAAGAAGAGAAATTAGACTCTGAATCTAATTGGCATGACAATATGCCTAATGGGAATATTGTCATCCCAATGCGATGCAGAGACTATATTCTCTGCTACGTATTGGATGCCAAACTGAAGTCAGCTCCATTAACGTCAGTAATAATAATAATAATAATAATAATAATCACAGGACATTGTCACACAAATTGACCTAGTCCCAAACTAAGCTCTAGGCTTGTATTATGGGTACTAGACAACGATAAACATACTTATATAGAGAAATATATACTTAAATACATAGAAAACATCCAAGACTCGGGAACAAATATTCGCGCTCATCACACAAATATCTGCCCTTACCGGGATTTGAACCCAGGACCCCTAGCTTCGAAGGCAGGGTCACTCCCAACAATGCTAGCGTGTCGTCAGTGGATTGCGAAAGGAGTTTCTCAGCTCATAAGTTCATTTTAGATGTGTAAAGGAAAAAAGTGAACACGAGAAAGTTAATTATTTATTTAATAATAACTTTGGATCAAAATTAAAATTCAAAAAACAATAAATGGGTAAGGTCCAAAAAGTTGGGCACGTTAACTCACTCAACTAAATTTTCTATAAAAAAGTTCCGTTGTGACACGAAAATTAGCCATACATTAATTGCAAGGATACTTATTGTCGCACCACGGAACTTTTTTCACTTTTGTTGTTTGTATGGTTAACTACGCTTAACTATGGTCCAACTATTTGGTCCTTACCCAAATACTAGTTTTACATATATATGTTTATACGTATCTGATTGCTATTATTATAATTATCCTGAGTCTTGGATGTTTTCTATATATTTAAGTTTATATTTCTCTATATAAGTATGTTTATCGTTGACTAGTACCCATAGTACAAGCCTAGAGCATAGCTTGGGACTAGGTCAATTTGTGTGTCATTGTCCCCTGATATTATTATTATTATTATTTTTAACTTATCTTCTGTCTCTTTAATTGTTGTACGTTTAGCCATCCGCTGTTTTATTTCCCTCTCAATCGCTCAAAGGTTAACTGGAAGAGATTCTTTAAAGGAATGACTTCGCCTTTGTGTTTCTGTTTCGTTTTTTGCTATGTTATCTTTTGTACAATAACGAGTGTACATATATAAATATATTAATTAATTTAATTAATATCTTTTGAGTCATGTCCACATTATTGCGAGTAATGACGCCAATTTGTCCGATCTCTATTTAAAAGCGATTATATCCAGCTATACTGCCCTATTTACCCAATAAGCAGTATCTCAAACTCAGCTACCAAAGCAGTTTTAATTATCTTCTGTTAATAATAAGGTTGATATTCCTACAGGAGTTTTATCTGAGATACTGCCTTTTGGATTAGGAGGGCAATATACAACAGCACCACTTTCAGATGAGTGTTAAACGAAAACGTAATTATTATAAGCCAATATGCCACGCATTAAAAATATCAATTTAGTTTTGGCACAGATTCTTATTATAAAATATTAAAACATATTTAATATTGATACTATCTGTCATCGATCTGTCATTAACTCATCGCTAAAGAAACGGACTACTCTTCAAGAAAAAACCTAACATACAACTCGATAGAACAAAAACAAAATGGACCTCCTTGATACATTCGATGCCACGAAATAGCGATTGTATGTAACTTAGACACACCACAGTGTCACTGGCACTGAATTGTGTAACGGTAGCGCACCTGAACAGGGGTTCGGAACCTTTTCTGACAGTAATTAGAAGCACGTGCTGTGGTCAGCGCTTTTGGGACACCGCTTCCTGCACGCGATGCCCAGGGGTAGGCAACTGTTTGGTTTGAAAACATTTTACACGTTTTGTAGCTATCTTTTTTGTAATAAGCTAGCATGGCCACTTCTTTGTGTCGCGGTAAAGAAAAGACATCGCTTTATTTTAAGTATTTTTGACTTTTTTATTAGATGGTTGAATAAACTTCCCAAAAGAACAATCTTTGAAGGTAAGTTGCGTTGTTTTTTGTGTACCATGTGTTTGCTATATTAAATTAATCTAAAGATACCTTGTTTGTGAACATAAACCTAAAAACTAGTTCTTATGAAAGCAATAAAATAGTACAGTTCTAAAAAAACATCCATCCCTTTAGAATACAAGGACAAAACCTTTCAGCCTTCAAATACAAACTCCTAAACTCTAAACAAATTTGTGACGTCACTTTTCACACGCCTCGCCAATCCGTTAAAGATATCAGCGTCATCTTTATCCTATTAATCCAACGCCAAACTGACGCGTACCCAATACGGCTCAAGCAAATCCACTCACCAAAATCTTGACCAGATCGATGCGACACTTATAAAAAGGAAGCGCTCGAAACAAAATCCACCTAAGCCTCAAGGAAAAATATTTTCTTTCGAAACGTAAGTTTTTCTTACAAAACAGACTTATTTTTACCGCCCCTAAACTCTCTCACACGTCTTCAAGTTTTGCCTTAAGGTTTATTTTCGTTTGGTTTGTTGAGTTGGAGTTTTTATTGTCGCATAGGGGACGTTAGGGTTGTCACCAGCTATCAATAGCGGGTATAAACTGACGTGTAGGGTGGCTTAAATCGATAAACAGTGTTCGGGACTTAGGGCCGGGTCTACTGGAGGCTTGACAGGCTGTCTCAAGTTATATCGTGAATAAAACATATTGTTCGTTGGGTTTGCCGAATTAACCTGATTAATGTGAGCGAATTGCGGAGAACAAATAGATAGTATGAGTTTCGGGAATTATACATACTCACTTGGAAAAGTCGACGTTAGGATTTGCCATTAATTTTTTTATACATTTAAAGAATTTTCTTGAGGCCTGAGTTGCTTAGCAAAATTTAATTTGAAATGTAATTGGAATGTTTCATACCTACTGATTATATAATTTATGCAAGACTCTTAAAAATATAGATTAATTTTTAAATCATTTTTTTTGTTACATAAACTATTGATCAATATTTCGGAGCAAAGAGAACGACACTAATCATTAGCTAATACAATCACTGATTGATTCCGCAAATAAACTTAAACCCTAACAAATTAATAATTTGAATACTCCGTCATTTCAGAAATCGCTGCAAGCGTACCCTTGATTCAATCCACTATAAAATTAATCCGATTTCAATCGGAATCGTGAAACACATCCGGGTTGACGAGCTCTGCCCGGAAACGCGTAGTTAGGCAAGATGGCCGGATCCACCAAACTTCCGTTCGCAAACACATCAAGTGCATACGGCTCATAATAATTGCGTGTACAAACTTACCGTGAAAGTTGAAAGGTGGTGCTTGTGTAGCGCGATGCATAGAATTGAATATGAGGGGTGGTTGGCTTCGGTTCAAGCCGTCTGTATTTGTAACTTTGTTTTTTTTCTACCCCCTTTTTATTAGCCGGACATCTGTTATGATTTTTCGAGGGTGATTGTTATGACATAAGTGTTGAAGCTTGACATGTCGGTAGAGTACCTGTCGTTATGCGTGATTCATGCTTTTGTTCTAGTATTGGCAGATTGAGCAGGGCCGAGACTCTACACGTTAAAAACGATATCGTATTTGACGTGTTTCCGTATTGTCAACGTTTTGATAACTCTTATGTCATTTACAATAATGGCGACTGTGACATAAACGATTCTAAAACACGTCAAACGCGATATCGTTATAACGCAGTTGAATAGAGGCCCAGGGCTGGAATTCTACAAGGTAATAACGATATCGTTTTTGACCTGTTTCCGTATTGTCAACGTTTTGATAACTCTTATGTCATTTACAATAATGGCGACTGTGACATATACGATTCTTAAACGTGTCAAACACGATATCGTTTTAACGCATCTGAATAGAGGCCCAGTACATAATTCTTAAGAGGCCGTGTACGAAATTATGCCGATTTCGCTGATTTACGTGATTTTACAGTTGAAATACTTTACTTCTTCAAATTTTAATGCACAACACGAAAGATAATTTCGATTTTCAACGAATGTATTAGCTACTTTTTATTTTTTTATATTTTTTATTTTGATTAATCGACCTGAAACCGCCGCCTTTTTTGCTAATTTTGCTGTAAGAGGTTTAGAATATCGCATATTCACAAATCGTTTTCATGTATAAAAGGTATGAAATAATTACAATTTATTGCTGTAAAATTCGTCTAAATATGTAAGTATGAATAACTTTTTACCACCTTTATATATTTTTTGTGTAAATAATTAATTAACTTGGTAACATTTTATAGAATATGGACAAACAAATGTTTTTTATTTCGGTTCCTTAGTACTCGTACTCTCGTTCATAAAATTAAAACAACCGTAATAAACTTCAGTTCAAAATCAATCCATTACCATAAAAAACATACAATTTAAAAAAAAAATGCAATACATAATGTTTTAAAACAAATTAAATCTCGCATCATAACACTCGATAAAAATAAAAAAACGTTGCTCATTCATTCGTAAATAAATGATATTTCATGTTGTGTATTAGAACTTATAGAAAAGAAGTATTATAACTGTAAAATCACAAAAAGAAGCAAAACCGGCAATACTTGTATACGGCCTCTTAAATAGAACAGTATACTACTATAATGATAACTTTTTTACCTTTAAGGGTTCCGTACTAACTCATTAAACGTGACAGTTGAAATTTTCACAGATGATGTATTTCTATTGTGACTATAACAAAAAATACTAAAAACGGAATAAAATAAGTATTTAAGTGGGACACTATTTAACATCGGGACAATTGAAACTAAAAAAAAAACATATAAATTCTAATGTTCTATAGATAAATGGTACGGAACCCTTGGTGCGCGAATCCGACTCGCTCTTAGTCGGTATTTTATTATATTCCTTTAATGCTGGTTCAAAATCTAAAGTTTATTCACGCCTTTTTTTTCTGCCAAATTAAGAGTCCGTCGTACTATACTTTATAGACAACTTATACTCCTATTTAAGGTTATGAACTATTATTACGTCTATTACTAAGCATACACTGATTGTCCGTCAATCTGTCCTAAGTTGAAAGAACCGTTGCTTTAAGCTAATAATACAGAACAAGATTCGCTGAGAAGAACAAAGAACACTTAAAATACCAATCGAATTTCAAACTTCGCTATTCAAACTTGTTAAGTAAGTATGTATAAAATAACAGTGTATTATTAAATATTCCTCCCCGAAACTGAAGAAACTTAACCATACAAGGTGAAGGGGTTCAAAGTGTTGAAACTCGACAGCTCACGATCTCGAGGCGGCGTTCCCAACTAGTCTGCCGTTGATTTCATCTTGCTTCTGTACTTACTAAGTATACTTCGTACTTATCAATCGACTTAATCTTTAAAACCTCAACAGACTAATTGAGAAAACAGATCTTGGCTGTTGAAGTTTATAATAGCTTATAACTTCTATTCAAACTTATATCTAAATAAATGGTTTTCCCCCGTGTGGTTGCCGGGTTAGAATAGTGGCACTCCGTGTCTTCCTGTGGATGTCGTAAGCTACTAAGGGAATAAGGGCTTGTAAAGTGTCATTCTATGGAACTTGCTAACTATGTAAACAAGCCGCCATACTAAAATTGACATTAGATGTCAATTTCAATATATTGTTTGTTTACATAGTTAGCAAGTTCCATAGAATTACAGTATAGTACTGTTAGGCGATGGGCTTGCAACCTGTCACTAATACACTACGTTTGACGTGTTTTAGAATCGTTTATGTCACAGTCGCTATTATTCCAAATGACATAAGAGTTATCAAAACGTTGACAATACGGAAACACTTCAAAGACGATATCGTTTTTACCGTGTAGAATCCCAGCCCTGATTGGTGATATCGAAAAAGAATACATGAGGTTTTATTTTAATATTTAGTGGTTTGCCTTTGTTTTCGTTCTGTCAACGTTTTGATATTTTTTTATAAATGAACATGTATGACATTTTATTTATATCTCTAGAACGTGCCCCGAATTAGAACATTTATGGTCATTTATTTAGATACATACATAGCACCACGCTTTCATTCCCAGAGCGGGGTACGCAGAGCTACAGAAATACCAACAACTACAAAAAGAGTTGTTGGTAATTCTGTAACCACATTTTGCACAAACAGGCTATGATGTTTACCAGCGTATTGACAGTTTGCAAGCCCATCGCCTAACAGTACTAGATGCTAACTATCAAATAGGTAATAATAGCAAACCAATATAAAGCTAATAAGTAGGGTTACGAGTTACGACCTTTAGTGGAAAATTGTGGTTCAACAATCAGTATTGTCATTTATTTATTGATCAGTCATAAACAATCCAACATTTTATGAAACATGTTTAAAAACTACTCTAGTTTAACTAGCTTTCTGTAATTAAACGCCGCCGAATTGGTATATGTGTTTGGGAGTTACGATATACACTCATACACACAGATACAAACATAACTCCCCTCTACGTCAAACATTAAAAATGGCGGTAGCTCAGTCAAAACTGTAGCAAAGGCAACCTTATTACTAACGGGAGTGGGTTGAATCTACTTCGGCCATTCAATTTAAGATACCACCTATTGGCTTGGTGTAATGAATGTAGTCATTATGTAAGTTAGTTTCACTCTTTCTATCTATTCAAGCATTTCATTTGCTTCAATGGTCTATATCGAGTGGCATAATCATTGTTTTTCCTAATGTACAGGGCCTCTATTCAACTGCGTTATAACGATATCGTTTTTGACCTGTTTCCGTATTGTCAACGTTTTGATAACTCTTATGTCATTTACAATAATGGCGACTGTGACATAAACGATTCTTAAACGTGTCAAACACGATATCGTTTTAACGCACCTGAATAGAGGCCCTGTTTGGTCGACAACATTTTATACAATAGTAATAGTTTTTTTTATTATTATTAAAAACGAACCTAACCTAAGTAATACACAATAGAAGTTAATTAAACTCGGTAATTTCAGCCAAAAATGACGTTACGCAAATGTCTTTAAGTTCACGTCGGAATCCGAATTACTTGAGTATTCAATTTATTTTCTTAAAATAATGCACCCAGTAAAAAGAAAAAGTGAAAAAAAAGTCACATCCAAAGTCATATGTATGGTATGAAGGAAACAGCTGTTTTTCTTTTCTGTAAAACCTTAATGCTTTTGACATCTTAACGTATTCACAACGTTTACAGTAATGAGATTGAAAACAACTATATCATGTCAAAGTTTAGTAACTAGT
Source organism: Acleris holmiana (assembly GCA_949316455.1). Classification (NCBI taxonomy): domain Eukaryota; kingdom Metazoa; phylum Arthropoda; class Insecta; order Lepidoptera; family Tortricidae; genus Acleris; species Acleris holmiana. The sequence goes on from OX438762.1 coordinate 84,798,948, forward strand.
AAACTAAATAAATAAACATCACAGTGAGCTAAAGCTAGAGAATGTGTTTATATTTTAAGCGAAATTTTGCGCATTCCTCCTGTGTGAAACGGAACCGCGTAAACTTTATAATTCCTCGAGATAAATAAACTATGCCACTCTCCCATGCAATCCACGTCGATCTGATTAGCGAAAGGACGAACTAGCAACCAAAAAACTTTCGCATTTAATTACTAAAGTACGGGGCGACGTTTCACCGTTCTCTATTTCCGCAGTGATTGTTAAACTTAAAATAACAAATAAATTCTTACTCGTCCAGATCCACATTTAGCGGTTACAATAATGAATTGAATTAAATCCCCGCTCACTATAAAAAGGCTGTGTTTCGACTCAGACGTCTGACGGTCGGCGGTGTCAATCAATTACATTTAACCACCATACATGACCCTTTGCAACCATTTTGGCTGAGCTGGATAGGGCTCAAATGAGCCTGGTTTGGTGTCTAGTGGAATTTTCGTAGCGTAGAATGCTACGCAGCTTCAAATCCTTTGCCCCGCCTACTATTGATCGAGGCACGCCCACTCGACTTGAATTTTCGTGTACGAGGAGACCCATTCCGCTTTAGGTGCTTGGTTTTGAATGTTGGCTGTATTTGGCCAAAGGTTGGGCGCCCCTGGATTTTTGTGGATTGCTTTGGCAGTTTGAGTTTTTTAAAAATCGAACGCATGGGTGAATATTTGAATTCTAACAGACTGCTGGGAGGTTGTTTTAGAGATGAATGTATGTATGAGTGTATGGGTTCTGTGATCGCCCGATTTCGACAATAGAGGTGTCGTTCGATTTTTCATAGCGTCGCGAGTGTCATAAAATAAAACAAAATGGGGGATACTTACTTATAGTTATAAATATAGACGACAATATTAAATTAAGCCGTCATTTTTAGGCTTGCTTTCTATTTCACTTGTTTATTATAATGTTATTATTGTACAAAACGAAAAGTTAACTTTGTAAACGTAGAATTAAAAGTATAAATATCATGCGCAATTGAGCAGGATTTTTTTTTAAAACTGTGGATTATCACAAGAGTAAATAAATAAAAATAAATCTGTACATGGGTCATTTATTGATCATTGATGAGATTGATCATTTTAGGTTACCGTCTTTCCTGTACACACCGAAAGTTAATGTTTTTAAGGCCTTATTTTCTGACTAAGCCCAATCCCGTAAAAACGCCGTCATGACTGCTCTAGACCTATCATATAAAACATAACTTATATGCACACAAGCTATTAAACTATTGACCACAGGAGATACAACTTTTGTTTTTAAGAGTGTGTATGACCCACTTACCTATAGCGAAGCAAGACAACCAGGACCGAGATTCTGCACGGTAAAAACGATATTGTCTTTGTCGTCCGTATTGTCAATGTTTTGATAACTCTATGTCGTTTACAATAATGGCGACTGTGACATAAACGATTCTAAAACACGTCAAACGCGATATCGTTATAACTCAAAAGAATAGAGGCCCAGCAGGCCTATTATGGTCGCCTTTATCGCGGTGGATAAAGCAACCGTCACTAGACAATAATCAATTGCTGTTCGTTTGTCTCGCTAAAACTCGAGAGCGGCTGGGCCGATTTGGCTGATTTTGGTTTTAAAATGTTAGTCATAGTCCAGGGAAGGTTTAAAAGGTGCGAAAATAATTGAAAAATGCACCGGGAGAGTCAGAAATTTGCAGCGGGACGAAGCCGCTGGCGGGCCGCTAGTAATCACTACATAGTATAAAACAAAGTCGCTTTTTCTGTCCCTATATCCCTATGTATGCTTAAATCTTTAAAACTACGCAACGGATTTTGATGCGGGTTTTTTTAATAGATAGAGTGATTGAAGAGGAAGGTTTATATGTTTAATACTTTAACCCGGAGCAAAGCGAGGGCGGGTCGCTAGTATATAATAAATACATGTTTTTATGACTATGTTGTTATTTTTTTATCTGGTTAAATCGAAGCATCTTTGTTTGTTAACCAATAGTCAACCCTATGGTAAACTTTAGACATCAACGAATATTTAAAGTATTTTAAGCACTAAGCCTATTATGTTAACTTTAAAACTATAGGTCTTCTATTATCTATGTATTTATATTAAAATGAATCCCTATTCCCCTTGGTCACGGCATCACGCGTGAACGAATGGACCGATTTCGCTTATTCTTTTTTTGCTGTTTGTTATTGTCACCAGGTTTATTAAAGAAAATAAATTTGCTATGGGGCAAAGACGCTGGCGGGTCGTTAGTTTATTATAGAAAAGAAAGAATTTATTTTTAGTAACTATTCGAATTATGTACTCGTAAATCACAATTCTTAATAAATGAGTATTTTCTTTTGTTCCTTCTACGATGTGACGGTCATTTGTCAGTCTATTTGACTCATTTAACTACATACATAGCTCGAATTTCACTTACCAATTACTTAATTTATTTTAACTTTAATAAGTTAAAGCGTAACGAACAGACACACGGGCATACAGTTACTCTCACTTTTATACTATTAGTATAGATAGGGTAATGACGAAATTAAATAACCTATTATTTACGTATTCATTCGTATAACTAACCAACCAACCGGGCATGAGCATGTCGGACCATGCTTAGGGTTCCAAAGCCGTTAAGTACTACAAACATAAAAAACAACAAGTAATAAAACTATTTTTCTATTTATAGTCATTGATAATGTCTTAGACGATTTTAGCAGGTATAAACACTTTAATCGCCTGTATCTCAAGAACCAATGATGTCTACTTAGTCGCTAAATATTTCATAAACGGATCCCATAATTGTAAAATGACTTTAAAAACCCGCAATATTTTTAAAATACCTATCCAACGACACCCCCCACTAAAAAGCAGACGAGTTTTTTTTTTGTCAAAGTGACTTTAGAATTTAGTTGACTTACACAAGGTTCTTTTTTGAACTAGTAAAATTTGACGTGGGCCTCAGGAGGATAGGGGAGGTACACTAAAAGTCAATTTACCATTTTATTGGCGTGACTAATATGTATATTCATGTCAATTTCAGCTAAGAGTCTCTGAGCTAGGCTGCGGATGGACGGACGGACATGGCGAAACTATAAAGGGTTCCTAGTTTCTTTGAAATCTTGAAAAAAATTAACAAGGTTTTTTTTTACTACTTTCTTGGCTGGACTAATATGTATATTCATGCCAAATTACAGCGTTCTATTACTAAGAGTCTCTGCGCTAGGCTGCGGACGGACTGACGGACATGGCGACACTATAAGGGTTCCTAGTTTGACTACGGAACCCTAAAAGCCATCCTTCAATTTGAAGCTGATACTTTACTAGAAAACACAATATTATTGAGGGCGCTACTGGACGCTCGACGTCTTAAGGGGTTCATTGGGTAGAGAAACTTTTAACTTGTGAATTCTCGAGACAATGAAGCAGTTTGGTAACAAACTTCAGTTTTGCGATGGGACACCAACTAATTTTTGTATAGTCTAAGTTAAATGGGTAAGGTCCAAGTTGGGCGTGCTAACGCAATCAAATTTTATGTCCTTTTTTTCACCGTCATTGTCAAAGGAATTTTTTTCACCGTCATTGTTTGAATGGTTGCCGGGTTAGAATAGTGCCACATGTCTTCCCGTGGATGTCGTAAGAGGCGACTAAAGGGCTTGTAGTAATGTTCGGCGATGGGCTTGCAACCTGTCACTAGTAAACTTGCCTGGCCTGATTGGACAAAATGTGGTTGCAGAATTATAAACAAGTCTTTTTAGAGTCTTGGCATTTCTGTAGCTCTGCCTACCCCACTCTGGGAATGAAGGCGTGATGTTATATTATGAATACGTATGTTTGCATGGTTAAGTACGCTTAACTACGAGTACCTATGGTCCGTCTTTTTGGTCTTCACCCAAATATGTATACACTTTTGCATATTTAATTTAATAGAATCAGAATCAGAATAATCTTTATTCAAGTAGGTTTACAAATAATAAACTCTTTTGAAACTTCATAGTAGCGACTTAGCCTAAATTGACTGCAGGTTCAAATCGCGACCGATCAGAGAAGAACCTGTAAGAAACTCTGTCGGATGTCTTTTTTTTTTTTCGACGTTCGCAACCTTTTGTCGTAAGGACTAAACATTTTATTACAAGCAATTCAGTCCCAAGCATTGTTATCATTAATATAGTCTTTAATACTATATATAATAACTCTAATGTACCCCTTTCCTTTCCCTCTATTGTTTCTTCTACAATTTCTTTACCAGGCTTACATATAAAATATAGATTTGGTAGAACCTTGTAAAAGGTTCCAACTGGATCTCTACCATCATCATATCCTTTAACATACACAGTGTTCGCATTGTTGTGTCCCGGTGTGGGGATTACACTACCTCTGAAATTACTAGCATAGAGGCAGTCTATGGTTCTGAGATCTTATTATCAGGTGGCCTTCTCTATACCATAAAAAACAGCCAAGTGCGAGTCGGACTCGCATACGAAGGGTTCCGTAACATTATCTATACAACACTAGACACTATATCATAATTAAAAAAAAACACTTGTTGTATGGGAGCCCCATTTAAATATCTATCTATTGATTTAATTATTCATTTTTAAAGTGAATATACAAATTTATATTTCAAGCGTCTACCTGTTGCCGTTATTAATATCGAGCAAAAATCGGCATGAAAATCACGTTCATTGCAACAATTATTATATTCTGTTTTTAGTATTTTTTGTTATAGCGGCCACAGAAAAACATCATCTGTGTAAATTTCAACTGTCTAGCTATCACGGTTCATGAAACACAGTCGGGTAACAAACAGACAGACAGACGGATAGCGGAGTCTTAGTAACAGGGTCCCTTTTTACCCTTTGGGCACGGAACCCTAATAAAAATCAATAAAAGTATATTGAGAGTAGCACTTGTGTAAGTTTTGTAGGCATGCTGCCGAGGTATACAACGTCTAACACGTATACACACACAACTACGAACGTAAGGCTTAAGTGATTTAACGACCCCATATTTATACCCAGGGCTGCCACCCTCCAGCTATAACAATTACCTTCTAACTGTTATGGTTATAGGCACCGCTAATGCTGATGCACCCTAGAAAGCAATCACGCCTTTAATGGCGGACGGGATATCTTTAGGTACTGCCAGACTCAAATATAAACATAGTTGACTATGTCTATGTGCCGTTATCGTACCGTCCGTCTGTCACTAACGGAGCTGGCTAAAATTCAGGGGTGATTCTCTCAACACAGCGCTGCGTCGATCTCAAAGATAAGTTTTATCCGGCAAGTTTGAGTAGTCCCGTCGGAGCGTACAAAACACACTTTAGCGCGTGCCTTCTTAATTAGGCAGCTTTATACGACACCGAACTCAACTTACCTGTCTGCTGATATGATGATTCGTCAAGTAGTTTTTGCGTGAAAGCGTAACAAACATCCACGCTTTCACATTTATAATATTAGTAAGGATGAACGTTATGAATTATGACCCATCATATATTTTGAACTTTATATATTATGAATATTATGATAAGATCCTGTACGGAATTGACGTCAGCCACCGAGATGGTCACGTGGTACTATCTCGGTGGCTTACGTCAATTCCATATGTTTTTCAATCGAAACATAATCGCTAACGATTGTCGAATGCAACTTGTCTAGCCCCACTGAACTAACTTCCCAACGCTTATGTGCCCGGCCTTAATTACTGTTCCCTTGACGGCATAATACGGAGCACCTGTGCCTTCCCACGCAACTTGGGCTGTAAAAAAATTTACAAAGCACTCAGCTCTCAATTATACGGGCATAATCGCGTCGCTCTTGAGACTTTCAGACAATCTTAAATCATGCTCCCTTAAATTCAGCAGGACGTTAGGGCGGATGCATAATGCTCCTTTATTGTAAATCAAGTAAAAAGAAATAAATGTGCCAATGACATGTTTTTACACGTAATTTTTAAGGTGAGGTTTTTAGGATTTCACGTTTAAATTTTAGTATGCCGGCAGTGCAGTGTATATATCTGACCAAAGATTTGAACATACATACATAACATCACGCCTTCATTTACAGAGTGGGGTAGGCAGAGCTATAGATATACCAAAAACTCTGAAAAGACTTGTTTATAATTCTGCAACCATATTTTGCATAAGTAGGCCCATCGCCTAACAGTAGTACTACAAACCCTTATTCCCTTAGTCTCCTCTTACGACATCCACGGGAAGATATGGAGTGGCAGTATTCTAACCCGGCAATAACACAGGGTAAGGTAGATTTGAACATAGTCTTGTATTATTTTGCTCGTCATGCGGTTATACTAAAGATTATAGTTGTAAAAATAAGTATGTCGTTTTCACATAAAACTTGAGAAAAAAACACATGTATTCAGATTAAGATATTACAATAAGTTAAGAAATAATTATACTAAAAATATCGATAACGTTTTATTAATATACTGCTATTAACATACATTTGAATTATTAGATACATATTTTATTAATAAATAAATTAACTATGATAACAGGAAAATGAAATTTTAAAGCACTCGCTATTGAGCACGTCCCCTAACAACTGGGTTTTTAAGACTCCGTCTGAGACCTTAAGCGAGAGCGAGACGCGAGATATAGAAATGAGCGAGTAAAATGGCCAATGAGGGTTCTTAAAGTAATTCGTAGATATTGTTTAATGCTTTTTTGGGGGACCAAAAGGGATTGAGGATTTACGGAATTAATAATTAGTGCACTTTGGTGGGGTTGTTTAGAGAAAATAGGAAGGTGAGTTATGTATTTCTACCAGTCTATGTGTGACGGGTTTAGTAAATCACAGGACAATGTCACACAAATGACCTAGTCCCAAACTAAGCTCTAGGCTTGTACTATGGGTACTAGACAACGATAAACTTCTTACTTATATAGAGAAACATATACATAGAAAACATCCTAGACTCAAGAACAAATACTAATGCTCATTACACAAGTATTTGCCGTTACCGGGATTTGAACCCAGGACCCCTAGCTTTGAAGGCAGGGTCACTACCAACTAGGCTACTAGGCTAGCTAGGCTTGGTGTCGGCTTAGTGTAGCTAACTTTCGGTGAAAGAGATTTTTAAAGGTTTTTCGGGTCCGGTTGACATCTGTTAGAAACCCTAGGGTCTTTTTATGACCTAACGCATCTAAAATTGACGAACTTAGGCCGGGTAGGGCAAGAACATCAACGGGGCGTCAAAGGGGCAAATTCTTCAACACAGCAGATGCGGCTAATCATTTATTTTTCAATGTATTTGTCTTCAATACAATTAAATTTTACATAAAAAGCACCGTTAAACTACACAGAGGTCTCGACGCCTGAGCCTAATATGCTGGTAAATTAAAAAAGTAACACATGCTACATATTTACTAATGAAATCTGGATATTGTTGGTTTGACGGACTTACCCCGTAGACGCATTTGCCCCACTTGACATTGGAAAAGAAGTTAATGATAAAGGAGACTTTATTTAGCACACCTTTGGACACATTTCATGGCCGCTAGTCTACAGGGTTAAAAAGATATTGCCTTTGACGTGTTTCCCTATTTATCAACGTTTTGATAGCTCTTAAGTACTTGACGGTAATGGCGGCCAAATTAAAGCCAATCACAAACACGTCAGAGGCAATATCGTTTTAACCCAGCAGAATTGAGGTCCAGGTAGAAGAGTTTGCTCTAGGCTTGTACTATGGGTACTAGACAACGATAAACTTACATATATAGAACACACGAGCTTCGCTTTTTACCGTTAATTATAGTAATTGCAAAAGTTTTTCTTCGTTCCGTTTATACGGTTGTTAGAATAACAAAGTTTTATACGACACCGTATTTAAGAATGGAAATTACTCCACCGACGAGCATCTTTTTTACCTAGTATAAAACAAGATGGCTTTCCGCGTCTATCCGTTTGCCTGTATTCTGCTAACTCTTAACCACTCAACGGATTTTAGACACGATATCTCTATCCACCCGAGCAAGGCGAGGGTGGATGAACTTTAAGTGTCGTTATGGCTCTTTTTATCTCAAGGTAAACATTGCTTTTCAATTCGATTGCGAGAACAATAAATCTTAAATTATGATGTTGTTATTACAAAAACTTAAACAACCGTTGAAATTTGGTATAGAGGGGATTTTAGTATTTGGGTTTGAACTCTCACTTTAAACTTGTCTAAGGCGTGTTTAAGATTTTTGTAATAACAGGGAAATAGTTTTAACATAGAACACCTTAACACTTACAATTTAATAGGAGGCGGTGGAGGTTGTATACCCAGCCCCAGCCCGCCCTCCACCGGCTCCACCGCGCACTCTTACTTCAAGGGCAACATCATCAAAAGGCAACACGTAACTGGCTGTTTGTGGTCCTACATGGCTTTATATGAGGAAATTAAAAAAAAACCACTGAGAATGACGGCGTGATTTTATGTATGTACGATAACCGGACGGACCCTGCACAGGGTCCTACCACCACTAATGGTATAATGACGAGTATTTTTTTAGGGTACCGTAGTCAAACTACCATGTCCGTCCGTCCGTCCGCAGCCTAGCTCAGAGACTCTTAGTACTAGAAAGCTGTAATTTGGCATTTATATTCATATTAGTCACGCCAACAAAGTAGTAAAAAGATTTTTTATTGTGTACACGTAATTTGAAGATGTAATTTTTTTTCCTCTACCCTATAGTGTAGGGTGTTGTTAGATAGGTCTTTCAAAAATATTGCGACTTTGTAAAAACCATTTCTCGATTAAAGGATCCGTTTACTTTAAAGCGCTAATTTTTGTTAGAGTCAAGTGTGTCCCCCCTCCCCTACAGCCAAAACTAGAAATACAAAAAATCAGAAAAAAATCGGAAATGTAAGCGCATGTAACGAATTTATAAGGAAAACTATCACGACTAAGTAGACATCATTGGTTCTTGAGATACAGGCGATTAAAGTGTTTATACGTACTTAAATCATCTAAGACGGCACCAGGTGACTTTAAATAGTCAATTAGTTATAACTTGTTGTTCTTTTTATTTGTAGTACTTAACGGCTTCGGAACTACACTGAGCATGGTCCGACATGCTCTTGCCCGGTTTTTTATTTATGTTGAATAACATCCAGATAGTGATCTACACGGACAGAGTCGCGTTTCTCAAGATAAATAGAAAGGAATCGTTCCCAGGACCGCTAGCTTCATAGGCAGGGTTAACCAACAACGAAAAACCAAATAACCTCCCGACTCGCCAGGTTTTTGCTTGGGCCATAATGCCAAACACAAAAGAAACCCTATCACTCACTCAACAAGGCTGCATTTTCAATGTTACAAAAATAGGTAGTGTCTGCCTGTCTGCTACCTCTTCACGCTTAAACTGAACCGATTTCGATGAAATTCGGTTTGGAGATAGTTTAAGTCCCAGGGAAAGACATAGGATGGTTTTTATCTCTGAAAATTTTACAGTTCCCGAGCGAGCATTGATAGAACTTCTACGTGGAGTCGCGGGAAAAGGTAGTGTCGAAATAAACTACAATAATCGAATTTCCAAGTGGACGTTTCACACATAACAAACTAAATGTGGTAACAAAAACAGCCTTATTTACTGGCGTCTCTAAAAACCTCCCTGTTAATTATAAAAAAAAAATATCCCTCGGAGGAGGGGTCCCTTATTAGTGACGCCATTTAGCCCTCGCTCAAAGGGTAGCGTTAATAATTAAACAGAACCCGGTAGGAAGATGTCACAGTCTACGCGGCAGGTTTTAGACGAATTTGCCGTTAAAACAGGGGTAGCAATTAAAACAAGTCTAAAGAAAAGAAGGCATGAAAATCTATGTTTAAATCTATCCCACTAATTCCACTTACATAAATGCGAAATTTTGTAACGCCTGGAAGTGCTGCAACGTAGGGATTTGAATTTGTTTTTAAATAAAAAAATAAATAAAAATAAAAATAAAAATCATTTATTTCAGACCTCATTACTGATCCATATTTATATGTTAGTAACACACTACTTAAAGTACTTAATACCTATTTGTTAGTAACACTACTAAAAGAATATAAAAAGAAATGAAATGAACATGAAAATAAAACGACATCACACACACACATCAAACCGCTCACTTGGTCCTTCCTATGGCAATGCCAACGCAAAACTTCAGGAAAGGGCAGTCTATTCGTTCAGCCAACACCCTCAGGAGACCGTTGCCACTGCCTCGCACACGCTTTAATAAAGAGGCGACTCGCTTCCTTCTAACTGCGTAGAAATCGTCGGTATATCTTTCAGCGAACATACCGGACGCACTACAGTGCCTTGGCAGTTTCATCAGCATCCTGAAGATGTTGTTGTACTGAACCCTCAGTGTGTTATAGGCACGCTGAGTATATGCCACCCACAGACTGCTTGTGTAAAACGATTGACAATAGGCTTTGAACAACGTTATTTTTACTTGCTTTGTACACTTTGCAAATCTGCGAGTGAGCATATTACCCCTTATTGCCATGGCCCTTCTCTCTCTCTTGAATGGAAATAGCTCCTATTACCAAACTGAATTCAAAGATAAAGATTTGGTCATTTGTGTTTGTCTGTTACGTGTTTACGGCTGGACCAATAAAACAATCTCTATGAAATTTGGTATCGAGATAGCTTGAACTCCAAGAAAGGAAGGTAGTTTCGCCATGTCCGTCCGTCCGTCCGTCCGCAGCCTAGCACAGATACTCTTAGTACTAGAAAGCTGCTATTCGGTATGAATATGCATATTAGTCACGTCAACAAAGTGGTATAAAAAAACGTAAAAAAATTTTTTTTAGAGTACCTCCCCTACACGTAACGTGGGGATGTATTTTTTTGTCGTTTACCATATAGTGTGGGGTGTCGTTGGATAGGTTTTTCAAAAATATTAATTAATTAATAGGCCTTGTGAAAACAGTTTTTTGATTAAGTAATCCTTTTATGAAATATTAAGCTTTAAAGCGCTAATTTTTGTTAGACTCAAGTACTAAAAATCTGGAAAAAATCTTAAATGAAAGAACATACAGTAGAATCCGGATATAACGACCTTCAAGGGACCGGCGATACTATGTCGTACTAACCGGACGACGCACAAAACGGACGGATTATCTCATAAGTACATACATTACTTAACTTGTATATATGTATGTACATACATATACATATAACTTACGAATACAAACATATGTATTAGTTACGTGAAATTAAATAAAATGGCATTAAATAGCGGCTCAATCTTATCTTTATTCTTTTTTATTGTGGATATTGTAGAATGACATACGCCAAACTCCTTTGTGAGGGTTGCATTTGATTCACCGGCTTCCAATCGGTGTAATATTGCACTTTTTTCTTCAATTGTAAAACACTTTCGCTTCACTGAACTCATTTTGTCGAGCTTTATGAACTTGTCATAACAGGTGACAAACACGAACTGTGAGCCAATAAGGAAGTGAAGTGCGTAGGTAAACAAAACATTGCGCGTGTGTCGTTTTAACCGGACGTATTATCATAAATATTGGTCGCTATAAGCAGTTGGTCGCTTAAACCGGAGTCGCACTAAACGGTTATATTTTCTTAGTACCTATCTACGAAACCAAACTTGAGTAAAGATTATCGTCGCTAAAACCGATTAGTTGTTATAAGCGAAGTCGTTATAAATGAATTCTACTGTATAACGAAATTAAAGGAACACTATCACAACTAAGAAGACATCATTGGTTCTTGAAATACAGGCGATTAAAGTGTTTTTACCTACTAAAATCATCTAAGACGGCACCAATTGATATTTTCCGGTTATGCAGTCCCTGCATACTCTTTACCACGATATACTTCTATGCAGATAGAGTCGCAGGCAACAGCTATAACGTCTATATTTATGTTAATTTCCCATGTTATCCACTTTTAAATCAGCCATGTTGGACTTTTAGACACTCATGCTTTCCTACAAATCTAGCTACATTTCGTTTATCGAAATCGACCCAATAGCCTCACAGACAATTGACATCAGGGGGGTGATTATCTCAACACAGCGCTGCGTCGATCTCAAAGGTGAAGTTTTATCCGGCTAGTTTAAGAAGTCCCGTCGAAGCGTACAAAACACGCGGGTGCCTTCTTAATTAGGCAGCGTTATACGACACTGAATTCGACTCAACTGCCTGCTGCCTAATTGAGAAGGCACGCGCTAAAATCTGTTTTCTATGCTCTGACGGGACTTCTTAAACTTGCCGGATAAAACTTCGCCTTTGAGATCGACGCAGCGCTGTGTTGAGAGAATCACCCCCAGGATTTTTTTGATAAGGTGTTCTGGGCCTCTATTCAGGTGCGTTAAAACGATATCGTGTTTGACACGTTTAAGAATCGTTTATGTCACAGTCGCCATTATTGTAAATGACATAAGAGTTATCAAAACGTTGACAATACGGAAACAGGTCAAAAACGATATCGTTATAACGCAGTTGAATAGAGGCCCAGAGATATCAAGTTTAAGCTCAACCAACCCATATAAGACTGAGGCGGCGCCATATTGCCGTATACAATGCACTATGTGAGAAGGCCTTTCGGAGAATGCGTTACGTTACGAGCATTGTAACGGCAATACGCTCGTCTCCGCGCTGCTTCCGTATTCTGTTTATGGACAACTATAGAGGTTGGTCCCGCGAGCAATTTTTTTTTAAAATTATTAGTAGGTAACTGAGAAAATAATATTGAATATTATCAGTGTTTGCTACGCCTGATTGGGACTAGCAGTCGTGTATATGGAACAGGGCTTCTATTCAGTGGTGCTAGACAAGTTGCATTCGACAATCGTTAGAGATTATGTTTCGATTGATAAATGTATGGAATTGACGTAAGCCACCGAGATAGTAACGTGACACTTACGTCAATTCCATATATTTTTCAATTGAAACATTATCGCTAACGAGTGTCGAATGCAACTTGTCTAGCACCACAGGTGCGTTAAAACGATATCATGTTTGACACGTTTAAGAATCGTTTACGTCACAGTCGCCATTATTGTAAATGACATAAGAGTTATCAAAACGTTGACAATACGGAAACACGTCAAATACGATATCGTTATTACCGTGTAGAAAACCAGCCCTGGGCATTTACAAAATAAAGTGTACCCTAGTAAGTTAAGAAACGTCATATAAATGTACCTAAGGCTAATTTTGTCACAAAACTGACAAAAGTTAGCGTTTCTTAACTTTCCTTAACTAGGGTTAGGCTTAACAGCATTTTGTATTCCAAGTCTAGCACTAGATGTGACGTAGAAAAGTACATGTGCATAACAACATATTTTGCCGTTTTTTGTTTTATACCTTTTAAGAACGGCAACCGGTAGACGTTTGAAATATTCAGAGAATATTTAGTTGTATATTTCATACAAAAAAAAAAAGGGTGCTCCCATACAACAAAAGGTTTTTTTCTCGATTTTAACACTCGGTAGATACAGACAGACACCGGGACAGGTGAAACTAAAAGAAAGGTTACAATATAGTTTCTTATGTTGTATAGAATGGTACGGAACCCTTCGTGCGCGAGTCTGACTCGCACTTGGCCGGTTTTTTTCAGAACATCTTTTAACAAACCGGGCAAGAGCATGTCGAACCATGCTTAGGGTTCCAAAGCCGTTAAGTACTACAAACATAAAAATCAACAAGTAATAACTAATTTACTATTGAATGTAATTTGGTCACACTTTAATCGCTTGTATCTCAAGAAACAATTAGGAACACTCGGTTTTTTTTTCAAGATTATTTTTTACCACTTTTTTGACGTGACTAATATAATTTGTATGCATGCCAAATTAAAGCTTTCTAGTACTAAGAGTCTCTGAGCTAGGCTGTGGACGGACGGACGGACGGACATGCCGAAACTATAGTTTGACTACGGAACCCTAAAAGGAACACCATTTTTTTATGTTAAGGAGAAGGCACCCGAGCACTCAGGCCAACTGATGGTAAGTGGAATCTGAGACCCATAGACATTTGAATTCTCAAGACTATCCTAAGACCTCAAATGCGTTGCCAACCCTGAAGACTAAGATGGAATGCCTCGATGCTAGAAATTTCACCGGTTGTCTTATCCCCACACCGGAACACAACAATGCGAATGCTGCTTGGCGGGTGGTTAATGGATAAGATGGTGGTAGCGATCCGGACGAACCCTGCACATGGTCCTACCACCACTAAAACCTCCCTTTTTCCGATTCTCAATTGATTCCACACGCCTCTGCTGGAAAGAGAAAGAGATAGCCTCATTGATGTTGACACGTGCGTGTCAGCGGTTGCTAACTGATTGCTAGTTCGGCCAGCCTCACAAATTAAAGGCACGCTAACAGAGAACATGCATGAAAATCAGAATTGAGTTTCATTAATAAGATTTACGAGAAAATGTAAAAAAAAGCACATAAAACGCATTACACTAAGTTGACCCTTTTAGATTTTGTATAGAATCACACTTAAATTTTGCAACTTCTTTTAATGTTTAGATTGTTTTTTTTTGCATTCTCTTTTTATTTATGTAATAGTTTAAACGAAATAGATGCAAATTTATTTACAAGGTCCTTACATTTTAAATATGGAACAACAGCTGTGACGTTATTCCTGTCGTCGATTTTGTATAGAGAGTTTTTGCAGGCGGGGGTCTGAACTATGACTTTTTGAAGCTTTATATCCTATGAAAAATTACACAATTGGTTTCTAATACATAAAAAACATGATGTATTGAGACCCTCCTCCTGTTTTTGAAGTCAGTTAAAAAGTATTCAAGTCAAGCTATGCAAGTCTAACAAGATTTAAATCCCTACGCAATGTTTTAGTTATGTCGTCTTCGTATGTTAGTTACCTACTATTAATGTATATTTCGCCATATTGTTTACGCAGTACCCAGTGACACTTGCGACGTTAATACAAATCTAACGCCACCTCGCTTATTGAAATCGACCCATCCATCCAGTCTCTACGAGGAACAAAGAACCTTACACACATACAGAGCCTCTATTCTACTACGTTATAATATAAAGATATCGCGTTTGACGTGTTTTAGAATCGTTTATGTCACAGTCGCCATTATTGTAAATGAAATAAGAGTTATCAAAACGTTGACAATACGGAAACACGACAAAGACGATATCGTTATTACTGTGTAGAGTCCCAGCCCAGGTCAAAAAACATTACAGCTTAATTGCAAGCTATACAACCTTTATTAAATAATGTCAGTTCAGTATCTTAGGTATACAGTATACTAGGGTTGACACTACTTTCGTAATTTATTTTTTACGGATTATTTTATAGAACTTTTCTCCATGATTCAATTGTAAGTATTTACGAGTAGGTATGTTAACACTTTGTGTACTAAACACAGAAATTCAAATACAATATTCGCTAAATAGGAATTAACAAAGGTGAACTTGTCCCTTTAAGGGATCTCTTCCAGCTAACCTTTGGGTGGTTGAAGAAAATAAAGCAAAAAAAAGTGTGGCAACAAGTAGACATGAGTACAAAACAAAGTTTACGGAAACTGTATGAACTACATTGTATAGCAACACTGAAATAAACTTTGGATTTCATGCCCTTAACAATGTTTCCCACGATTATGTCAATTATATCGGGTGCGCATTTTCTCACATAACCTTTTAATTCCTATTATCGAAAGTCTTCGTAACCAACATTAATAATACCTACACCAGTTTTATTTTCAGGAATAGGTTAAGTTTTTTTTTTTTTGAATAGAAACAAATTTATTTAAACAAAACACATTAAAAAAAAATACATATTAATTAGAACTAACTTATAAAATAAAACCCTCCATTGCACCCACTTGCGGCATCGTGCCGAGGACGCTCGCAGCATTACCCAGCTGCACTGCAATGCTCAGTCGTTGAGCAAAAAAGGAGCCTTGCCGGTGGTCGCCAGAGACGCCGATTAACTTGTCTGACACTTCTTTTATAAATTTTTTCGTGTCAGACGACCACGGCCCAAAAGTTTCCAGTGCAAGTGCAAATAGTTAGTTAAAAAATAGGATTCAATAAAACAGTTTGTTTTATAAACGTCTTAAAATCGTAAAATTCACTTTAGGAGTTGCGATGATTATGATTATGAATAGCAAATAATAAACAAAATCAGTAGCGAAATAAAAAATAGCAAAAATAATTTTATGTGAGCCAATATGAACCATTATATCGAACACTTTGACGGTAAATTATAGACTAAGTTCACATTTAACTGCGATTACGTCCTTCAGTCATAATTGCCAAAGTGTGCATAATTATTACCGTTACTTGTCGCTTCAACTCATTTGACAATTACGAGTAGTGAACAACTTAATGGTAGTGTTATCAAAGTTATCATTAAACTTTGTCGCAAAAAAAATCATGATTATTTTTAAGAAAGTATTTAAGGGGAGAGCGGGGCTGAAAAAGCCGGGGGTAAGTTGTTCCGATGATAATATAAATGCAAGTAAAAAACGGAGCAATTCGTATGATGTTTGTCGCGAAACGTTATGAAATTATGCCGTTGCAGGAGCCGTTTAAGTTGCTTCCATTATGGTAGCAACAGCCCCACTCTCCCCTACTTGGGATTTTTCAATGTCAAGACGAATTTGTAATATTTTTAAAAGACCTATTCAACGACACCCCCCACACACACTATATATATTCACACGAAAAAAATATCTTTTTTACTTTTTGTTGTACCATTTTGTTGGCGTGACTTATATGCGTATTCATGCCAAATTACATTCATCATTTACATTCTGCGCTAGGCTGCGGACGGACGGACGGACGGACGGACATGGCGAAACTATAAGGGTTCCTAGTTAGACTACGGAACCCTAAAAACAGTAGTGTAGGTGGGCGTTTTTTTTCTTTTTTCCATTTCGTCACGAAAATTAGCCATACATTTAGATACGTTAATTTTCGTGACGAAATGGAAAAAGTTAAATTTTCTTAATTTTGTCCTTAACGATGTACACTTTTTTTTGAAAAATGAAAACGTGAATATTGTAAAGACGCCGTATACGAAATTTTGCCGATTTCGCTGCTATACGTGATTTAACAGTTGAAATACTTTACTTCTACAATTTTTTTATGCGCAACACGAAAAATATTTTCGATTTTTAAGTAATGAGCTACTCTTTTGTTTTTATTATTTCATTTTGATTAGTTGACCTAAAACCTGAAACCGGCGACTGTTTTGTGAATTTTGCTGGAAGAGGTTTAGAATATCGCATATTCACGAATCGTTTTGACGTCTAGAAGGTATAAAAAAACAACCTAAATCTCGCATTATAATACTCGACAAAAACAAAAAAGTAGCTCATTCATTCGTAACTCATGTATTCGATCATAACTGAAATGATATATTTTCATGTTGTGCATTAAAAGTTATAGAAAAGCAGTATTATAACTGTAAAATCACAAAAAAGCAGAACTGGTAAAATTTTGTATACAGCCTCTTCACTTAAGTTGTATTTTTTTCATACTAATTAATTCGCCACGCATTGTAATAAAACATGTGTATGTTGAAATAGCCCAACTAACTTGCAATTAACTGTGCCTTACATACTTACATCTTCGTTTCAACTGAAAGGTTTCAAGTACATTGCTGCTCGATGGGACCTTTAAAAATTAATTTCGCTCTATGTATTAGAGCTATTAACAAAATTTCAGATCTACATGACATGCATAGCCTTCGTCTGGTATAAATAATTGCTCGTATTCCATTTACACAATGTATACGCCATTTATGTTTACCTACATTATGAATTTGAGCATTTCCCCATAGTTACAATAATTAACCCGTCGAGCGCCATAATTCGAACCACTCTGATTTCCAAATTCAAATATCGTTATGAACTATGATGTAAAAATTAAATAGATACATTTTCGGTTTTCCGATAATGTGGATTGTAAAATGATTTGTACTTCACCGCACCCCAATAATTAAGTAATTATAACTGTTCGAAACAAACTGCGACTTTATTGGAGTAATTATAAAGGCAGGAGTAACCACCAACAGGTGTCCTCCGTGCACTCATAGTTTCAGCGCAACAAAACTGCAATACAGAAAATTAAAATTAATGTTAACTGGGCCTCTTTTCTAATGCGTTCAAACGATATTGTGTTTGACGTGTTTTGATATCGTTTATAACTCAGCCGCCGTTACTGACAAGTACGAGTACATAAGAGTTATTCAAGAAGCTTATACCGGGTGTTGCCTGTAATAGGAGGAATAAATTGAGGGATCGTTTCAACTGTATAAACGTAGCAACATTTGTTCTACAACTTTTACAAAATATGTAATTTATTATTTGGGATATTTTCGAACAAACTAAATACTTAGCATTTTTCAATGTACTCCATCCAATAGTCTAGTTGACATCTACTGTCAGCCTACAAACTTCGTAGTTTTTGCAATACATTGCTGGCGTGGAAAATCTAAATGTGTTCATATTTAGTAAACAACAAGTTATTTTCAAAAGTTGTAGAATAAATGTTGTTACGTTTGTGGTGTGGAAACGATCCCTAAATTTATTATACCCGGTATATGACAATGGAGATAGCACGGCGAAAAATTCCTTGAAGCCAAGAAAAGTTACCGTGAAAGACGTCGTGGCAAAGAGAACGGTTTTACAGCAGTAAAGAAAAAAAATCACTCTTATTTGCAGTTGGAAAACGAATCGCGACCTATATTGATGTATGGAGAATTATATTTCTACTCGGCTACGTATCATCCCCATTTGCCCATGTTATACGGGGTATGAGAGGAGGGACAACAGCCTACCGTATAAAAACACTTAGGCGTTTACCTCCTGAGGTGCAACCATTGAGGTCCCCTCAAACCTAACCTAACCTTAACTTTTTTTTTAACAACCTTACCTAACTATTTGTCGTCGAAGTTATAAAAGCATCTAACTACTTAACTTTGAAGGTTGTTTGCAACAAAAAGTCATGCTCGTTTAAAAAAAAACCCTGTTTATACAAACCGGTGCCACACAGTCTAAATGCCATACAACAATGACGCCTTTTAGTATCCTGCTGTTATGATAACCCCTAAATGAATAATTCAATCTTGATTTGTGATATTAGTAATTTGGAATATCTCAAATCGTGCGTTACGCCAAGCTTAATATAATGACAGGTTTGTGTAATACATTATTCAATATTAGCCATCATGTGAACCCAAAAAGTCACGCAAAGGGGCTAAATTGTAACCTCTATTAGAAACTACGCCGTAGAGTTTACAATTTAATCCACGAAATCCAACAATACTTCATTTTAACCTTATAGGACGTGTAGCATTGGAGGTATATAATCAAAGCAACAGGACCCTTGGTACACAAGCTATCGCATTTTACCGGATTTTTAGGGTTCCGTACCTTCTAGGGGTCTGGAAAAGGAACCCTTATAGGATCACTTTGGCGTCCGTCCGTCCGTCCGTCATTCTGACTGTCAAGACCCTTAATATCTCGGGAACGCGTAAAGGTCTCGAGTTAAAATTAATACCATGTACAAAAGTCAACAGTTACAGTCCCTTGAAGCTGTCTAAGTTAACGTAAAAACCAGGCAAGAGCATTTCGGACCATGCTCAGTGTAGGGTTCCGAAGCCGTTAAGTCCAACAAACATATAAATCAACAAGTAATAACTAATTTTCTATTTAAATCAATTGGTGCCGTCTTAGTTGATTTTAGTAGGTATAAACACTTTAATCGCCTAATGTTTCATAAACGGATCCCTTGATCGGAAAATGGTTTTTACAAATCCGCAATATTTATTAAAAATGTTTTAGAAAAAAAACATCCACGTTACGTGTAGGGGAAATACCCTAAAAAATATTTTATGCATAATATTTTTACCACTTTTTTGGCGTGACTACCTAATATGTATATTCATGCCAAATTACAGCTTTCTAACTAGAAAGCTGTAATTAGTACTAGTACTAAGAGTCTCTGCGCTAGGCTGCGGACGGACGGACGGACATGGCGAAACTATAAGGGTCCCTAGTTTGACTACGGAACCCTAAGGATAGACCTGAAGATATTCTTACGTAAAATGACATTATATAAATTAAATTAAATTATTCACATTTCATATTTTTTAAGATATTTTGTGATTTATTTCTCATTTCAATTTCTGTCGATCTCAATGTAATTAATAACTTATGATTTGACATGCTGTGCAATTTATACTGTGACTTTATTTTGGGAAATAAATTTTGAGTTTGAATTTAAAAAGAAACGGCCGCTTATGCCGCAAATAACGTATATTTGGCGACACGTTGGCCTAGTTTGGGAGTGACCCTGCCTCCGAAGCCAGCGGTCCCGGGTTCAAATCCCGGTAAGGGCAGATATTTGTGTGATGAGCACGAGTATTTGTTCCTGAGTCTTGGATGTTTTCTATGTATTTAAGTATTTATTTCTCTATCTAAGTATGTTTATCGTTGTCTAGTACCCATAGTACAAGCCTAGAGCTTAGTTTGGGACTAGGTCAATTTGTGTGTCATTGTCCTGTGATATTTATTTATTTTATTTCGTTACTCTCATCAAGAGAATCAAAATTTATAGGGTACTTTCCATAGACCTGGAATCCTGAAATTTGTCAAGAAGGAAGATCTTACAGCACAAGTGGAGGAAAAAAATCCCAAAATCGTTAATGCGTTTTTAAACTTATTTGCAGTTGGTAAACTAATCGCGACCTATGTCGATGTATGGAGACAACAGTTTTTAAACGGCAAAGTTAAGTTTGTCCCTCAATACAATTTTACATTCTTATAAGTTTGTATGGAACCCTCGGTGCGCGTTTCCAACTTGCACTTGACCGGCTTTTTTACAACGTCATGGTTAAAACTCTATGAATCACTTACGCTTACATAACTATTACATACACCTGCCACGACACTTCTTGACAATGACACGTGACAGGTGACAATTCGGTATACATTTATTTATTTATTTAATATTAGTACATCCACATCATATATATTGTAGCGCTTCGAAGACATGATTTAGATTGTCGGTACATTATTCTAATATACACGACAATACATAACATTCACTATGGAGTAAGAGCAACTGTGTGAAACTAATCTACTTATCTATTAAACGTACTTAGGTGTAACTTTATTTCTAGGTATTACAACTAAAAAAAAAAAGTAATTAATACAAGTAAGTAACAATAAGTGACTACCTAACAAAAGAGATGATTTTGAATTTGAATGGAATGAGCTGGTCATGGTAGATATCTATCGAGTCATTTCTGTTTATAGCAGCATTGTAATGTTTACAAATTCGTACCATTGGCGACTCCGATCCGAAGTTAGTTCTAGTTAAGGGAACGGAAAACGGTTTATGTATAGGTCGCCTGGGATAGTTACTAGGTGTGAACAAGGAAACATCGCAAAGTTAACACGCTGATACATCACTGGGTTTCATATAAGCTGCGCCATGTACACTGAAATGGCGCCAGTCACCTGTCATTGTCGGTATTGTGAAATAGATTCACTGATTCTTACAACCCGACCGACAGTGAAAAGGTAAAAATGCTTAAGCGCCACTATTAATATGGCGATTAACTAAATCGCCATTATTAAGAATACTTAATAATATAAAAAAATACACATACATAACATCACGCCTTTATTCCCAGAGTGGGGTAGGCAGAGCTACAGAAATACCAACTGTAAAAATAATTGTTTATAATGCTGTAACCACATTTTGCACAAATAGGCTAAGAAGTGTATTAGTGACAGGTTGCAAGCCCATCGGCAAAAAAAAAAGCGCATATAAAAATATAATATTAAGAATAATACTAATAATATTAATATTAAATAATAATAAAATAAAAATAAAAAGTAACAATACAAAATCGCTTAAGCGCCATAGCGCTTAAGCGATTTTGCCTTTCCACTGTCGTTATGGAAATGTAAACTATTTAGGCTTCCTTTCTTAGTGTTCGAATTTTATTTATACTAACGATTTTATTTAATAGCGGTAAGTGAAGATATCTGTGCGATGAAGGAGAATATTTGTTCCTGAGTCTTGGTTCTTTGGTTGATTGATGGATATAAGTGATGCTGTTCAAAGTTATTAGTTATTACCTCAGTGTTACGGCTGCAGATTATAGGATTTAAACAATGTGCATGCGCATATTTTAGCGTTTGAACGAACCCAATTTTTTTATTTCAGAGTCGGATATTGGACGATGCATCTCTCATGTGCAACTCCTGGTCACCGAGACATAATGTAAGTATATTAACTTAAGGTATCTTTTGTATTTCTATTATACAACGTGTTACAAAATAATCCGTAAAAAGGAATTACAAAAGTAGTGTCAACCCTCATTAAATAACGCCAGTTCAGTATCTTAGGTATACAGTTTACTAGGGTTGACACTACTTTCGTAATTTCTTTTTTACGGATTATTTTGTAACATGTTGTACCTAAAATTCGTGCAAAAAAATGCTACGTAAAATATTTTTTTTATCGGAAAATGGTTCTTTATTATTCTTTATTATTGAATAAAGAATAATAAAGAACCGTTTTCCGATTGAGAAACAAGGGAGGAAAGTGCCTCATTTTACTGCTAGGAGGAAAAAAACCATATGAAAACACTTTTCGTCCATGTCCATATTTTATTTAAAAATGATCTCTATAGCCTGTAAAATCAAATTGACCATGGAAAAAATCCCATACACCCGATTTAATAAAAGGTGGCGGCTGGGGCGGCGCGCGGTGCGGCGGCGGGCGGCGAGGCATTGTCAATTCTCAAACTGTCTTGTAATTTTCAAAAGGAGACTCTCTCTCAATTCGTCGATATTTTTTACAAATACTTCTAATCATGCATTTGTATCATTCCCTCGCATTTATTGAGAACAGTATTACACAGGGTAATTTTATAATAGGCGCACAAATTTTAATATTTGCTTCGCTATTGTTAATCAATAACACAATGTGTTATTTTTACTCTAGCTTGAAAAATATTAGAGATATTGCCGATTCAATGATTCCACTAACTTGAACGATATTCATGGACCCTCTAATGCAGGGGTGCGAGGAGAGGGGAGTGCTGTTAAGTTAATAAATAAAATTTCAAATTTAGAATATCAGTATATTGACAATACGGAAACACGTCAAAGACGATATCGTTATTGCCGTGTAGAATCCCAGCCTAGTAACGGTGTGCAATTTGCATGCGTACAGTTGAGGCACGCACACATGCAAGACTAACTATGGGTTACACTGTGCAACTCAACCTTACCAGTTGAAAAGTAAATTGTTTACAGTCACTTAACATAATCAATGTTGAGTTAACTAAACTACCACATGAGGATCGTATACTCCAATAGATCTATCTACTGCATTTTGCTTTAACTGTAATCGAAGCCTATTTACCACTTAAAGTGAAGTTATTTCAAAAGTAACAGCATCGATATTTGAAAAGTCGAATCGATATCGTAAACCTTTGGTCATTTTAATCAAATTTAAACTTCAACACATTTTTTTATGGAAACTATAAGACAAAACCATATAGTATACATACCTACAATACAATACAAATATTCTTTATTGAACACCATACAAATACAGCATGAAAAGTAAAATACAAATAAAAAGTTACTAAGTGAGTCCATAGGCAGTCTTATCGCTAAGTAGCGATCTCTTCCAGACAACCTTACAAAGAAGAGAAGTTATAAAGAAACGGAAATAAATTTGTAGGCGGTGCAATCTAAAGTAACAAAAGAAAGAAATATATAAAAAAAATAAAAAACAAGTAAAAATAAAAATAACACCAAACATTCGAACGACATATACGTATAATATACATTAAAAATTCATATAATAACAATCGGTTTTCTTCCTTTTTCGACTTGATGAATTCTCAAGAATTGAGACCCAGTTTCGCATAAAAAACCGCTCTGAACACGAGGTCTGACTGACCAATCTTTCTATTTCAAAATGAAATTTAACAGAGTCAACGGAGCCCCGCTAGCGCGGTGCTCCTATTTCTGGGTTGTTTTGGCTCTCCGGTCCACCTAAAGTACTAAACCTACCTCATGTTTATGGCACTATAGGTCAACCGGACCACGGACCTACACCTAAAAACTATGATCAAAATTAAACTAAGGCTACTTTAAATCCACTAAATATTTGATTTTTGATTTATTTGGTAAAACGGCTGAAAAGCAAATAAAATCAAAAACAAGAAATTGATGTTATTCTTCTTAGATATCGTCAATCAAGTTTGCTTTACATAATACACCGTTCAAATCACATACGTTTTTGCTTAACATAAGGGAAAAAAAAGCTGATCCCACTTTTTTATCTCAAAAATCAAGACAAAAAACACGTTAAAATTATTACCAAGCAACTTACAAAAATAATTGAAATCCCACCAAAATATTCCCAAGATGAAACCATTTTAGCTCGTACTGTCAAAAAGTTACTAGATCTCTTGTAGAACGTAGCTTCTAGCTCTGAAAGCCCTAACTTCACAAACACTACATTTCGTTACTACAAGAACTATTGTATAACAATGCCCTTACCATTAGTTACAGTTACGATACTTGCTAGAGATTCTAATGCTCTGTACCTTTCAATCTACTACAATACTGTGAGGGACAGAGCATTCGACTCACTAGCGAGTCCGGTAATTGTAACGCATGGTAACACATACATGACATAACATAACGCCTTCATTCCCAGAGTGCGGTAGGCAGAGCTACAGAAATACCAACAACTCTAAAAAGACTTGTTGATAATTATGTTACCACATTTTGCACAAGTAGGCATTAAGATGTATTAGTGACAGGTTGCAAGCCCATCGCCTAACAGTACTACAAGCCCTTATTCCCTTAGTCGCCTCTTACGACATCCACGGGAAGACATGGAGTAATTTTATTCTAATCCAGCAACCACACAAAAAAGTAATGAACAGTGAATATTTTGTAACGATAGTGAAACGGCCAAGCCACATATTTCGACTTAGGTCTCGTCTTGGTAACAATATACATGAAGTTGTTGGTGGGATTAAAATGACAGTAGTGGCAGCGGCAAAATAAAACAGCCTCTGTTACTCGGTGATAATTATATGTCGGATTAATCATCGCAAAACAAAATACGGAAATTGAACAAGATGCAAGAGTCGTCATATTATTATGTGTTTGTTTTTTTATTATCTAAAGAGAATATTTTCGCAATTAGCGTTTGACTTAGTTATTGAATTTCCGCTGTAGATTTGTCACGTGACGTTACTGCAGCAATTTATGACAGCTAAAATTTGTAAAAGTATACGTCTTTATTTAAATAAATAAATAAATATCACGGGACAATGTCACACAAATAGACCTAGTCCCAAACTAAGCTCTAGGCTTGTACTATGAGTACTAGACAACGATAAACATACTTAGATAGAGAAATAAATACTTAAATACATAAAAAATCCAAGACTCAGGAACAAATACTCGTGCTCATCACACAAATATCTGCCCTTACCCTTATTTGAACCCGGGACCGCTGGCTTCGGAGGCAGGTTCACTCCCAACTAGGCCAACGTGTCGTCAAATTATAAATGGTGAAATTAAAAACGATCAAGAAGTGGATTAAGAACTATTTTGAGCTTAATATTGCTTGCCAATTTGAAAAAAACATTCTGCTCAAGGAGTATGAGATGTTGATGGTTGCTTATGCCCAACTCAAGCGTCAGAATTAAGAAAAATCCATACACATACATAAAATCCCAGAGTGGGGTAGGTAGAGCTACAGAAATACCAACAACTCTAAAAAGACTTGTTTATAATTCTGTAACCACATTTTGCACAGTTAGGCTAAGAAGTTTACTAGTGACAGGTTGCAAACCCATCGCCTAACAGTACTACAAGCCCTAATTCCCTTAGTCGCCTCTTACGACATCCACGGGAAGACATGGAGTGGCACTATTCTAACCCGGCAACCACACGGATACAATAATTAAAAGTATAATTATGAATATTCTTCATGATACGATTCTATTACATCCTTTTCCATTTCCGAGTTGTAATTCTTTTACTATGATTAATCCGAGCTATGGTGATAATATAACAATATAATCACAGAGTAACATGGGTTGTTTTTTTTCTCTACGCGCGCGGGTCACGTGCAACAGCTATTTAATAATAAATACAACTGCCATCGTTCCTATAATGATTTCCGATTAATGTTCCTTTTTGTAATGAATATTGGCATACTCATTAAATATGAGATGAGTGAAGCTCACACCAGGTTGCTAATTGAATATAATTTAGGTATTTGAAGTGGTAATTAAAAATGACAATGACTGTGATGGGTATAAATGGAAAGCGCATTAAGCGATTCAATTCTTATTCAATAATAAAATGACGAAGTTTCTGATGTGAATTTTAAACTGATAGCGTATTTTAGTCATGGTCATCTACCGCCAACTAGCATCTGCATTGTTGTTTTCCGGTGTAACGGTAAGACAACCGGTGAAATTACTAGCATAGATACGTCTAATCTATCTTAGTCCTCAGGGTTGGCAACGCATTTGAGGTCTTGAGAATTCAAATGTCTATGTGTCACAGATTTCACTTAGCATCAGGTGGCCTGAGTGCCTTCTCCTTATCATAAAAATTAATAAATAATACCTAACTAACGTAAATAACGTTTCAAATATCCTGAAAACATGGTTACACCAGAAAGTAACGTTCGTTGAAGTCATACAGTCAAAGAAGAGAAATTCGATAAAATAACGCGTTGCTGTCAATTATCGAATACCGACTCCTACAAACGTTCTGTGTTCCCTCGTTAAGGCTGAGCGAATGGGTTATTTTCCACAAACGAAGGGTCGTTAGATTCGTCATAGGCGTCATAGCGTCGCGGGTTACAAGTACCTTTTCAAAAATACTGGCTAAGTGTGATTTTAACTTGCACTGGACGGGTTTCGTACCATGCCGGAAAGGAAGAGATAGGTTTATATTAAAAAAAATACCCGCTGCGATATCTTAGCCTGTTTGTGCATAAATTAGTTACATAATTATAAGTGGTTGCCGGATTAGAATAGTGCCACTCCATGTCTTCCTGTGGATGTCGTAAGAGGCGACTAAGGGAATAAGGGCTTGTAGTACTGTTAGGCGATGGGCTTGCAACCTGTCACTAATACACTGGTAAACATCTTAGCCTGATTGTGCAAAATGTGGTTACAGAATTATCAACAAGTTTTTTAGTGTTGTTGGTAATTCTGTAGCTCTGCCTACCCCACTGGGAATAAAGACGTGACTTTATGTATGAATTTTTTTTTTTTTTTTTTTTTTTTTTTATTGCTAAGAAACAAACAGTCATATACATCAATTTACAAACTTAAATAACACAATATAGACCTATAGTTTCCTTAAAGATAATCTTAGCAGAAAAACGTGGCTTATCCAAAGAAAGTAAGAATATAATCAAAAGTAAAACTATCTTACCCTATTAAATTATATAAAATAACAACCACTAGTCAGTTGTTTAGTATTTAATCGACCGATAAAGAAATTTAGTTTCATCTTGAACAATCTTGAACAAGAAAAGGGTCTTAAGTGACAGTTACCTATTTTTTGGATGTTTTCTTAAAAACGTTCTTCAATGTTGCAAGTGAACAATTAAAAATATCAACGTCCGTTAATTTCAAATTATTGTTAAAGATGTTACATGCACGCCTAATAAACATATTTCTAGCATAACATGTCCTACTCCGAGGTATAGAAAAAAGATCTTTTCTACGACACTGGCGCTGTCGTTTACGAGGAACTCTGAAGTTGATTTTGTGTAATAGGTTCGGGGCATCCAAATGAGAGTGAATTATTTTAAAAAGTAGAACGGCATCAGTTAAGTCTCTGCGGTCACTGAGCATCTGTATATTGAAACGGTTGCAGGTGTCACTATAATTTGTATACTGTTCTCCAATCCTAAAACTCAATGACTTAATAAACTTTTTCTGAAGTCTTTCAATCCTGTCTATATGAACATTAAAATGGGGTTTCCAGACCGAACAGGCAAATTCTAAGTGACTGCGGACAAAACTATTGTAAAGAATTTTGTATGTAAGAGGGTTTTTGAATGGTTTACTTACACGCAAAATAAAACCTAGTTGTTTATATGACTTAGCTAGCATTTTGTCGATGTGTGGAATGAAAGACAGCTTGCTATCCATAATTACACCAAGGTCTCGGATCTCTGTCACTCTGTTCAAGGATTTATCAGATAGTTTATAGTTATAATTGATTACGCTGTTCTTTCTTGAGAAACTGATCACGTTACATTTATTGGAATTAAGGAATAGGTTATTATTTTTGCAGAAGTCGACTAAATTAGAAAGGTCATTTTGTAATTTGTCACAGTCTTCTATATCTTTAATGACCCTATAAATTTTTGTGTCATCAGCATAAAGTAGTATGTTAGAGTTTTTAATATATTTAGTAATATCATTGACGTATAACGTGAAAAGTAAAGGGCCTAAATGAGAACCCTGAGGAACTCCAGAGCTAATTGACTTCCATTGGGACTGATAACCCAACATTACCACAGACTGAGTTCTATTCTCAATATAGGATTTTATCCATCGGAAAAGATGAATGTGTGTAATTATCAAGAACTAGCTACCCGTCAGCGGCTTCGTGGATTTCACATATTTTCTTTCATAAGAACCTTCTCCGGACGATAACGAATACAACAAAAAAAGAATTAGCGAAATCGGTTCAGCTGCTCTCGAGATTTGCGCTTAGCTACACATTCAACGATTCATTTTTATTATATATATTCTTTTTAAAGTCGTTCTGTAGCTCTGCCTACCCCACTCTGGGAATGAAGGCGTGATGTTATGTATGTAATACTCGCTAGTAAAGTAATCAATAAAACAAGCCGCATAATTTTAATTGCATATGAAAATTGTTTACGTAAACTCGTAAAGTCCAGTAGACTTATCCATACTAATGCTATTATAACATAACATAACATGACGCCTTCATTCCCAGAGTGGGGTAGGCAGAGCTACAGAAATACCAACAACTCTAAGAAGACTGGTTTTTTTTATAAATAAATATCAGGGGACAATCTCACACAAATTGACCTATTGTTTATAATTACTGTAACCACATTTTTCACAATCAGGCCAAGATGTTTACCAGTGTATTAGTGACAGGTTGCAAGCCCATCGCCTAACAGTACTCCAAGCCCTTATTTTCTTAGTCGCCTCTTACGACATTCACGAAAAGACATGGGGTAGCACTATTCTAACCCGGCAAAAATGATATTATATTATCTTAATAATATTCTAAATGTAAAAGTTGGATGAATGGATCTTTTTTTTATGATGAAGAGAAGGCACACGAGCACTCAAGCCACCTGATGGTAAGTGGACTCTGAGACCCATAGATATTTGAATTCTCAAGACCATAATTCTAAGACCTCAAATGCGTTGGGGATGTGGTTGGATGTTTGTTATTCCACCACGCCGAAACGGCTGGACGGATCTGGATGGGATTTGGCACAGAGATAGATTATAGTCTAAAATAGCACTTTTTATCCCAAAAATAATACAGTTCCCAAAGGAAAAGCGATAAACGACTTCTATGCTGACGAAGTCGCTGGAAACAACCATACATATGAAAGTAACTTTGCCTGTTTGCGAGCTTGTACTATGTACGCTATCACGGCTAAGCCATTGAAGTAAACTCGATGGAATTTGGAATGGAAATAGCGTGAATTCCGAGAAAGGGCGTAGAGTAGCTTTTGATATCTATGCGAATGGAGTCGCGGGCAACAGCTAGTATATACGTATAGTTGTTTCATGTAACGTCCAATCTCTTTACCCTTTACAATGGTAAGCTAGTAAACTCAATTTTGAACAATACGCAGTCGAGTTAAGGGTTATAATGCTGTGTCTAGAGCACTGACATTTAACTGCATTTCGAACAAGTTAATTAACCTTTTTGTAACATCGTGATAGGCCAATAGATTACAAGGAACATTTTTTATTTATAGCGTTTCAGGCTCAGGATGTTTTTTATCACTACAGAAATACGGTTTAAGGTTATCGTGAGTATCTGTGTCTCTATGTACCTATCTGTTTGTGGCATCATAGCTCCCAAAGAATTGGACCATTTTGCCGCGTTTTTATGGCTCCGTACCGCAAAGGAAAAAACGGAACCCTTATCACTTTGTTGCTCGTCCTTCTGTCCGTCAAGACACTTTATCTCAGGAACGCGTTGGGGTATCGAGTTGTAATTAAAACCATATACTCAAGTCTAAAGTCCCTTGAAGCTGTAGAAAAAGAAACGTCTTAGGTAACGTCAAAATAAGATACGGCCGTTTATCGTCGGATACAATTACATCAATTATTGATGACATTTTAAGAGGCCGTACACGAAATTTTGGTGGTTTTGCTTCTTTTTGAGATTTTACAGTTAAAATACTGCTATTCTATAAGTTTGAATGCATATCATTAAATATCATTTCAGTTCTAATCGAATAAATGACTTATAAATAAATGAGGTACTTTTTGAGACGAGTATTATAATGCGAGATTTAGGTTATTTTAAAACATTATATATTGCTATTTTTTTTTCATTTTTTAGATGTTTTTTTTAAAGTAATGGATTGATTTTGAACTGAACTTTATTATTGTTGTTTTAATTTTATGAACGATAGTTATAAGTAGTCGTAATCA
Organism: Acleris holmiana; assembly: GCA_949316455.1. Taxonomy (NCBI): domain Eukaryota; kingdom Metazoa; phylum Arthropoda; class Insecta; order Lepidoptera; family Tortricidae; genus Acleris; species Acleris holmiana. The sequence continues at coordinate 84,829,665 of OX438762.1, forward strand.
AAAACAATGTTTTGCCCATTTTCTGTAAAACTTTACCAAGTTAATCATTTTTTTACACAAAAAAAATATATGAAGGTGGTAAAAAGTAATTCATACTTTTTTAGACAAAACTTACAGTACTAAAGTGAAATTTTTTCATACCTTTTAGACGTCAAAACGATTCGTGAAAATGCGATATTCTAAACCTCTTACAGCAAAATTCACAAAACAGTCGCCGGTTTCAGGTCAATGAATCAGTATCAAATAATAAAAACAAAAAAGTAGCTCATACATTCGTTTAAAGTTGAAATTATCTTTCGTGTTGCGCATTAAAATTTGTAGAAGTAAAGTATTTCAACAGTAAAATCACGTCTGTAAAATCAGGTAAATCAGCGTAATCGGCAAAATTTCGTATACGGCCTCGTAACAAGTCATATTGAAAAATATATGAACAAACTTATTATAACCGTACAGCAGAGCTGAGTACATTGACATTATCCGTATAGACCCGAGGCTTGTCGCTAGTAATGTTTATAAGTACACCTTCTGAACGATAGACGACGAATAATAATCCGCCATTTTGTCTAATCTACGTATCAGAGTTACACGCCAACTTAATAATGCGGGTGGCGGAATCGGGAACTCTGCAGCTTTGCCACCTATGTAGTTCTTGTGGAGTGATAGTGGCGCCCTCATCTAAAGCCGGGTATCATGTATCACCAATGAATAAACAGATGAAAGGGTATCAGTGAGTAGTGAAGTGTTAAAGGAATATTTATTGTATATATTTTTAATATTTAGGAGTGTGCATTAAAGGATATGTTTTAGAAACCAATTTGAGGTAATTTGAAAACTTTTTTTAAAGTTACTTAACTAGGGAGCTTTAAAATCTGAACGCTTGGATATTGGCATGTGTGTATATAGTTGTATATTATTAAGTAACATAGATATATACTGGATGCAAGGAATGGTTCACCGAAAACTGTAACTGTACCATTGTTCTGAATTGGAAAATAGTGGGGTTTTCCCCATGGAAAATAAAAAAACACCTCCATGTTTTTGCATAGGTAACTCACCTATAAAATTGTAATTAAATCCGCCATTTTGCCATCTTTACCCAGTGACACTCGCATCGCTATGATGAATATAGCAATCCATCCAGCGTTTACGGGAAACCAAAAACCAAAATATGCACATACACTTCATAAAAAATACGCTCCATCTTTTGAGTAGCAGCGAATAATATTTGACTTTTACTTTCGGCTTGATGTCCTTGTAAGTGAAAGTCTTTAACACCCTAATAACTTTATTTTAATTCGGTTTAATTTTATAATCAACTAGTTAGTACGCGAAATCGTTCGCATTAATAGTTAATCATGTTGCAACTACGAGTATGACGTACTTTCAAAGGTAACTCAAACGAATAAACCCTGCAATAAGTGTACCGGAAACTACCACTTACGGGGATCCTAATAACAACTTTATATCCCCCAATGCACTTCAGCAATCTTGGAATTATGAACATAAACTGGCGTTATTACAGGGAGTGAAAGAGAATATTATGGTTGCAGTGTTAATAAAATATTGTAAGCTTTTGTTTTCTGTAAGCTTTACCTATATAATAACTGTAATTTGAAAAGCCGGGCAAGTGCGAGTTGCACTGGCACACGCCGAGGAAAAAACACTTTTCTTGTATGACCTCCTTTATCTTTTGACTTTATAATTTATATAACCCCCTTAGTTTATAAACGCGCTATAAACTTATTTTAGTTTAATAAACGGTCACTTATAAATATCACAATGACAAATAAGGACGATGCATATTTTAGGTATTTTGCACTTATGAATAAGAGGGTATGTTTTTAGCTATTGCGGTTCATGAGATACATCTCGCTGACAGACAGACGGACAGCGGAGGCTTAGTAATTAGGATCCCGTAGGCAATCTTTGGGTACGGATATAAAAAAGACTCCATGCTGGACTTATATTACAGACTCGTTGACAATATTTTGGGAAATAAATTCGTGATATTTGGATGTGGTTTCTATTACCTTGACAAACTAAATGATTATGTAGCATTGACATAACAGGCTATAGAAAATACTAACAAACACAGGTTATAATAATATACGGCAACACTTATGTGCGCGCCAGTCCTTAACGTATTAGCATGATGCGCTCTTAGGCGGACGATTACGGTCCATATCACGAAGCTTACAGAGCTTGGTAATGTGCTAAGCCTTCAGCACAACTTCAAAGACTAGGGTAAGCCCGAGGGGTGCGGGTAACGCGGGTAGGGCAAGTTTAGGGGAAAGTGAAAATGAACATTTTGAAACGTAATACTAAGGGATGTTTTGGAAATTGTATAGTAATAGGTACGTATTTTTTTTTTGTGACCCGACTCCGTTTTTTTTCTAAATAAAAATAGTTCGTATTACTTTACATTTTGATTTACCTTCTTTAGTAGTTCTAAAGATGTTGTGGAACATGCAAAGTGACAAAAAATAGAGAATCTTACATCGGTATAGAAATGAACATACAAAAAAAAAGTAAAAATTAATGAGATAAATCAGCACTAGTCAATCTTAATTGTATCAAAATTAAATTATTTAACAGATAAATAATAAAAAGAATCGACAAGCTGTCATTATACCATTAATTTTCTTTCTTCCCTTTATTTTTTTTTGATGTGTGATTTAAAAAGAAACATTCTTACTAATATTTAACAAGTATACGTAAGTTTAAAAATAAAATATAAAAATAATAGTGTGTAAATGGTATACGGGCGTTCCTTTTAACTGTGGTTAGTACAACCCCTACTGAGCACATTTAGGCAGCTTTTGTTAAAATTAAATAAAATAAAAATAATCATACAAAATAATTTAACACGCAATGTATAACGAAAAATGCAATTATTTAAAAACGAAAATAACACCTGACGGATGGACTTCGATGTACATTGCGGGTCGATAGTATGTTCAAAAGTTAATAACGGTGTATACGTTAGCGTAATCAAAATAATTCTTTCTGTTAATGATTAGTAGAGTTATAATCTATGTCCAGTTTTAATAAACGCCCGTATACCATTTACACACTGTATATCCTAGAAACGGGCATAGCATGCTTTTAATCCCAAGAACCACCACCAGTTCCACATCCAGTTTCCGAGGGAATAGTGATAAAAGAAATTCTCCGCGGACTTTGCCGCGGTAAATGGCGAAAAATCAAATCAAATTTATTAATTTTACAAAAAGGGACGTTTTCAAAAAAATGTACATAGTTAAGGGCTTTAATTAAAACAAAACTTAATTGATACCTTTGTGTTACGAAAGTTACCCATATGGTTTGTATAACTGACTTTCGTTACACTAAGGAAGCAATGATTTTGTTTTTACTAAGCCTTTAACTAACTACAATTTTTTATTGACGATGGTAGTCAGATATAGGTATTGTTTCAGTAATGTTATTCCTTATTGTAGGCATACAAAACACAAAACACAATTATTATATTATAATAAATACACAATCATAATTATCACTTCAATATAATAGAACCATAATAAATTGAAATATAATAAAATTACTGACAGTAAAAGCACACCCACCTAATACAAAGTGGTCAAATTCAATTTCAAATTCAAATCACTTATCAGTAAATTGGCCAATGAGGGTTCTCTTACATAGTAATATGAAGTGGATCTACTAGCGCTTCGGACGAGACCATAATCGCGAAGTTTGGTGGTGGTAGCACCCTGTGCAGGGTCCGTTCGGATCGGTACCACCACCTTATCCTTAACCTACCGCCAAGCAACAGTATTCGCATTGTTGTATTCCGGTGTGGGGATAAGACAACTGGTAAAATTACTAGCATAGCATACAACTATGATTACTTAAAAGTAAGTTATATTACGAAGAAAACACCCTTTTTAAAAATATGCGACTAAACTAAATTCAGTGGGCACCCTAATCAACCTAGCGCAGAACTATTTGTACTAAATATCAAAAGGCTTTAGCTAGGTTAAGTCTTGAGAATTCAAATGTCTATGGGTCTCAGATTCCACTTACCATCAGGTGGTCTGAGTGCTCGTGTGCCTTGTCCTTAACATAAAAAAAAAAAAAAAAAAGGCAATGATACAAACCGTCATAATAAAAACAATTACCTATACTATCTATGGTGCGTGCGTACGTTAGGTACTATAGTCCGTTGGACTGTATCCCCATCGGAGTGACAGATCCTTTGACAGCTGTAAGTGAGTCTAAGTGAGCATCAATGTCAGCTGTTAGTCCCTATCCTTTAAAAAATGAGCGGCAATCGTCCGTGGGAAGACAGCGTTTGTGCCTATTAGTGTCGAGTTACGAGTGTTAAGTCATAGGAGGCAGCGGAATGGACATTGTAATGGTTGTAAAAGTCTAAATTGAGTCTTAAGAGGTAGCGGGAATACATAAGAAAAAATACAGATAGTTAAGAGGGTTACTAGAATAACTCGTACGCGCAGTATTAGTTTAAATTCCCACTGCTCCCATTTTAACTTCATAAGGGATGAATTTCCAAAAATCCGTTATTCCTCGTCTATATCTCAAAAACAACACCTGTGACAAAAACTTCCTAGGTCCTAGGACTTAGGATGGACGTAAATGAGTCACTGAGTTATAAATTCGATTTGTAACAAAAACTCATTTAAAAAACTCGGTTTCTGAAAACTAGGTCTTTTCCCGTGTTCGTGTTGTTTCGTTACCATTGTTCCTAGTGTTGTACCGACTAGAAACTTCTTAAATTGTGAAAGTTGCCTTTAATAAATTCTCGGTAACATCTGAGAAATGTTCGTATGGAAGAAAGAACATTCTCAAAGCTTAGAACTCTCTGTAATTTAATGAGAACATTTCGAAATTTCTGGCCATATTCTGTAACTGTAACATGTTACGATTCGTACTAAGCCAGGGCTTTCTTTTACTCGGTAAACCTTATTGGTCAATCAACTTTTATATGTACCTCGTTGCCATGGTGACGTCTCTTGGGTCACTCTTTAAAACCATGATTTTCCAGTATATAAATCCACCAAACATCAGTTTATTCCAATTTTATGGGTTTTCCTTCAAGCATATTTAGCAGAGTATATTAAAAAAAATCCTGCTGTTGTCTCCAGGCCCACCGTACAGGATAACAACAAATTTGATCCACCAATATCGCTGGGTACCGTTGAATTGGCATAAAAACATTTAGCATAATTCCGTTTAACTACGTTCGAAAAGCATAATAAACTTTTAGCATAAGAACAGTAGTGTATAATTTTATGAGGCACACGGTCAAATAACATAACACTCAAGCAGCAAAACAATAATTATAATATTTTAATATCGTCTTACTAAGTTAGGTTAGGTTAAATCTGTGACCAAATTAGTAAAAGTCAAAGACGTTAGAATTGTCGTCGTTTTTAACCTGCAGCCCATGTTTTAAGAATTTATAATGTTAAATTATGGTTACGAACCGCCGGTTACGTTCGCGGCCGAAGGGATTTTGTTGTTATGCATTATAATTGTAATCAAATGAGTTAAAACAGTTAAAACATATTTTTGATAATAATACAACATGAAAATTAGTACATTCGTTTTCATGCCAATTATTACACACCCGACATAACTTTTGATATGTTATCTTATTGTTTTTAACTCGGCTGCCATTATTATCAAGTAGCTAAGAATTAACGTAATTAAATCGCTTCAGCTTATCCCTAAGACCACGCAAAACGTAATTATCGGGGTGCCATTTTAACATGTATTATAGTAATTATTATTTGTCTCACTCACCCTCTCTCTCCCTAGTAACAGTATACGGCTGAAGATGTCTACGGATTAGCAACCTCGTTCCCTACCGGGAACTGGGAAGTGTATGAGGTATTCATGTACCACGCGTGTCGCGGGCACGGAACGGGTTCAATATGATATTGTGTCGCTGAGGATCCAATTGTCATAGGGTTGTCACTGTGTAATTGTTTTTTTATGTAATTTTAAAGGGTCAAGTGGTATTGTGTTTCGCATGTGTATTCAATTTTAGATAATATAATTTAAGATAAAAAGATATCAGACCAATTTTGAATATTAGTTACAACCTCTCATATAAAACTAGCCAAGTGCCAAACTCGCGCACGAAGGGTTCCGTACGATTGAGCAAAAAACGGCAAAAAAACACCCCGTTTGTTTTTGACCCCACTTAAATATTTAATTTCTATTTTTAGTATTTTTGTGAACATTTTAAGTGTCTAGCTATCACGATTCGTGAGTTACAGCATTGTGATAGACAGACCGACGGACAGTGGAGTGGTGGTGGATTAATTATGACCTTAGAAGATAAAACAAGCCAAACAAATGGTAAAGATAAACAAGTTTAACAAAAAATACGTTTTTAAAACCCAACTGCATGTTTTGATTTTGTCGCCTATATATACCTACCATTTATACTGGGTGACTTTGGGGTCATGATCCGGAATGGCCAAAAGTGAATAAGATGGTCATACTGAACAACCTTTCCGATGGGACCAACCACGAAATCACCAAAAAAACCCAGCTGTTCCATACATTAACGGTGAATTAATTGAGAGTTAATGTATGGAACAGCTGGGTTCTGACCATCTTATTCACTTTTGGCCATTCCGGATCATGACCCCAAAATCACCCAGTATAGTGTCGTTCTGCCGTATTTTACTTTTATTTCAATGTAGGTATGTGTAAGTAATCAGTGACACACGAGACGTTAAGACGAATCTAACGACACCTGGCTTGTGGAAATCGGCCCATCCATCCAGCGTCCAGCAGTTTCTTCTCAGCAGTGGTCTCCTCTCGGGAAGCATTGGTAGAATTTTGACGTGTGAAAGTGCCTGTGTGGCATTACTTACTGAATAGACGGGACGACACGTTGGCCTAGTTGGGAGTGACCCTGCCTCCGAAGCCAGCGGTCTTGGGTTCAAATCCAGGCAGATATTTGTGTGATGAGCGCGAATATTTGTTCCTGAGTCTTGGATGTTTTCTATGTAAGTATGTTTATCGTTGTCTAGTACCCATAGTACAAGCCTAGAGCTTAGTTTGGGACTAGGTCAATTTGTGTGAGATTGTCCCCTGATATTTACACATCTATGCTCTTATAGTGACGGAAAAACATCTTGAGGAAAACCTGCACATTCGAACAGCTGAGTGTGTGAGACGGTAATTGCACAAAAGATCCTAAAGGGGTCGAAGTGTATCTGAAAGAGCCCATCTGTAAGATGCGATAAGATAGGACGCAGTTAGGTAACAAAAACTGGCTTCTACTGGGAACCTACTTTGCCAACCCCATATTAAAAAATATTCCAAATAGTCAAGTGCTGTGTCGTCCATGTACGTGCACGAGGAGATGAGGAATATAGAGGAAGCGAAAGTTAAAATAAAAATAAAATAAATATCACAGGACAATGTCACACAATTTGACCAGGGGCCCTAGCCAAGATGCAAACGCTCCTAACGATTTTCTTTTCTACCGCTCAAAATATATGGGATGACATTCTCGTGCGTTTCGATAAACCACGTGTTCGACTGTCATCCCATATATTTTGAGCGATAGAAAAGAAAAACGTTAGGAGCGTTTGCATCTTGGCGAGGGCCGCTAGTCCCAAACTAAGCTCTTGGCTTGTGTTATGGGTACTAGACAAACGATAAACATACTTGTGGCAACCTAGCGGCATCTAGTGACAACTTGTAACAACCAACTCGCCAGCGCAACTAAATCTGACAGTGCGCTACATCGCGCTAACGAAGTTTCTTCAGTCGGTTGACTTATATACAACTTCCAACTTCATCCAAGAGGACTTCGGTCCCCAGGCATAACACCCGCCTGGAGAGAGATCTCTCTCTTCCTACATTCTTATATAGAGAAATATATACTTGAATACATAGAAAACATCCAAGACTCAGGAAAAAATATTCGCGCTCATCACACAAGTAAATTTCTGCCCTTACCGGGATTTGAACCCAGGACCGCTGGCTTCGGAGGCAGGGTCGACGCCACTAGGCCAACGTGTCGTCAAATGTCGTGTGTAGTTATATGTTAAGACTGGTGCAGCTAGCGGTCCATGGTGTCTGCCTACCCCATTATTGGGAGACAGGCGTGAAGATATGTATGTGTGTATGTGTGTATGTGTATGTCAAGAGTTGCTTTATCAATAGCATTGGAAACATTTTCCATCAGTACAATTATAAAGGTAATATTGACTTTGCAAACATTTATTTAGTCCAGCGGTTGCAATGTTATTCAAAATGGCGGACATGTATGTTATTCAATTTTTTTATCCGTCCAAACAAATCATTTTAATAACAAACACACCAAATACACGTTTTTTTTTATTAAAATACGACATAAACAGAAGTCGCCAAGCTGCGTTCATGAAATTAAAAGTTTAAGTACATTTTAACATAATACAACCCAATTTAAGAGCTATTAAACGTCATTAGGACACTGATGACAATGATGAGTAATTTTCCAAAGTATAATGTGGTGTAAAATGAATTGTGTTATGGCTTCTATAAGTCAAAATACAAGTATATTCAATATTTAACTTATATAACCAAGTTGTACTGAATAATTTCTGAAAGCTTTGAATTTTTTATACGCCCAATTCGGTCTTCTTGACACATAGACTGCAAAAAGGTCGTTGGCTCTTATAAATAATGCAGATAACTTTTTAAATATGCGTAACTCTGGATACGAGGTTCTTAGCCATTAGGGGTACGCGTAATACTCCCACTTACTCTTAAGGGAAAAATAACGTATAGCTGTCGTATTTTGAGGAAGATAAAGTAGATTTTGCTTTAGCTATTCTATTGCTGATACATCTTTTATTGTTATTAGGATAGCATTTACTTTACTGATGTATCAGCTAAATAATGATGGATATGATGTGATTACCTTCGTATGACAGGTGAAGGTTAAATTTAAAGGTATAAGAAGCGAAGGCGAGGAAATGTTTAATTAAACAGTGTATTTGAAGTTATCTATAAAATAAAGGATTATACTTTGATCTACGTTAATTTATAACTAAATATCTTTGGGATAGATGTGTTGTAGCAATTGCAGCTGACATTAAATCACAGGAACGCGTGCGCATCAAAACTGTTCTGAGTCTTTGTTTGGCTTACACAAAAATCCTTCGAAAATATCTATACAAAGTGTATCCCTACCGAATTTAAATATACTGATATAACGTCTCCCTCCTTTTTCATGAAAAAATACGCAGCATCGATGGTATACTAGGTACATATTATTTGCATCAACATTTGGGCGTTTTCCAAAAAAAGTGTACATCGTTAAGGACAAAAGTTAAGAAAATTTAACTTTTCCATTTCGTCACGAAAATTAACGTATGCAAATGTATGGCTAATTTTCGTGATGAAATGGAAAAAGTAAAATTTTCTTAACTTTTGTCCTTAACGATGTACACTTTTTTTGGAAAACGCCCATTTTCGTGTAACATTAAATTAGAAAAAAACACTCGCGCTCATTACACACTTAGAATATACCTACTTAGCTTCACGTGAGGGGTGACCCATAAGTTTTGATAATGGTTATGAACCATCCCCATACTGACATTATTTTAATGAGAACTACACCATGGCACTAATCAACCTTAAATTAGAGAAAAATATATACATTATTCATTAGTTTAACTGTGATAGCTAAACTAAAAACATAATGTATGAACAATTTTACTCTAATATTTTTTAAGCTAGAGTAAAAATAACACATGTGTTATGGATTAACAATAGCGAAGCAAATATTAAAATTTGTGCACCTATTAAAAATTACCCCGTATTGTTAAGTTTCGTAGGCGTCGTAAATTCAATTTTTTCATTTAAATTCACGTTTGAACACACAAAATAAAGTATTTTAAACTCAGAAACCTCTTCGCACGCCCAATAAATTTGGCCCATTGAAATGCACCCCGTATCCCGCCACTGGTAAATCGAAAAACAAACTATCTACTTTAAAGTGGTGGCCGCTATAAAATTGTCCATTTGGAAGTCAGGGGCAGACTGGAGGCCAGGGATAGTCATAAATAATTTAGCGTAATACAGAAAACCGAAGGTTGAGCGCTCATGACTAGTTGATGCGGCCCTGTGAATTAGTTGGAAGTTTTTTAAATTTAAGACGATTTTTGTTAAAGGCAGGGGTGAACAATAATTGGTTGTTACCATTTTTTTATGATACTAAAGTTTTAGTGGATAAGCAACAATTTTACTCCAATTTATAGCCAGCAACTTTTAAATAGAAAGACAGGAACAGTAAACGCCCAAATTGCCCTAAATTCCTGTAAGTTTCTCGGAAATGTTACGCTAAACCTACATAGACTTCCACGTGCGACCCGTATCTGTAAAATTGATGGAATTGACGTAAGCCACCAAGATAGTACCACAAGACTATCCCGGTGGCTTACGTCAATTCCATACATTTCTCTATTGAAACATAATCGCTAACGATTGTCTAATGCAACTTGCCTAGACCCACTGTATCTAAAAGACCGTTCGACATTTTATATTTAAAATTTAACGTAAACTCCATATTACTTACTATTGTACAATTTCGGTGACATCTCATTTCAAAATACAAAGTTAAAGCGCGAATGCAACTTCCACACAGATGTGTTACAACTACATAAATCAGGTCCTTGACTTAAGTTTTCACCAATATTACTGTCATTTGACGACACGTTGGCCTAGTTGGGAGTGACCCTGCCTCCGAAGCCGGCGGTCCCGGGTTCAAATCCCGGTAAGGGCAGATATTTGTGTGATGAGCGCGAGTATTTGTTCCTGAGTCTTGAAGTTCTTTATGTATTTAAGTATATATTTCTCTATGTAAGTAAGTTTATCGTTGTCTAGTACCCATAGTACAAGCCTAGAGCTTAGTTTGGGACTAGGTTAATTGGTGTGACATTATCCTGTGACTTATTTATTTATTTAAAAAATAAATAAAAAGCCGCTATATGTTTGCCTACAATTTTTGAGGAGTTCCCTCAATTCCTCACTGATTCCCTTATCAGATTCAGATTTGGTGACAATGGGACCACCTCGAAAGTATACTCAAACCAAAAAAAGTTTCAAAATCGGTCCACAATTGACGGAGTAATCGGTGAACATACAAAAAAAAAACATACAATGGAACGTATAACCTCCCCCTTTTTTTGAAGTCGGCTAAAAGGACCGCTTAATGCTTAGTTTGGAATTCGTAAGATTTGTCTTCTAGCCATTTTCTTTTACGTTAACGTAGCTTGCATGGGTCATACACACTCTTAAAAACAAAAGTTGTCTTTCTTGTGGTCAATAGTTAAAAGCTTGTGTGCATATAAGTTATGTTTTTATATGATAGGCCTAAAGCAGTCCTGACGGCGTTTTTGCGGGAATGGGCTTAGCCAGAAAATTAGGCCTTAAAAACGTTAACTTTCGGTATGTCCACAGGAAAGACGGTAACCTAAATTTGTGTATGACCCGCATACAGTTCAAGAACGGTTGTTTTGGTTTGTCAAATTACATTTATTCACGCTTCTATGTATTATAGATTTACGTCAGCAACTTTGACAATACGTTTCTTGTGTATTTTTTTTTTTTTTTTGGCCAACAAAGGATCATAAGTTATTAGTGTAACAGGCAGAATATAATGGTACAGTAGGGTTATTATTAATAATAATAATAATAAAACTTTATTTCAGACATACATCCATATTATGTTAGTAAAATCTTTAAAAACTATATTAATAATACAATGTCAATTATGAATTAAAATCACAAAATTAAATTAATCATTAGAATCCGTCATAGTTCGCATTAAAGGTTTTGTCACTGGTAAAAAACTTTATTTTTCGCAGGGTGATATTTTCGGTGGGCTCAACGATGGACTCCTTAGCCGTGCTGAAGCCCTGGCTGCCGTGGACATCGGAAAGCACCAGTCTGGACCTCAGACAGGCCAGCTGCCCCAGCTGAAGCATGACATGGTGTACCACCACGGGGTGGGGGGCCCGCCCCCCCACAACAGCCGCCCGCATCAGGTATCATTGTTTAATATAGTAGACGTATACATTGAACTGTTACCTTTGAACTCAGAAGAAAAAGCAACAATAAATGATGTTACATATAAAGAAGAAGTAGATATGTTACTGTCGCATTAACCGCTCTGTTTACGCCAAACGATTCGACGATAGCTATCTCTTATGCTCTCCTGTTTTCCGTATCTCTCCATCATTCATATTATAGTTTATTTTTAGTGTTCTGTAGTCGACAAGGAACCCTTATAGTTCCGCCAAGTCCGTCTGTCCGTCTAAATTTCTAAATTAGTTAGTCTCATCTAAATTACGACGATAAGGTGGTTTTTTAGGGTTCCACACCTAAAGGGTAAAAACGGGACCCTATTGCTAAGACTCCACTGTCCGTCTGAACTGTGACGGCTAGACAGTTGAAATTTTCACTGATGATGTATTTCTGTTGCCGTTATAACGACAAATACTTAAAAAATAATAAACAACATATTTACGGCGGGCTCCCATACAACAGACATGATTTAATGCCGTTTTTGCTTGATAATAATAACGGCAACAGACGCTTAAAACATTCACAAATAAATAAAAAAAAACTAAATTAAAATAAAATGAATTAAGGGGTGCTCCGGGATTTTTCAGTTTTTTCTTGATCTTAATAAATACCCTGGTAACAGACAGACACCGGGACAGGTGAAACTAAAAAATAAAGTTATAATATGGTAGTGTCTAATGTTTTGAACCCTTCGTGAGCGAGTCCGAATTGCACTTGGCCAGATTTCGAGAGAGGTAACATAGAATAACTCTAATAAATATTAGGTAGTTGCAAGAGTAGGGATGACCGTTCAGGAAATATTGAACTTGAAAAGTGTCATTTCCGCTAGCGTTACGTGTCCTTACAGCAAGAAATATAAATCTTACTTAACCATATCCTTAATGAAGGCACATCAAGTTCGTTACAAAGGGTGTCTTAAAATTTACGCAAGACTTTCCATATTAGTATGGTAAATCTTGCGTATATTTTGGGACATCCTTTGTAGCAAACTTAAATAGAAAACTATTAGAACTAAATAGACTTAATTGGTTTTTGAGATACAGGAGGCTTGTAGTAAAAACTAAAACAGAACCAAATAACTTTAAACAGAATCACTATAAATTAAAATAACAATTATCTATTAAACCAAAGTGCAAGAAAGTCCTTGAATGGAAAAGTGCCACTTTGATCGCTCGTAGCAGGGAAGAAAAGTCTCCATTCCGAATATGCGATGTAAAAAAACAGTTGAAACTATAGAAATATTTTTTATAAAATGTAAATCAAACCAATAATAACACTGAGCAATAATTTTTATTTTATTTTCTTGAGAAAAGGCAATCCGATCTCCCTCGAGCTGCATACACTTTATTTTTATTTGCGTTTAAACCCTCCAAATATTATTTTAAAGTGATAAAATCAAACCTGATACTCCCTAGTACATACCAATCATGTATATCGAACTGGAAACTATAAAAATAAAGAATATCATAAACTTTGGTGACTCCCCTGTCATAAATAATCATAAACTAAATGCAGTTTGTCTATGCCGAGTGTCTATGGTAGTTGAGGGGCTTGTAGGTTGGTTACCTTTGCAAGGAGGATATAAAAGAAAATATTTGACAAAAACCTTGTTTATTGGGTTCGTTTCTTTGTATAAATAAACTGTTAATTAAAAGCAATGAAAACATGTTTTTTAATACAATATTATGCACATTTCATTGGAATATAAGTCATATCATTCACGTTCTAAAAAATAAGAGTCGGTTAATTGGAAAAAAAAGTCGGTTAATTTAAAATAATTATAAATGAAACATGTCAAAATCAATATTAAGATAAAATATAATGTCAAAGGCATCAATCCCTACCAATTTAAATAACCCCTCGTATATCTCCAAATGTAATTCCAACAAAAATACCCACTTGACGGTCGAAAATATTTTCCCTGGCAACATTAACATCTACAGTACACGCCTCACCAGATGGAAATCTTAAGGCTGCATATGTACGAGGGTGAAACCCGTTGGGAGTTGCCATGCTTAGGGGGAATGCTCCCGAAAATACACTATAAAAGCGTAATATCATGCACTACAATATTGTAAGCCCTTATGTTCATATGGTCGCATTATTTTTATTCTTTATTCAAATGTTTGTGTATGATTTTGCAGGGGAAACGCTTTTTCTTGTAAAATAAAGTAAGGCGTAGGCGTCTTGTTGTCGGTCTTGTTGTTCATTGATTATATGTAGGGTTGAGTAACCGTCCTTCTCGAGCCTCGTATCGCACCTTCGGTAGAACAAGGGCACAATTGCCCCTCTAGTCACATTGTACATTGTGCCCTTTGTTGTAGTGTACAAGGGCACAATTGCCTATTTAGTCACATTGTATATTTTGCCCTTGTTCTACCGAAGATGCGGTATAATGCTTTTCTGCAACAATTCGAGAAAACATAAGTACAACAGGGCCTCTATTCTACTGCGTTATAACAATATCGCGTTTGACGTGTTTTAGAATCGTTTATGTCACACCCGCCATTATTGTAAATGACATAAGAGTTATCAAAACGTTTACGATACAGAAACACGTCAAATACGACATCGTTATTACCGTGTAGAATCCCAGCCCGGTAATGTTAACATTTCTAAGCGTGTAGGAGAAAAGTATTTATTTGTTTTATTTCTTAGTATGTTTATCGTTGTGTAGTACAAGCCTAGAGCTTAGTTAAGGACGAAGCTGAGATATCTAGTCTATTGATAATTATGATTTATTTTGTCATTTATTGAGCACCTACAAGAGTACTTGGCAGTTTAATTAATTTGTCACTTTAAAAATATAAATTCCGCAACATTTCCCAAGCTTTCAAAAGTCAACAAACAAATAATCGAACACATAACAGCATTAAAAATGTCACGGCGTCCCTATCAATCGAAAACGGGTTTGAACCCACGGAACGCGTTTTTTATTACCGCCGAGCCACTGGCGCCAATTCGGCGCTCTAATTTGTAAATATAGTGTAGGGGTGTACTCAATGTTTCGCTGGGGGCTTTGGGGCCGGGCTGGCAACACTAAAATTTGTACAAATTGAATTTCCATCCAGTTTCAGCTAGCCAGCTTGATTTTTATAGTTTAACGGTGATTGATTTTGGTTTGCAGTTATAGCTTGTTAAACAAGTCCAATAAAAATAGGTGTTTTAAAATCGATGGCATTTTTCGATATCCTGTGACGTAATTATGCAGTTCTGTTTACGCTCAAAGAAAAGGACAGAGCTATATAACTGCCATAGGTCATAATAACCACCCTGGGCCTCTATTCAACTGCGTTATAACGATATCGTATTTGACCTGTTTCCGTATTGTCAACGTTTTGATAACTCTATGTCATTTACAATAATGGCGACTGTGACATAAACGATTCTTAAAAGAGTCGAACACGATATCGATTTAACGCACCTGAATATAGGCCCTGGTCTATGTACAGTCAAGGTCATAAATATGTATACACTTTAGTACCTTGTCTATTTAACGTCATGTTTAAACCGCCATATGAAATTGTCACAGCGATTAAAGTGACAAGGTACTAAAGTGTATGCATATTTATTACCTTGACTGTACACGATGGCCTAGTTGGTAGTGACCCTGCCTACGAAGCTAGCGCTCCCGGGTGCAAATCCCGGTAAGGGGAGGTATTTGTGTGATGAGCGCTAGTATTTGTTCCTGAGTCTTTGGATGTTTTCTATGTATTTCTTTGTGAAAGTAAGTTTAGCGTTTGGGACGGAACAATCTGTGCGACATTGTCCCGAGATATTTGTTTAATTATTTTATTACGTTTAAAAACCGAACCCATCCTCTCATTGTTAACTGTGTCATTCTTCTTTTTTACCGACAATTGCCGGTCTTTCTTTTTACCATACTTTATCAGTTAGTATTGATTATTAATGTTTCAGTGTTTAAGTATACGTCCAAACATTTATTCATGTATAAGTACTAAATAATCTTTCACTTTCTCTATCCAGTGTTTTTTTTTTATAAGTTTGTTTTTCATAGAATCGCGTGACAGAGCGGTAATACAAAATTTAGTCTCTTCTGAAAACGGTCACTCTTTCACAGTATATCCTGAAAAAAACACCATAAAAAAACATAAACATTATCGCCACCGAAACAATCATTAATTAGTCTAAATAAAAAATCACGCAACGTGTTTTAAAATCAAAAACTAAAATGGTTGAAAAACGAAAAAAAAATAGAAAAATATTTACGATGTATTGTCGGTAAAAATGTAGAACGACCCAACTAACTACTAAACTAAATGAAAATATGTGAAAACAATGCATTTTATTCATATTAGACATTATGTTTCATGGTGACATTACTGCTTAATACCTAAATTGATATCTAAATAGAAATAGTGTTTTTATTTTTAAAACAACCGTGTTCGATTCCCGAGCTGAGTACAGGTTTTTTTTAATGTATAAATGCAGTTTTTCTTCTTATTAAAATCGATGACATGGTTCCTAAGAACAGATATTCGTACAACACAAAAGACATCAAGTAATAACTACATACATACATACTATCGTATATCGTACTATGTATGTACGTTATATTATTATATGTATGTTTACTAGGAACGTAGTGTAACATAATTATCTACAGTGTGTAAATGGTATACGGGCGTTCCTTTTAACTGTGGTTAGTATAACCCCTACTGAGCACATTTAGGCAGCTTTTGTTAAAATTAAATAAAAAAAAAACCATACAAAATAATTTAACACGCAATGTATAACGAAAAATGCAATGAATTAAAAACGCAATTAATGACGTTTCAAAGTTAAGATTTAATAAAGCTGAGGCTACTTAAGCCGAAATACACATTTTCACAAGTTAACATTACGTACTTACCTGACAGATGGACTTCGATGTACATTGCGGGTCGATAGTATGTTCAAAAATTAATAACGGTGTATACGTTAGCGTAATCAAAATAATTCTTTCTGTTAATGATTAGTAGAGTCTTAATCTATGTCCAGTTTCAATAAACGCCCGTATACCATTTACACACTGTATACTACAATTGGGTTTTACGCTGTTGCCTTGGTTACCTGTTAGCTACGTAACCCTAAAAACTGTCCCGATATCTCAGAATGTTACGCTGGCCGTATGTCCCGGGGGAAAACTGAATTGGCATGAAATTCGTGTCCACCCTTTAGCTGTTTATTTTTCTTTCCCAAACATACTAGACACGAAACTAAGGCCACGCGAGTTTATTTAATACCAAGTAAATAAAGTTTTGTAATATTTTCATGTCACAGTTTCTTACCGGGCCTCTATTCTACTGCGTTAAAACGATATTGTATTTGACGTGTTTTAGTTTCGTTTTTAACTCGCCTATACTGTCAAGTACAGGGCCTATATTCTACTGCGTTATAACGATATCGCGTTTGACGTGTTTTAGAATCGTCGTTCGGAAACACGTCGAAGACGATATCGTTATTACCCTGTAGAATGTCAGCCCTGTGGTGCTAGACGAGTTGCATTCGACAATCGTTAGCGATTATGTTTCGATTGATAAATGTATGGAATTGACGTAAGCCACCGAGATAGTAACGTGACACTTACGTCAATTCCATATATTTTTCAATTGAAACATAATCGCTAGCGAGTGTCGAATGCAACTTGTCTAGCACCACTGGGCCTCTATTCTACTGCGCTATAACGATATCGCATTTGTCGTGTTTTACAATCGTATGTGACTCGGCCGCAATTATTGTAATTGACATAAGAGTTATCTATACGTTGACAATATGGAAACACGTTAAAGACGATATCGTTATTGTCTAGAATCTCAGCATCAGGTTTACGTTGATAGTAAAATCTAAAGACTAAGGCAATTTATTGCTAACTCTAACTAACTGAGCTTACTTTTTAATGTTTTACATACATACATAACGTCACGACTTCAATCCCAGAGCGGAGAAGGCAGAGCTTCAGAATACCAACAACTCCTAAACTTGTTCATGACTCTTTAACCACATCTTGCACAAACAGGCTAAGATGTTTACCAGTGAATTAGTGACAGGTTGCAAGCCCATCGCCTAACAGTACTACAAGCTTTTATTCCCGTGATATTTAAACTGACTTTAAACAAAAAAGGGAGTTTCTCCGTTTGTCGCGTTTGTATAATATTTTTTATGCGGTGAAAACGTAATGTCAATACACTATTCTTAACTGAATCACTTCATCAAGTAACAAATAAAACAAAAAAGCAAGGTTCCAAATCCCGATTATATAATTTCAATGTTATACAAGTAGCCATTGGCACTCGCTGGGCGTTTTCCAAAAAAAGTGTACATCGTTAAGGACGAAGAAAATTGAACTTTTCCATTTCGTCACGAAAATTAGCCTTACATTTACATACGTTAATTTTCGTGACGAAATGGAAAAGTTAAATTTTCTTTCCTTTTGTCTTTAACGATGTACACTTTTTTTGGAAAACGCCCCGCTACGTTTGAGAAGAATCTAACGCGTATATTATGTTTTACCACTTTGTTGGCGTGAGTACATACATAACATCACGCTTTCATTCCCAGAGTGGGGTAGGCAGAGCTACAGAAATACCAACAACTCTAAAAAGACTTGTTGATGATTCTGTAACCACATTTTGCACAAGTAGGCTAAGATGTTAACCAGTGTATTAGTGACAGGTTGCAAGCCCACCGCCTAACAGTACTACAAGCCTCTAATCCCTTAGTCGCCTCTTACGACATCCACGGGAACACATGGAGTGGCACTATTCTAACCCGGCAACCACACGGGCTGTTGGCGTGACTAATATGTAATATAATAGGTATTCATTCCAAATTACAGCTTTCTAGTATTAAGAGTCTCCAAGCTAGGCAGCGGAAGGACATGGCGAAACTATAAGGGTCCCTAGTTTGACTACGGAACCCTAAAAAATTTATAAATTTAAATTTATTTTGAACTCTGCCCCGTTACATTTTACTCCCACCTATTGGTTTAAGTTTTGGGAGTCATCAACATTTCGCAATAAAAATCATTTGCAATTAAACTTCAAAACAATAATATTCACCTACAAATCAAGCGCATATTCAGCACCCTATGCTCGAATCCACTCGGCTCACACTCGAACAATGAAAGACCCCCAACGTCATCCCTATTGCGTACTCAACAGGGTTCACTATCGCTTAACGAAGGGCTTCTGCTAATTCCAGTCCACTTACACGCTATTGTATGGGGCATTGCTGCGCGTGCTCATCCTATTTGTCTACTTTTAGTAGGGGTGAGAAGTGGCCACTAAAACAGCGGACAATTGGAGCTGTTATGTAACTATTACATAAAACAAGGGGGTTATTATGATTATGACATAGCTATGCAGTTTAATTTACGGCGAGCGTAAAGGACAGAGCTATGGCAGTTATACAGCTCTGTCCTTTACGCTCGCCGTAGCTAACTGCATAGCTACCATAATAACCTCCCAAGTGTAACAAAAAGCAAGCATTAAAAACCCGACTGGATATTTTGATCAACCCATCTCCAAAAAAACACCGGACAATGTCACATAAATAAATTGACTTAAACCCAATCGATAACGATACACTTTTTAACCGACTTCAAAAAAGGAGGAGATTATATGTTCCACTGAATGTATTTTTTTTTCATGTAGTGAAATACATAGAAAACAACCGGGACTTGTGGACTTCCGGATTTGCCCACCGGGATTTGAACCCAGTGGTGCTAGACAAGTTGCATTCGACAATCGTTAGCGATTATGTTTCGATTGAAAAATATATGGAATTGACGTAAGTGTCACGTTACTATCTCGGTCGCTTACGTCAAATCCATACATTTATCAATCGAAACATAATCGCTAAAGATTGTCGAATGCAACTTGTCTAGCACCACAGGACCGCTAGCTTCGAAGGTACCACTTAACATGTTAGTTACCTAACATTTACACGTTTTTTTTTTAATTTAAGTAACTAGTGACACTCACGACGTTAAGACGAATCTAACGGCACCTCGCTTGTTGAAATCGGTCCATCCATCCAGCCTCTACGAGGGAAAATAACCACACATACATGTCAAAACATTAACCTCTTTCGGCAGTCGGGTAAAAACTCCTTAAAATATTAATAGCTAATAACTTTTAAACGGTACTACCGATTTTTAACAAACCTGTTTCAAAACTACCCTATTTAAACTGACTTTCTGTTCAATTAAACCGCATCCAAATCGGTCAAATAGTTTAGGAGCTGCAATGAAAAACATGCACAGATTTCAATTTAGAAAACTCCTCTGTGTTGCTAGGCCATCAGGCCAGACGGATCCAAGGGTGTGATGCAACGATTTTATCTACGAGCGGGTCCTCCTTTTGGATTTTGTGACATAACGCCTTTATGATACCAAATCCAAAAGCAGGGTCCGCTCTTACATTGAATCGCTGCACACATTGATTTTAAAGTCATATTATAAATTCGACGGTGAGCTTCAAAAATTGCCCCCCAGTGACCAAAGGAATTTAAATTGAAAATTAGTTATTTATTGTTAATTTTTATGTTTGTAGTACTTAACGGCTTCGGAACACTACACTGAGCATGGTCCGACATGCTCTTGCCCGGTTTTATATACCTAATGCTACCCGCCAGCGGTTTCGCCTGCAAATTCCTGACTCTCCCGGTGGATTCTTCTTCATTCTTGTTCTTACATAAAATCCTTCTCCTGAGAATAACAAACACAACAAAAACCAATTAGCGAAAATGCCCCAGCCGTTAACGTGTGATGCAGTGACCAAGGGAAATAGGGATTCATTTTTATATAATAATATGTAGATAGATAGGTAGGTTTTCTCGCTAGTTTAATGGCCCCACTCGTTGTGAATTCGAGCCACTTGTTCAAATCATAACGTTATGATACAAATCACTATTACAGGACTATAATTTATTTAATATCTACTCGCAATCACATACGTAGTGAGGTGACAATGCGATATTTAAAGTATCGATAGTTGGTCGCTGACTTATCGATGCGATAATTGTTTAAATGAAATCCAGTGATTTGACTGAAATCCGCTTTTCATAGGCACTATTGTATTGTCAACTTTGTGATAGCTCTTATTTACTAGACAGTGATGGCGGCTGAGTGGAGAATAATACCATTAAATGTAAAAAAAAATGATTTGATTGAATAGTGTAGTTGGTGCTCTTAGAAAAGTCAGCAGTGATCGTATTCGCATAAGCCAACTCAGGGCCATATTAATAAACGAATCTTAGCTTTTGTGTCTCAAGATAATAAGAAGTAAATTGTAATGAAAGAAGGATGTAGCAGTACATACTCCTTTCATTGTTTTCTTTTTCTATTTTGTTATGTCGAAATGTCTCGAAATCTTTTGAATAAAAAAGATTTCGAAATATGGAATGCCCGCCGGTGGTTTTCAGGGGGACGCTCGAGAGTCTCCAACGGACCGCGTTGGCATTCACATGTGAACTAATGTATATTTTAACGTTTAAATATACATTAGTAATAAATATCACGGGACAATCTCACACAAATTGAACTAGTTCCAAACTAAGCTGTAGGCTTGTGCTATGGTTAAAAAACAACGATAAACATACTTATATAGAAAAATACACACTCAAATATACAGAAATTATCCAAGAGTCCGGAACAAATATTCGCACTCATCACAAACATATCTTTACTTACCGGGATTTGAAACCAGGACCGCTGGCTTCAGAGGCAGGGTCACTCCCAACTAGGCCAACGTGTCGTAGAAGCGGAAGGAACTAATGCAGGATCACTCCAGATCGCAAATGCCATCTTACTCTTTATCCTGTCACCAAAAAAGTTTTTGCTATGTTGTGTTTCTGTGCGAGGAGGGTAAGACAACCGGTGAAGTGAAGAGCATAGAGACATTCCATATTACTCACACTCATTGAATTTAATTAATTAGATTTTGTAGTATGTATTTATCACATTACAATTACGAAAATAAATGCTCAGTGCATGGTTCCGAAGCCGTTAAGTACTTACTACAAACATAAAATCAGCAATAATAACTAGTTTTCTATTTTAAGTCACTTGGTGCCGTCTTAGATGATTTTAGCATAAACACTTTAATCGCCTGTATCTCATGAACCAATGATGTCCACTTAGTCGTGATAGTTTTCCTTTAAAATTCGTTTTATGTTCTTTCATTAAAGATTTATTTCGGATATTTAATATTTGTAGTTTTGGGGGAACACTGACCCTAACAAAAATAAGCGCTTTAAAGCTTAATATTTCTTAAACAGATTACTTAATCGAAAAACTGTTTTCATAAATCCGTAATATTTTGATAGACCTATCCAACAACACCCTACACTATAAGGTAGACGAGAAAAAAAATACACCCCCATGTTACATGTAGGGGAGGTACCCTAAAAAATATTTTTTTTACTATTTATTGTACCGCTTTGTTGGCGTGACTAATATGCATATTCATGCCAAATTACAGCTTTCTAGTACTAAAATTCTCTACGCTGGGCTTGGACATGGTGAAACTATAGGGGTTCCTACTTTGACTACGGAACTATAAAAAGGGACTATAAGTTTACAATTGGTAGACATTAGTTAAAATCTCAAATGACATAATACTCTTTTTCAATTTATTATAAAGTCTAATATGCTTTATTTCTTCTGGTAGTTTATCTGTAATTTTAGGCCCCATAATTGTTATTGTTTTGGTGGACTTTCCGAGTCAGCAACTCGTTGTCGCCATGTGTTTTTATTTTTTTATGCAAGCCGTAGGCTTTTTGACGATTTCATTGGAAACAACTCTGAATGACTTCTTACGAACTTAACAATGTTTAATATGTATTGCGCCGTTAGAGTTCTCTGAATAGTTGAGTTAGTCTCTAGAGTTGCTAATATCTGTAACTTCAGAGACCACTTACCTATGTCGCCTTTGCTATTTTTCCATAGTAAACACACGCCAGAAATTTCTTACTTGATGTTTACTGTGACGTTTAAGAGCAAAATCGGTACACATTACGGTCCTCAAGTCGTCTCGCGTGCTCGGCGTATTAGGTAAAGTTACGAACCAACAAACTTACAAGGAGAAGTTTCGACGACGTCACAAGTGAACAAAGTTTACAATACACGCTCGAAACGTTATTAACACACGTTGTCGTGGTAACTTAAGTTTGTCTGATAATAATTGGTGAAAAGATGCTCTTTAAAATTAATAACCTGGTGATTTTCTTGAGTTCTTTTCAATTCATCATCAATTATTAAACGGCGGGCCTAAGTTGTCTCGATGGCCAATGTTTAACATTTTAAAGCTTTTATTGTTAATTGTCAAGCTACCTAACTTTGCCGTTAACACGTACCTTTTAAGTAGGGTTGCCATCCATCCAGGTTGCCCGGGATTTATCCTAGTTTTGAGAGTGTCCGGGCGGGTTTTGCATTAGTAGGCTACGTCATGTTTTCAAGTCACCGGTTGCCATCTCATTAATTTTTATTCTTAGTTACTATATTTATAAAACACGTTGACATGTAGGGGTTCCAAGCTCCGAAACCTGGGGTTTTCTTCTTGTCCTGGTTCCCAGATTCTAGAGATGGTTCTCTAATGAAGGACTACTAACGAGTCCATGAGTAAACTATTAATATTTTAGTGTTCATACGACTTACGAGAGTTTAAGTTTGATTGTTGTGTAAGATATTTACTGAGCGTTGAAGATATTTCCAGGGTATATAAATGAGATCAAATTCGAGTTCACCATCGTGCAAAAGTATATATTTTGTTCCGTTTCACGGCTCTACGCCGAGGTTGTTAAATAAAAATATATAGAGATAATAGGGTGTTATGTTCAGTTAGAGAGGGGTATTATTTTATCGCAAATAATAAAAATACATAATTGTGTCGCGTGTTTTTACCGGCTAGTTTTACACTTCTCAAATATCAACAAAAAAAACTCAAAAACATCGATGCGTGTCCCATCATTATTTCTTCCAATGGGGAGAGAGGGGTGCTATTGTAGTGACACGCGCACCCTACCCGATTGGGGTGACAGGGAACACATCGGAAATCGCTTTTTGATGTACCTGTGAGGATTTGCCACAAGTGGCTTTTCAATTTTATTACTTACTTAGGGCTTGTAGTGCTGTTAGGCGATGGGCTTGCAACCTGTCACTAAAGGTACACTGGTAAACATCTTAGCCTACTTCTGCAAAATGTGGTTACAGAATTATCAACAAGTTTAGAGTTGTTGGTATTTCTGTAGCTCTGCCTACCCCACTCTGGGAATTAAGGCGTGATGTTATGTATGTATGTATGTACTTACTTCGGTGCACCGCTAACTATCACAAACTTTACGGAACATTGAACCAGGGCCTCTATTCTAATGCGTTATAACGATATCATGTTTGATGTGTTTTAGAATCGTTAACGACTCGGTCGCTATTATTCTAAATGACATAAAAGTTATCAAAACGTTGATTGTGATGGCTGGGATTCTACACGATATTAACGATATCGTCTTTGACGTGTTTCCGTGTTGTCAACGTTTTGATAACTCTTATGTCATTTACAATAATGGCGACTGTGACATAAACGATTCTAAAACACGTCAAACGCGATATCGTTATGACGCAGTAGAACAGAGGTCCTGGACAAGACGCATTGCGTTAACGTTATCGCTATCGAAAATGGATTGAAGTAACTGTTTGACTGTTGGTTGCGTTTTCACGAATAAACCGCTTAACCGATTTAGATGAAAGGACCATGCGTCAAAATGGCCCTAAAACCAACAAACATGACAGTTGGGTGTCAATGACCCGGACGTCACATTTTAACGAGGCGTTTCGAATATAGGAACCCAGGGTTAGAGAATACCAATCATTAATCATTATGGTTCCGAAGTGTGTAAAAAAAACGCAATGGAATTCGGTTTGGTTGCCTATAGAAAAAAAATTAAGTATATTTAAAGACCTATTTAATAGCCCGTGTGGTTGCCGGGTTAGAATAGTGCCACTCCATGTCTTCCCGTGGATGTCGTAAGAGGCGACTCAGGGAATAAGGGCTTGTAGTTATTGTAAGGCGATGGGCTTGCAACCTGTCACTAATATTCTAGTAAACTTCTTGGCCTGATTGTGCAAAATGTGGTTACAGAATTATCAACAAGTCTTTTTAGAGTTGTTGGTATTTCTGTAGCTCTGCCTACCCCACTCTGGGAATGAAGGCGTGGTGTTATGTATGTATGTATTTAATAACCTAACTGTTACTTTTGTTGGTTTTAGGGCCAAGCTCCATACAAAGTTGCCCATGGTGCTATTATTTGAATGATTTTTCTTTCGTTTGAAGCGTAAAAAGAGGGTTTAAATGAATAGCATACCATTCCTTTTTTTTGTGAATTTCGAAAAAAAAAATGCACTTTAGTAGTGACCATCATCCTGAACAAGAAAATTAGAATTCATATGTCCCCAAATAGATATATGGAATTGTCCGTTTTGTTACCTAAATCCAATACATGTGTTGGTATCAAAACGGACAATTCCATACATATTTTTGGGGCCATAATATATCAGGATTTATTTATTTATTTCAATTTTTTTAGCTATTTCATTGCAGAGTTTTTAAGAGCAATGCAATTGATATCTCACAGATATCACTCAAAATTACAATGTGAAAAAAATACCTTTACTTTACATGTGATTTATACTACCAAGAGTCGCTGAGTAAAGCCGCGTACAGACGGACAAACGGACGTGGCGAAACTATAAGGGTTCCTTGTTGACTACGGAACTATGAGAAACTCAATCTCTGTTATAGATTGTAAATAGTAATGCAAAGACAGAAAATCTAATTATAGAATAAGAACTAAAGGCATATAAGGAGCCTTAAAACGAAAGCGTCAAATCTATACCTGTCTCGATTTCAATATGAATGTTCTATAAATTAAAAAAGGAAAGAGTATAAGTACAGTTCTTGCTAAAACTGGCCGTACACACCAAGGTCTTGTCAACTCGTGTACACTGACGCTGACGACACCAACTGGACACCATGCTCGTGGATTATATATGCAACAGTGTGCGACAGCAACAGTGTAACGACCATGATATGTTAGCTTATAGAACTGTCTCTTTTTGGCACACTGAATCCCAATAAGACTGTGCATATCAACTATCTGCATGTTGCCTTTTATTTTTACTCCTTCTATGCCATTATTCTATTATATCTGATGCCCTGGGCCTCTATTCTGTGGTGCTAGACAAGTTGCATTCGACAATCGTTAGCGATTATGTTTCGATTGATAAATATATGGAATTGACGTAAGCCACCGAAATAATAACATGACACTTACGTCAATTCCATAAATTTATCAATCGAAACTTAATCGCTAACGATTGTCGAATGCAACTTGTCTAGCACCACAGGTGCGTTAAAACGATATCGTGTTTGACACGTTTAAGAATCGTTTATGTCACAGTCGCCATTATTGTAAATGACATAAGAGTTATCAAAACGGTGACAATACGGAAACACGTCAAATACGATATCGTTATTATCGTGTGGAATCCCAGCCCTGCACTGTAATATATGCTCATTTGTATGAGATCGTCATTTTTAAACGAGTGCGTATAATAATACTAATAATTGCAGGGTTCAATTATATTTAATTATTTATTCCTTAATTCAATGTTTAAGTTCGTAGGTACTTTAATACCACACAAAAACAATTAACTTCTCCCATTATTCTCCGTGCAACTAGTCCTAACAGGCCATAAGTCCGTTATCTCAGTGCGTGGCTCCCTGGGGGCCGTAGATCACTATTACACGGGGGAAACGGGGGAGCGGTGGAACACATTTATTTACCTATACTGTTTTGTGGACCGAAATGGGAATTACATTTGCATTGTACACCTTATTTCTCAATTTTTCTACAATATAAGTTACAACATTTATGACAGTACACTTCGTTTCTGACTGTGGGTTCGTGTATTTCTCATGAGAAATTTATTATAATTAAACAAGTCTATACTAGAAGGATCAGCCCCCTGACATGTGACAATTCGGTATACATTGCCAAGCTAACAAGTTTTCACATCAATCAGATTCATATAAGCTGCGCCATGCACACTGAAATGTCACCTGTCACCTGTCATTATAATTATCATTCGACTAAAAGTGTTTCTGCGATACATGTTTTGCGAAGTGTCTTTCGAACAATTAATATTACACTAGATCAGGGCTGGGATTCTACACGGTAATAATGATATCGTATTTGACGTGTTCCCGTTTTGTTAACGTTTTGAAAACTCTTATGTCATTTACAATATTGGCGACTGTGACATAAACTATTCTAAATCACGTCAAACGCGATATCATTATAACGCAGTAGAATAGAGGCCCAGTAACGCCGCGGAGAGTAAACAAGCTGAAATGTATAACAAACTCCAGTCTGAAAACCGTATCCGTGTTACCCGTGTGGTTGCCGGGTTAGAGTAGAACCACTCCATGTCTTCCCATGGATGTTGTAAGTGGCGACCAGGTTACGAAAAACCCTTGAGTTCAAGCATTATTTCAAGATTTTTTTCAGTAGTTTCTTACATCGATAGAATCATTATGAATTGAGGGCATTTTTAAAGGTACTTGCCAATATTTTTTCATGACAACTTTTTGTGTACCTAATCACACAAAGTTACTTTCTCCATACTAAGTGAACCCTAGTTCCCTTTTCATCTAGTATGGAAAACAAACTTTGTGTAAATTAATTACACAAAAAGCTTTAAATAATGCTTGAACTCAAGGGTTTTTCGTAACCTGGACATAAGGAAAAAATACAATAATTCCGATTAAAATGATTAATAACTCCGAAAGTACTAAAAATCACCAACATACATGGGGGTTAAATCGATAGCTTATGAGCTGCCCTAAAACCTATTTCTGGGTTAACGTCGATTTTTGGGACACCCTGTATAAAATGAATATTAAAATTAAGTCACATTAACAGGGCCTCTATTCAGTGGGGCTAGACAAGGTGTATTCGACACTTGCTGCGATTATGTTTCGATTGAAAAATATATGGAATTGACGTAAGTGTCACGTTACTATCTCGGTGGCTTACGTCAATTCCATACATTTATCAATCGAAACATAATCGCTAACGATTGTCGAATGCAACTCGTCTAGCACCACTGAAGTTATTGAGCTTATTCGTTACAAGCGTACAAAAATACAAATCTTTCCTTTTTCTAATATTAGTGCAGATAAAAAAAAGCGGCCAAGTGCGAGTCGGACTCGCCCATGAAGGGTTCTGTAGCAGCAAGTAACATAATATATAAAAGTTCGTTGCAGCTTTGATCAATGTTTTTATGACGTATTAAAAAAAACTACTTACAAGATCTCGTTCAAACCAATTTTCGGTGGAAGTTTGCATGGTAAACGCAAACTGTTCAGTTTAGAAAAAAATGATGTTAGTAACCTCAATATCATTTTTAAAGACCTATCCATAGATACCCCACACGTATGGGTTCAATAAAAAAAAAAATTGAGTTTCAGTTCTAAGTATGGGGAACCCCCAAAAATTATGGTTCTTTTTCTATTTTTGTGTGAAAATCTTAATGCGGTTCACAGAATACATCAACTTACATAAGTTTCAACAGTGTAGTTCTTATAGTTTCGGAAAAAAGTGACTGTGACATACGGACGAACAGACGGACAGACATGACGAATCTATAAGGGTTCCGTTTTTTGCCATTTGGCTACGAAACCCTAAAAATATAGTGAGTTGCACAACCAGCCACGATATGACAGAACCGATAATAATATTAATAATTCAATCGAGTGTCAAGGGGCTAAGTATGTAATTTCGGAGGAAACTCAAAATAACACCTCATATCAAAATTGAAATCAAATAATATTTTACCTGCTTAAAATGTGATATAAAAGGTCATTTACAGTTTAAGTGGTTTCACACATTTTACCAGCAACTTGTATGCAAAAACGGTAAAATAAAAATTTAATAGTAGATATACAGGGTATTTTTTTTATCAGTGCTCAAATTTTAACATATGATTTTGTATCGTTAATATAATACCATTATTTTCTCAAGAAAAGGGTTAAAACTATTCTAATCTAACAGACCGCTATCAGGGGGCATCGTTCCCAAAATGCTGGCATCATTAATACATAGTTAAATAGTTAAATAGCAACTCATGAATCATAAATAAGTAATGTTTGCAAGTCCCGACTTAAAACTAACCTCTAAAATTACTTCCTACACTTTTGCAGAAATTTGAGACTTTGTGGGCCGTTCAGAAAATATCGAACTCGAAAAATGTCATTTTCGCAACAGTTTGAATTGTTACCATCCCAATTGTAATGATTCATAATTTATAATTCAGGCGACGTTATTAGTAATATAAAAACTTATTAATGAATGCATTCGAATAAAATCATATTTAAAAAAGCCATATTTATTACATGTTACGAAAATCGGCAGCAGAAAATACAATATTTCACCCTCGTTAGCTCCACCGTATGTTTAATAATAATTACGCTACCATAATTAAAAAGATTATCACTAAATAATAAGAACATTATTTTCCCTTATACCTTAGGGTAGTCACAAAGCCACCCTAGCAAATATTGATGTAGAAAAACACGGCGCGCGGGCAATATAAAACTTTATATTGTAGTCGTGGATAATGTTTCTTTTGTGCTCTAGTGCAAACACTTGTCTGCCCCTGTGACTTTGATTAGGTGAACAGAAACATTGTGTTCCAAATGATCTTTCGAGAGAGCATGTGCTCTACCGTACTAAACTACCGTACTAAAGAAGGACGCTAACTGCAATGTAGGTCAAACCATTCTATACTGTATTCGTAACCACGTAAAATTTAAAATGCTTACACTATTACTATGCAGTTAGCCGCCTTCTTTGGTTTCATGGCAGCTGCCAATCTAACTCGGTGTTTGGAAATCGCAACGTTTTTAGGGGGATTTTCAAGTCGTTTGGAGTTGGCAGTTTGTTATTTAATTTTAAGTATTTTTAACAGTTGAAGTGAATTGATAGTTTAGCGTTGAATAAAAAAAAACTTGTGCTAGTAACATTATTCCGTACCATTATTGCATGGTTCCCAATTATTACATAACATGATATAATTAGGCTCGATATTAATTCTCGTTGCAATTTATTTCGAAAACTGTTTAAAATGCATAAGAAATCCACGAATATTTTTAAGAAACAATTAAATATTATTATTTTAATTTCAGTTTATAATTTCCTAAAAGTTGTTATCCAAGGGTTATCTCGAAGAGATCGCTCATTCGCGATAAGACTCCATGTTGTTTACTTCTACTAGTAAGCATATTTAATAAGATGTAATCAGTATTAATCGATATACATATGTATATCGGAAGTCGATAAATGGGAAGTCCCTATGACAGATCAAAAGTGCTACGAAAATTCCGGGCTCTGGTTATAAGTTTTGAGATTGCAGTCTTCAGATTGAAAATAAATTTGATATAATTTTTATTTGACGAACGACATTATCAATACTATGCTGTATAAAAACAATAGTACCTACATGTAAATAAGCATTCAAGTGCAACTTCTTATTTGATGTAGATTCCGAAGAATGCTTCGGAACTTATTTAAGTAAGTAATTCCGTGACACTCCATCGCCTAGGTCCAATTATCACATTTCAATCTGTTGCTTTGATGTGAAACAAAAACAAACTTTCGCAGTTGTAATTTAGGGTTAAGATTGACATTGGGGGACGTCTGCCAATAACAAGTAAAGGTCAAATTAGAGCAAACAAATTTTAATAAGAAGGTATATTTATGTCTTGGTTACTCTAACAGGACTCTATCATTCCGAGTTTCAACGAATCACACTTATTGCTTACCCGTCCATTACAATAAATATCTTTGGACCATTTTTTATAAATAAACCAAGTTCAAAACTAAACTCTACACTACTATAGGTACTAGACTAAAAACTTACTTATAGAGAAATACGCGTATATACACAAATACATAGACATATCGTCGTCTTACTTACTCAAACTCGAATATGCATTTTTTTTTGCTGCTGGTATCTTATTGCCACGAAGAATTAATGAACAAAAATGAGATTACCAACAGCAAAAAAAATGTGCAGATACGAGTTTGAGTAAGACGATGAAATATCAAATCTCAGGTACTGACACCTTTCACCACAAAAATTACTTTTTGTTCCCAATCGAACCCGTACACAGGGTCACTAACCGTAATATAGGCTAACCGTGGCATAACCGTAACCGTGGCAACCGTGGTTTAAACATACCTACTTAAAAGCGTATGATCTCATTTGATCCTTCGCGTCTTAGCAGCGCTATACCTGTAGAAATTCACCACGATTATAATCAGCCTAGCCCTAGGAATATTGAGGTATCCACTGTTGCAGCGCTGTGATTTTTCCTTAAACTTAGAAAAAGCAACTTCTTTTACAATGGTTGGTGGTTTTAGATCAGTCCAACTGAATTCGGCTTTTGGTTAAAAAATATTGTGTAACGCCGACTTCAGCAGGACCGACTTATTACCAATCATTTTAAAGAAGTTATTTCTTGCTTTTTCTTGCTCTGTCTTCACCATCAGTTCTACTTCACCAATTGATACTTTTAAATGCCATATGTATTCCTATAATATTTGAGGAGTTCCCTCGATTTGTCCAAGATCCCAGATCTTGAAGTTCGGAAAATGGGACCAACTAGAAAGTATACCCATTCAAACAAGAAAAAAAATCAAATGGGTCCAGTAGTCTGTGAGTAATCGGGGAGCATACACAAAAAACCCAAAGAATTGATCCTTTTTTTAAAGTCATTTAAAGAGCGTTACAGCCAGCATTACTAGTAAAAAACCTATGAGCAAATGAGTACCTGCAACTAGAGGTCTAGCCATAATTTTAGGCGGTAGTGGAAACGGCAGCCACTAGCAGTTACCGGCAAATAACAAATGCAGCAGGACACGAGATGTTTATTCCACACCACCGCCGTCACTTAAAGCTATTGTTACACCGTAAATCTATAATTATGTACAGCAATCGACTGGCCGTTGACAGTACGATAAAACGAATTACAAAAGCATTTCTTTTCACAGATGGGCCACCACGGCATGGAGTCTCTCGACATGCTAGATCCTCTCACCTCTTCATCAATGACGACGCTGGCCCCCATGGGAGAAGTCGCACCCCCACATCACCAACTACACGGCTACGGGATGAACCACGTTATGAACCACCACCACCACGGTGGCTCTTTAGGTCACGCACCTCCTTCGCATCTTGCACACCCTTCAGCAGCCCTACACCCGGACACAGATACCGACCCTCGCGAGTTGGAAGCGTTTGCAGAGCGCTTCAAACAGCGAAGAATTAAACTTGGTGTTACCCAAGCCGATGTTGGAAAAGCATTGGCGAACCTAAAGCTGCCAGGAGTAGGAGCATTGTCGCAAAGCACTATATGCCGCTTTGAGAGTCTCACGCTTAGCCATAATAATATGATAGCGCTGAAGCCTATATTGCAAGCGTGGTTGGAAGAAGCGGAGGCACAAGCGAAGAATAAGCGGCGAGATCCTGATGCTCCTAGCGTTTTGCCAGCAGGGGAGAAGAAACGCAAGCGTACGTCTATAGCAGCGCCAGAAAAGAGGAGTTTGGAAGCGTATTTTGCAGTTCAGCCGCGTCCGTCAGGGGAGAAGATCGCGGCTATAGCAGAGAAGCTGGATTTGAAGAAAAACGTGGTCAGGGTATGGTTCTGTAATCAGCGGCAAAAACAGAAACGGATGAAGTTCGCCGCGCAACACTGACCGTCGGGAGGCGGAGCGGCCTTGCTGTACCCGGGTACCGGGTACGGTTACTAGCCGCCCCGCCCCGGGCCGCCGGGCCGGCAGACCCACCGGGACCCAGGTAGGATCCCAGGTCCCCCATTCGTAAGCAATAATAATAACTTTCGATCTCATTCTTTTAACACATCTCAATTTGTTAGCATAGTTCTCCGTTATACAATGACTTCTCATATGTTTTTCGAGACACAGGGTATATATTTGATTATATACATATCATAACAGTAACTAGAGGTCGCTTCATCATACAGTTTTTGCCGTTTTGATCTTTACTTGACATCGTAATTGTACATGAAAAAAAATTGAAATTCAGGATTTTTAAGAGAATGTGCCTTGCAAATATCAATATTCTGTGTTTAATATTAAAATAACTTGGTCGCTTTGAGTAGTGGAGGCACCGCAGCCACAGGCGGTAGCGGGAGCGAGCTGCGAGTCGCTCGCTGCTTATGCCGTGCGTCGATTATAGAGGTAACATGTAAATTGACAATGTCAAATAAATTTTTGTTCATGACGTAGTCGGCGCTATTATCCTTAATTAGCTTAATACTGTTAAAGAGTTCTAAATGCTTTGGCAGAATTAGGTGCATACGTTAGCGACAAAAAGCGCTACAAAATGTTTTTCTCTAAAGTACACTAATGGCATACCGACCGAATTGTGAATAGTACCTTGGCCTCTTTTTGTGATAGTGTTCTTGTTACCTGTGTAATCAATGCACAGAATTCGATCTATAAGGATTCTTTGACTGTCAAATGTAACCAGACGCCTCTAAAGTGGAGCTAGGTTGCGTACTATAACCATTCTTCTTGTCTTATTTGGTATTTTGACTGTCAAACAATTCTTTAGTCGTTCTGTTCTGATGCTAAACTGTACAAAGAATATAAATAAGGGTATACTTTCTATTTTAGTTGTAGATAGTTATTAGTAGTTCATGTTTTTATATTTAACGTTTTTAATTATAAAATGCATTTCACGAAATGGCACAATTAATAAAATAAGAAGTTACTAGAGAAGTTTAGCCAAAATAGATTTAAAACATTTGTAAATATCACATTTCGGTCTACAGTTTAGGTATTTAGTATTACTATAGTTTTTACCTAACTAAAGGGATTTAGTACAACGCAAATGGATTCATGCTTATTTTATTTAACGCCAAAATTAATGATTACGATGATTTTGAGGCCAAATCTCATTAAAAAACCATTGAGAAATTGACATAAAATTGTTTAGGTGTTTATTATGAATCGTTATTAAAAATTCAAAACTTTTTCGTCAAGTTCAAGACAATTACGTAGAGTTAGGTATTTAAAAGGTATTTTTACGCTTACCAACTCATAAAACACCATAAATTTGAAGTAAAAAAAATCGCGATGTTCCTATCTGTTTTAAAACCAATCATTTTATCGAAATCCACTTCATCAATTTTATCATTTTATCGAATTTCGTTTCATCGAACGCTATTTACTACTGGAGCCATGACTTTTCAGGATATCATAAACATTAATTACGTAGGTTAGGTTAGGTTAAACTTGAGACTACCAAATAAACTCATGCGGCTAGAAATGCCTTACGGTGAAACAAAAAAACTGCGTAATGATTCTGTCGAAGGAAGGTGTTTCGATAAAATAACAAATACCCGTTTTTGTCACGACGTTAAATTTTTGGGTTGACCATTTTTTCAACATACAATTAGGGAGATTTTTCTGCAAAATCAATATAGATCGGCGTGACGGGAAGATGCCACTGATCTTTACTTACACTGGACTGGCTATTAATGAAAGCACTTTGACTATCACCATTTTTACAGAAAGAAAGAAATAAACATGATTTATTACCACATATGCCGACTCAGCAAATGCTGAGCTTTTGAGCGTGGGTGTGGGAGCTGGCAGCGTTGGTTTTCAGTCCACTCCTGTGGGCTTAACATGCTTTTAAAAACCTTAACTCTTTAATCTTACGTTTGAATACACGAATTAATGTCACGAGCCTATGTCAAAATCTTGTCCCGTGTCCGCGTGTTAGGCCCACTCTGCCCTCATAAGACAATATACCGTATCTGCAATTCAATAGCTACACTAGGTTCAATCCTAACCCGTCAGTAATAAGGTTGCATATGCTACAGGAGTTTTGTCTGAGATATTTCCATTTATCTTAGCTGCCCCAGCAGACGAGGTTTTGGTTTTTCCGAACAGCAGCATAGTGTGAACAAACCAGTAAATACCTACAACTCTAA
The DNA here is from genome assembly GCA_949316455.1 of Acleris holmiana. Lineage (NCBI taxonomy): Eukaryota > Metazoa > Arthropoda > Insecta > Lepidoptera > Tortricidae > Acleris > Acleris holmiana. The sequence goes on from OX438762.1 coordinate 84,864,830, forward strand.
GGGTACATTGAGCAGCTTGTATATACGCTCCACAAGGGAGTGGTGGGACGAGACATAAGACTAATAGGTCTGAATCAGTCGTGGCTTGAGAATACAAAAATAAATGAAAATCCCGGGATTGTACTTGGCTAATCACGGGATTTTCGGGATTGCCATAAACAGGTCTAGTTTGTATTCCGTAGTCCGTTGCACCATGACAATGACATTATATTGTATAATATTATGGTATTATATGCAAGCATTTATTGACATAATGAATAAAAATAACCCTTAGATACGCCTTACGGCACGTACTACACAGGTACAGCTTATGATGGCAACAAAATACGAAGCAGGCTTGGAAGTCAAAGATTGGATGCTTGGATATATCTGCAATTATATTTTCAAAATTCTAAATAGGTCTTGTTTTGTCTATTTTTTTATTAAAGTATGGGGTTTTGCTATTTTTTTGTTTTCTTATTATATTGGGTTAAGATGTATGTGCAACATTTTTTAAGAAATAGTTTAAGTTATTTTTCATTAAAGCCCAATTAGAAGCCACAGTCTAACCCCGGGATAGCCCTGGGATCCCGGGATTACGCTTCAAAAATCCCGTAATCCAGGGATTGAAAAACATGCTCAGGATTGTATTCTCTAGTCGTGGCCAAGCCGCCTGCGTATGTAAGTCCTTAACTCGAGCTACTTAGGGGCTGGAGTTGAATAACTTTGTGGAAAACTTCAAAAATGAGGTTTTATGTTCTCCTTTTCTTCGTCGATTGTCACCCAAATTTAATGTTTAAGCTATCAAGGGTTCCATTTAAATTTCTTATTTTTTTTCAATTTGATACATGGGAAATCAGAGTACCTAAATAATAATTATGAGCTGGTTCATTACTTTTAAATATTTGGTGGTGGAAGTGATGTTGCAGAAACATTGACAATAACGCCAGTTAACTTGTCATTTTTGTTACCCGGTATTATCGGTGAGAGTGTTTTAAATCGGCACAAAAAAACGGTATTTCATGCTACAGCCAGCCAGCCCCGTGTACTTAAATAGGTCAGTTGAATGGCACAAAACTAGAAATTATTTCGTGATAGAATAAAAAGTGGTTTACATAAGTTAGCATGACTTGTACCACACTAAAACTGAATGAAAGAATTGTGAATGTTAGTTATGACGTAACGTAACGTACTTACAATGAGAAAGTCTCACGGCATGAATCCAATATGGCCACAGATTAAAATTAACAAAAAAAAGTAAAATATTTGGGAACTAAAAATAGTATTTTTAAAAAATATTTTGTAAATATAGAATAATAAGATATAAGTATAAACACGTGCAATTTAGACATTGATAATTAATATAACTGCTAGGAATTAATTTTGATTATTGACTTACCAAATAATTATAGGATTCGGCTTTGTGTGATGGAAGGTTTATTGTACCACAGACAAACGAATGTTTTAATCCACCGCGACTCATTCCACAGATGTTAAAATTTTGTAGTGCTGTATTAAAAAATAATGTAAATGACCATTCTAAAGACACACGATAATCCCCGAAGTCATATGAAGCCGGACTGTCAACGCTTTATTCAGATTCTAGTCAATTTTATTTGTTATACTCGTAGTCTATTTCAGTTGTTTTTTTATCAAGCGAAACTCATAATATGCCTTGTCACTAACTAAGGTAGTGTGGTATTCTTTTCCTGTTAGTTTAAGGATTTTCAGATGCGAATAGAGGGTGAGTGGTAGCAGTCTTGTTCTTTTAAATGTGAAGTGTAGCACACATTTAGAAAATCACTTAGGTTAATGGGGTGATTCTTGGGCGTTTTAACCGCCGTCATTGTTGTCTTTGCATATTATTTCAGATATAATTAAAACAAGAATTATAAACTATCCCTGGTACTGCTTGTAGTTAAATCAAAATTTGGTCGTAGTTATATCATTATTTTGGTCAATATATTGAAGAAAACAATGATGGGCGGTTGAAACGCCAAAGAATTGACAAAAACACTGTTAATAAAATACTGACAATGATTGATACACTGCTTTCTTATCGTTTTTATGTCTGTAAAAAGTAATGCAAATAAGTTTGGTTAATGTGGGTTGAAATAGGTAACATGTAATTTCTACCCTGAATCGGTAGTAGTTGCCACATGAGAATATTAAAGTTCCACTTATCACTGTGACAAACTTTTTTTTTGCCAAACTATAGATACTATTATGAAAACGGATAATATACTACCTATGTCGAGTATTTCTCAAAATGTTAGCCACTGTAAGTCACATCTCTAGATGTTAAAAAAGCAGAGGTTTGTTATGTCAAAGAGAAGGCCACCCGGGCTGGGCCTCTATTCAGTGGTGCTAGACAAGTTGTATTCGACAATCGCTAGCGATTATGTTTCGATTGAAAAATATATGGAATTGACGTAAGTGTCACATTAAGTACTATCTCGGTGGCTTACGTCAATTCCATACATTTATCAATCGAAACATAATCGCTAACGATTGTCGAATGCAACTTGTCTAGCACCACAGGTGCGTTAAAGGGGCCATTTGCAACGTTAAAAGATGGCGGACGTGTAATTTGTTTTAGACTTTAATTTTTGGGTAATTAGGTGTTCAAAGTTCTTTTCTGATAGTGATTTGTACTTTTTATGCCTTTGTGTCGCACAGTGATTTAAGACTTGGACTTATTTCGTGTATCTGGCATCTTTCTTCTCGTTTCAAGTGGACTCGCAGTGGTGCAGAGGTTAAAACTATCTTGACCTCTGACCTACAATTCACCGTACAACGTTGCCCCCAATCTTCCTAGAGAAGATTGGATTGTGTTTTATTGCTATATTGATTTATAATTATATATACTTACTTGACACTGGCGAAATCACTTCACGTGGAAACGCCATATCCCCGCGGTAGTAGCTGTTCAAGTCGCCGCGGGGGCAAAGAAAGAAGAAGAAGGTGCGTTAAAACGATATCGTGTTTGACACGATTAAGAATCGCATATGTCACAGTCACCATTATTGTAAATGACATAAGAGTTATCAAAACGTTGTCAATACGGAAACACGTCAAAGACGATATCGTTATTACCGTGTAGAATCCCAGGGCCTCTATTCAGGTGCGGTAAAACGATATCGTGTTTGACACGTTTAAGAATCGTTTATCCATCCTATCCACCTTTTGGTAGTGACCCTGCCTTCGAAACTAGGGGTCCTGGGTTCAAATCCCGGTAAGGGCAGATATTTGTGTGATGAGCGCGAGTATTTGTTCCCGAGTCTTGGATGTTTTCTATGTATTTAAGTATATATTTCTCTATGTAAGTAAGTTTATCGTTGTCTAGTACCCATAGTACAAGCCTTGAGCTTAGTTTGGGGCTAGTTCAATTTGTGTGACATTGTCCTGTGATTTATTTTTTTATTTTATTTTAGTGGTGGTAGGACCCTGTGCAGGGTTCTTCCGTATCGCTACCACCATCTTATCCAATAACCTACCGTCACGCAGCGGTGTTCACAATGTTGAGTTTCAGTATGGGGAAAAGACAACCGGTGAAATTACCGGCACAGAACTTTCCATCGGAGTCCTCAAGGTTGGCAACGCATTTAAGGTCTTAGGATTGCAGTATTTAGAGAATTTGAATGTCTATGGATCTCAGATTCCACTTACGATCAGGGCCTCTATTCTGCTACGTTACCACGATATCGCGATTGACGTGTTTTAGAATCGTTTATGTCACTGTCTGTTTCTGTATTGTCAACGTTTTGATAACTCTTATGTCATTTACAATAATGGCGACTGTGACATAAACGATTTTTAAACGTGTCAAACACGATATCGTTTTAACGCACCTGAATAGAGGCCCTGAATATGCATAACGGTAGTGATTTTCGTTGAAATGTCATAATGACGTAAGCTGACGACCAATTCGGTACATTCCGTCAATTTTCGAGCATCGCTAAAGTTAGCGTCATGCGATCCCAATCCGTAAACTTTTCAGTATTGGCACGAAATGCATTACATATGGGGCACTATTTTTGAGTGAAGTTTCAATCATTAGGTCTGTATATTTAAGGAATCAAACTAAGGCAAATTGCACTCTATCTAAGAAATAAGACGGTTCAGAATCTTAAAAAAAATTGTTTATCGAAATAAGTAATTAGTGTTAATGTTTTTCTTTTTAAGGGTTATCACACTGCCGTGATGTCAAAGAAGGCGGCTAACTGCATAGTCATAGTATGAGCATTTTCAATTTAATATGGTTACTAATAGAGTTTAAAATCCTTTGACTACCACATTGCAGTTAGCTGCCTTCTTTGGTATTACGGCAGCACAGGAACCACAGGGTAACAGTTAACCTGCAGTCCCAAATCTGGTCAGACAGTCTAAAATCTGTGATGAATGTATGAAAGTTTGAGAAAAAAGTATTCAAACAGGAAGAATTTTGTGAGTGGGAATTTGATTCTACCAGCAAAGAGAAAAAGTTCAATATGCTTTGCTCTTTATTGTAATTTTAAATTTTGAAACAAATTAAAATTAACCTTATGGTCATTAAAATATAGTTTAAACTAAATAACTCCTATGGTACACCGGGTCTCACGAGATTAATGCTATTGACATGTTGTCGTTATGGTATTTATTTACTTGATACTACGATGTATGAAAAGTAATATGGTTTTATGAAATAGTGCTCTGTAATTCGAACTTCGGATCGTCCCGTCTCTTTTTTAACTTAACAGTGGCACATCGAGAGCAAAAGGGATAGAAATACACGAAGTTTGTTTTTTGAATTTTACAGTAGAGCCCCAGGAGTGGCTGACAGGCTGGTACTGTTATCCGTGGTTCCCTCAAGATACATGACTGCTATCGCGCTCTCTATATTTAAGTAGAATGGTTTTCTAAACAATGTTAATGAACTTACGCTAAGTTTTGGAAATCGGATATAAGTTACTGTAGAACATAGATTCTCTTGCAATATTAATTAATTACTGTTATTGATAACTAAATGCAGCAATCTTATTTCGGAAACAAATAAACAATAAACTGAAAATAGAAATATTAGTAACTCTATGGTTTTATTTTGACACCCCATTTTCCTGCTACAGTATTGAGAATTTGAGACTATTCCGCTCTGGAGAGTTTGACGGTATTTTACGTCGGCCCATCGCCTTCAACTTTACAAGGGACAAATACGGCCTCATTAGGCCGGAGCACCCCGACAACTTCTTCTACTTGACCGCATTCAGGGCAGTGGGCCGAGCAAGCTGCCACGGGTCAATTTTTGACATAGGGTCGGGACTTTAATTCGTCTATTCCATATTCCAAAATAAAGAAGTAAGGTTTAAAATAAAAGTGTGTTTTGTGTGATTTGAGTCCTTTTATTACTAAGCAACTCAATCCCCGGGTGGCTGTCATCTTAATAATTTAATTATATTATTTTTGGCACTAGTTCCCGTTTGACGTCATCTGACACAAAGTCCCGTGGCAGCGTGCTAAGCCCACAGAGCTGCTCGATGTGTTGTAGGAAGAGAAGACAATAGAGAGATCTCTGTCCAGGCGGGTGTTATACCTGGGGAACGAAGTCCATTTGGATAAAGTTGGAAGTGGTATATAAGTCAACCGACTGAAGAAACTTCGTTAGCGCGATGTAGCGCACTGTCAGATTTAGTTGCGCTGTCTGACGTTGGTGGCGCTTTCGAGTTGATCGTTACAAGTTGTCACTAGATGTCGCTAGGTTACCACAATGTCAACAACCAGGTACTTCTCAAAAAACTGGATCCACTGACCCTTTTACCGCTAACCCTTACTGGAATATAATAATTTTATCAATGTTATCATGGACTTTGAGATCGCCTGAAAATTGACACTATTAAAGTGACCATTTTTCCATGAGAATAAAAATCAGACTACCATCGGCCAAAAAAAACAGTCAATGGTAGCCAGTTGGTAGACAACTACAAAAGTGTCCAGTAAAACCAAGTGATTTTGAATTTGGAAGCAATAAGTGTCCAGTTTCCCAAAACATACAGTATTATTTGAAATTATTTGTACTCAGCCCTTGAAAAGCCAAAGAGGTAAGCACGAGAAAGTCACATAAAAATTAAAACAACATATGGCTGCAGAGCGGTTAGTGGCGAGCTGTTGGTGAGTAGCGACTCCACGGACCTGAGTGCTCCCGAGGGAAGGTTCTGTTCCTCACCTCACGCTTGCCTTCACCGGCCGGCTGGAGTGTATGATGACGAGGAACAGACCCTCCCCTCTGGCTTCCCTTTATTGGCTGGTCAGAGTAGAGTCGCAAGAGCTCGAAGAATGTGTTGCATAAGTGGCGAGTGACCTTACGGTTATTTAAAGTCAAGAAGCACCTCTCCGCCCTTAGCCCCTCTGGAACTGTTGCCACTGTGCTGTTATGTGTATGCAGTTATTTTGGAAGGCCCAATCCATTGAGTTGTCGAGTCACCGTTTGCCAATCAGACAGTTGAATTGACGCTGAATCAGTCTTTTTATGGCATGGAGAACGCGAACGAGCACACATTCCATCTGACGGTAAGTAAGGTAAGAAAATAAATAATAATAAAAAAAAAGTTTATTCTGTAAATAGGCCTTCATGGGGCTCTTTTACACGTCGGTGATATGAAGAGAATTTACTACTTCGGATAAGACCATCATTGCGGAGAAGAAGCGCCAAGAAACTCCAGCAGAAGGTCATTTTTTCAATCAAAAAGTACAGTAATACTTAAAACTTAGTTACATTACAAGTACTTAATACAGTAATAAATAATTATTATTAAAGTTAGAACAAATAAAATCGTTACAAAAGTAAGGCTAATAACATTAAACTAGAAATAATGAGTCTAGGAGAACAACACGACCAGGTCTCTACGTCAAAAGCCGTAACTAGAATAATAAACTGAAGAACCAGTCCTTGCAAACGTGAACAGACCGGACTCCACAAACAGCACCCGTTCACGAGTATGACGCGTATCTCAGCCATCCCCTCTCTCAACCAAGAGACCATGAGAAATGTTCGTTGACTTTTGATATTTCACAAGCCAATTTTAAATTATCGCTCCGGACATTTACTCGTACAATCCGATTGACTAACATTTTTGTTCATTTTGAGAAATTTCGATATGTTCACCATATAAAACAAATTCTATTTAACAAAAGTGAAGATCACATCTCCCAAAAAACATGAAAATGTTGTGGGTAGTTGTAGAACGTTGTTATCACGACGCAAATAAATATTTCCTCTTGACATGTCGAGCACTCGGACATCCACCTTATATAAAACTAATTGTACAGAAAAAGTAAGAGTACCCATGCCTAAGAACGTCGTGTTACCAAATCGCACCTCCGATAACGATTAAATTATTTTCCATATAGTTAGCGATACAAACGTTAGCCTCTATTCTACTGCGTTATATTATAACGATATCGCGTTTGATGTGTTTTAGAATCGTTTATGACTCGGTCGCCATTAAGTATGTCAATGACATAAGAGTTATCAAAATGTTGATAATACGGAAACACGTCAAATACAATATCGATTTTATCGTGTAGAATCTCGACCCTATTCATAGTTTGACTGTAACCGCCCTTTACCCCCGCACTACTAACGGAGAAAGCAAGTTAAATACGAGCATAACCAACAACAAGTGAAACTAAAAGCAAAGTTTGAAATCAAGCTGCTATTGTAGTATAAGATGAATTTAACCGCCTTGCATTATTTACACCGCAGAATACGGACACTTGATCTTTGGTAGTACTTTTAATACATACAAACATAACATCACGGCTTCAATTCCAGAGTGGAGTCGACAGAGCGACGGAAATACCAACAACTCAAAAATACTTCATGATAGTTCTGTAACCACATTTTGCACAATCAGGGCCTTTATTCAACTGCGTTATAACGATATCGTTTTTGACCTGTTACCGTATTGTCAACGTTTTGATAACTCTTATGTCATTTACAATAATGGCGACTGTGACATAAACGATTCTTAAACGTGTCAAACACGATATCGTTTTAACGCACCTGAATAGAGGCCCAGGCCAAGATGTTTACCAGTGTATTAGTGACAGGTTGCAAGCCCATCGCCTAACAGTACTACAAGCCCTTTCCCTTAGTCGCCTGTTACGACATCCACGGGAAGAGAAGAAGTGACACTATGCGAACTCGGCATTGATTGAATGAAATTAAAACTGACCTTCAGTATTACTTATATTTTCGTTAATATGTCGAGGACAAGACGCCGGGCGCGGAGGTGGACATGCACTAAAAATCGCCCTAAAATGCCCTAAAATGCTTCTCTTCATATGACCTCTCCAGATATGCCACGAATGAAACGAGTCACGTTTGAGTAGCTTATTTTAATCATAGTATTGGTTTTAAAGATGAAGAGGCATTTATTCGCAAAAATACAAAATTTCATTAAATAGATTCAATTAGATTGAGAAATAGTTGCGGAACGTCCCAACTCAGCATTCGCGAGCCGTCAAGCCAGCGCTAATCTTCCGTTGACATTGCTTGCTGAAGGGAAAGTGACACAACACCGAATAACGTAAAAAGAAAAACAACATGGGCAAACTATTGTCTATGGGAGGTTAAGTCAAAGTCAAATCAATACAATCTGTGGTCAAACAAAGTAAACACACAATAGTTTTACACACAATTGTATTCTTGTTTCATTAACCTTTTCAATCCATTTATGACTGGTCTAGACAATTCGACCTACATAGCTAAAATAGATGGACTGGCCAACAAACCTTTGGCATAGTATAAATAGTTGACAATACGGTAGCACGTTAAAGGCGATCTCGTTTTTTAGGGTTCCGTAGTCAAACTAGGAACCCTTCTAGTGTCGCCATGTCCTTCCGCCCGTCCGTCCGTCCGCAGCCTAGCTCAGAGACTCTTAGTATTAGAAAGCTGTAATTTAGAATATAGGTACGTATTAGTCACGCTAACAAAGTGGTACAATAAAATCTTGAAAATATATTTTTTTAGGGTATCTCCCCTACACGTAACGTGGAGATGTATTTTTTTCTCGTCTACCCCATAGTGTGTTGTTGGATAGGTCTTTCAAAAATATTACGGGTAATTTTATAAAATATTAAGCTTTAAAACGCTACTTTTTGTTAGAGTCAAGTGTCCCCCCCCTACAGCCAAAACTACAAATACTAAAAATCTGAAAAAATCTGAAAGAGCATATAACGAATTTAAAAGGAAAACTATCACGATTAAATACACATCATTGGTTCTTGAGATACAAGCGATTAAAGTGTTTATAAATACTAAAATCATCTAAACCGGCACCAATTGACTTATAATAGAAAATTAGTTATTGCTTGTTGTTTTTTTATGTTTGTAGTAGGTACTTAACGGCTTCGGAACCCTACACTGAGCATGGTCCGACATGCTCTTGCCCGGTTTTACCGTGTAGAATCTGAGCCTAGGATTTCTTGGAGCCAAAATTGCAATGTCGCGTTTGGTAACGAAAATACTTGCTGTACTTTTATAGTGACGAGGTCCGAACCAGTCTTCAAGCTGGGTATGCACCCCGGTCCCGAGGGAAAAGTGACGTATCGTGCAAGCCGGCACTAACTCACGCAGCAAGTGGACACCGACCTTTATACCGTTGATAAAACGGCGTATGTGCTAGAGAATTCGTGTTGTATACTTCCTTTTTGATAGAAGGGTCGATTGGTACGAGTATAAGATTGAAGATATAATTAAAGGCAAATATGGCGTGGTCTGTAGGCACTAACTACACTCATGGAGAAATTTAGAGGTACGCAATTAAACAAGTTGACTGTAGTGTTTGGTGTTTTATACGATGTAAGTTAAATATTAACGGGGTGCCATTACAACAAATGGTTAAAAACCTTTTTAAATGAATTGTGTTTTTAGTAACTTCCTAAGCTGATCGACGATATTATTTGGAAGTGACCCTGCTTCTGGAACCAGCGGTCCTGGATTCATATCCCGGTAAGGGCAGATACTCGTATTTGTGCGATGTGCGCGAATATTTGTTGTCTTGGATGTTTTCTATGTATTTAAATATTCTCTATATAAGTATGTTTGTCGTTGTCCAGTACCCATAGTACAAGCCTAGAGCTTAGTTTGGGAATAGGTCAATTTCTGAGAGATTGTCCCCTGAGATTTATTTATTTAATTAGTTCACTTCTTTTGGGTTTTTTCTTTGAGTTTAATTATGGGGTTTTTTACATGCGATTGTTCGATATTTTTAAGTTTAAAAAAACTTAAAGTCACTTTTACGCGTCAATAATTTAACAGAGTTACCTTTGTGTTACATACACTTTTTTGGTAACAATCGTTAATAACGCACTTTTCAATAACAACAAACAAACAAAATGTTATCACAGAATAATCCAAGAAAAAAAGTACACCGCTTGTTTTTGGTATTCAGTTGATTTCTGTTTCTTTGTATTAAGTGCTAAACAGTTAATAAAACTTTTTTCTAAATAAAGTTGCTACTTTTTTGCTGTCTAAATCTTTTCCCAAATGTATCAATACTTATAGTTTTTGTTTTCTATAAAGCACAAAAGTGGCAGAATATATGGTCAGTTACGAGTGCAAGTGTGATGGCGATTGCCGTAATATTAAAGAAGGCAGCTAACTGCAGCGTAGTAGTCAAAGCATTCTATACTCTATTGTTAACCAAATTAAAATGAAAATCATCACTAGTTTGAAAAACGTCGTATATCAATTATGTGATGTACTAAAATCGTACATCACGAAACACTTACTGAAAAAAAAATGGCCGCTTGTAACAAGAATGTAATCTTGATTCTACACGAGCCTAACAAGACGTCAGATGTTAGTTGAATCACTAATTAACTTGCTGCTGTTACCATCAGCTTTGGTTAATACTAATATCATGATTAATGGTATTCATTTTGTGTTAACTCAGAGATCTCTCTTGGCTGGCTTTCATTTTTTTGAGTGTGAGATACGAGGTTTTTTCAATGTAGTGACGAAATGCTTATGCAGTTAGCGGCCTTCTTTGGTACTACGGTAGCTAACAAGTACCCTAACCATGAGTTGATATAACTAATGTCATGATTAATGTATTCATTTTGTGTTAACTCAGAGATCTCTCTTGGCTGGCTTTCATTTTTTTGAGTGTGAGATACGAGGTTTTTTCAAAGTATAGTGACGAAATACTTATGCAGTTAGCGGCCTTATTTGGTACTACGGTAGCTAACAAGTACCCTAACCATGAGTTGATATAACTAATGTCATGATTAATGTATTCATTTTGTGTTAACTCAGAGAAGGTCTCTCTTGGCTGGCTTTCATTTTTTTGAGTGTGAGATACGAGGTTTTTTCAAAGTAGTGACGAAATGCTTATGCAGTTAGCGGCCTTCTTTGGTACTACGGTAGCTAACAAGTACCCTAACCATGAGTTGATATAACTAATGTCATGATTAATGTATTCATTTTGTGTTAACTCAGAGAAGATCTCTCTTGGCTGGCTTTAATTTTTTTGAGTGTGAGATACGAGGTTTTTTCAATGTAGTGACGAAATACTTATGCAGTTAGCGGCCTTTTTTGGTACTACGGTAGCTTACAAGTACCCTAATGAGTTTCCAGTGAAGCGAGTCGAATGCTTTGTCCTTCTCATTTTATCACAAGTATGAGGGACAGAGCACTCGACTTGCAAGCGATTAGGGTCTCTGTTAACTGATGGTAAGGGTAGTGCTTTTAATTCACGAGGGCCTTAGCACCCCGCTGCTTATTAATATTAAAATTAATTACTAGACTTCGGCCGCGACTTCGATTAGTTTCCCGCCACTATTTCCTCGCGTCGGGTGGATTTCTGAAAAATCCTTTCTTAGTGCTATAAGTAGTTCTTGCAGCTGACACGTTTCATGACACATGTTTAAAGGCGGTTATTATCATAGTTATTTTCATAGTGTTATGTGTTCGTGTTACAAAAAAGGGCCATTTTTTGCGCCACTCCATGTCTGCCCGTGGACTTCGTAAGAGGCGACTCAGGGAATAAAGACTTGTAGTACTGTTAGGCGATGGGCTTGCAACCTGTCACTAATACACTGGTAAACATAGTGGGCCTGATAGTGCAAAATGTGGCTATAGAATTATCGACTAGTTTAGAGTTCATGGCATTCTGTAGCTCTGCCTACTCCATTGTGGGAATGAAGCGTGATGTTATGTATGTAAGTATGAAAGTGCCCGTGCAGCCTACTTACTGAATAAACAACTATTATATTATCTTTATCAGTGAGCCAAAGTGTATGCAGTAGGCTGTAATGCTAAGCCAGTTAGAGTTGAGGGCTCTTACTGGTCGACTTATGCGACCACTGCAGCACTGGACGGTAGGGTCGTGGCCCCAGGGTCTCCCACACTTATCGACGTTAAATCGGCATTAGCTGATCAAAAATTCTTAAAAAGTCTCAAAAGGTCTACGCAATAAGAGCGAAAATATGTCGATCGGCTCACGATTACTGTAAGTTTACTGGGCCTCTATTCAACTGCGTTATAACGATATCGTGTTTGACGTGTTTTAGAATCGTTTATGTCACAGTCGCCATTATTGTAAATGACATAAGAGTTATAAAAACGTTGACAATACGGAAACACGTCAAATACGATATCGTTATTACCGTGTAGAATCCCAGCCCCGTAAGTTTTGCCTTAATTTTTTTTTGGCCCCACTGACAGAGAGTTTGCCTTCATTTAATTTTCAACTTTAACTTCATACAAATAAAGCAATTTGTAGCATACACGTTCACGTTGTATTCACGTTTACCGATTTAGTAATAACTATTTTACATATTTGTATGAGATTAAAGCTGGCGCCTAAGAATACTACAAGCCCATATTCCCGTAGTCGCCTCTTACGAAATCCACGGGAAGTCATGGAGTGGCACTATTAGAATAGTGCATTTCATCAGTTCATCGCCTAAAATTACTACAAGCCCTTATTCCCTTAATTATTGGTTCAAAATTTACTAGCATACTTAGAAGCGAACAACATACTTTCAAACCTACATACGAATAGTGCAAGTTAAATAAAAGCTTGTAAAAATTTCCAAAAAATATCAATTTTCAACCCCCTTCAATCACGGACCCTCAATACTAACTAATGCCCGCGGCGCGCTTCGCAAAGCCAACTTAAACTACCTGCAAACACGACATTAATTGAAGTTTGTTAATCTGTCGATTTATTTTAATTTAATTTAGTTTCTCGCCGCTTGGGGGCGTTGATACAACTGGTTTAAACCGGTGACTTACTTAAAAATATTAAAGTCACAGTCACTTGCATGGGATTGTAAACTTTAAACATAGAAGTAACGGTTGAGAATTTAATAACATTATTGTTGAGTTGTGACGTTATTTGTGAAAAGAAGCAATGTTTTTCGATGGTCCCGTATTTTGTATAGCTTTGGGCTATTCGATATTAGGGTCTCAGTTCGAGTAACGAATGTGCGCATGTTAAGTACAAGGTGACAATGTCCACACCCGAAAAAAAGAGAGCCTCTCGGATGGCTCTATTTTTTTTTAAATAATATGAAATGAACACAATAGATATATGAGTTATACCGACCAAAGCTGAACAGCAAGTTCTTTAGTGATTCAACTAACATCTTAGTTGATGTATCTAACGTCAATCTTTTTTAACTAACTTCTCGACGATGTTTTGAAAACGCGATTAGTGAAGATTGTACGGTTATGTGGTTCGGCAGCAGTACTAGGTTTCGTATTAATATGGTACTATTGATATAGATGCTCGACGCGAAATAAGGGTGAAAAAGCTTGACCTCTATTGTACAGTCCGTTACCCTTCGTCTGGCATAACTTTTTTTGGCATAATCATCACTTGGCATAATCATCATTTGCCATACAGTCTTTTTTTTCAGAAACCATATACTTTCAGGATTATTTAAAATAGCATTGCATAGAGCCCATTAGGTTAGGTTAGGTTTATTTTATAACAATCCTGAAAAGTATACAGTTTCTGAAAAAAAAGAGTGTATGTCAAATGATGATTATGCCAAGTGATGATTATGCCAAAAAAAGTTATGCCAGATGAATGTAAACCTGTACAGTCATGCTCAGTGTAGGGTTCCAAAGCCAACACGTAATGAACGAATTTTTAACCGACCTCAATAATGGAGGAGGTTATCAATTTGACAGGATGTTTTTTAAAAATAAAGGTGGGCCCATATAAGAATGGTACGGAACCCTACGTATGCCAGATCGACTCGCACTTGGCTGGTGTATACTGCAAATGAGTTATTTCTCCCCAAAAGGAATGTATAAACTTACCAATCACCTTGCATAAATGGGGTAGTGACCCGGCCTAGGGGTCCTGGGTTCGATTCCCGGTAGGGGCTCGAGTATTTCTTGCTGCTTGGCTACACACTAACATACACACAAACTTTTGCATTTATAATTTTCAAAATTCTACTATCATTCTCTACCCCGAAGCACAAACCTAGAGCTTACTGTGGGCCTAGGTCAATTTGTGCGACAAGCTCCCCAGATATGTATTAATTTACGAACACAAACAACCGCTATATCTTTATTTAGTATAGTAAAACATTTTCTGCCAAAAAGGTAACTATAATCAGCTCCAGGACAAGCGTGATTTAGTGGCACCCTCCCTGAATTTAGGGGGACCCCTATCATTGATTTATTTACCATTGGCACCGTTTTGGTATCAGGTATGGCACTTAGAGTCTGATCGCGGAGGGTCGTTCTAGACGTCACCGTTTTTATTAAAAATAACATTTTCGCAAAAGCGTTGTGAAGTCGACAGTTCGGATACATTTAAAAAGCATAGCTGTTATTGAATCTGTAATGAATTGACTACTTTTCAAAACTGCGCTTAAATGTTAACAGAAAGATCTCAGGTTACATTTTTTTTTGTTACTCTTTATTTCCCAATATTTCAGGATCACTTTTTCTTTTTTTTATGACAAACCTTTTGTAATCTATCAAAATCAAAATACGGTTGAATCCACATCTTTATATTTTTTTACAATAAGTGCTTAAACAATTTGTAGCAAATTCGTTAAAATTACTAGGTAAATTTAACCGAAAAAAAACAACCTATGACACTTTTGTAGATGTAACTTTCAAAGTTTATCGATGGAATTGAAATAAAAAAATTAAAAAAAAACTATACTTAAATGTGATAAAAATTATTTGGGTTTGGATAAATTGGTCCTAGTTAACGTTTTATAAATGTTTTAAAAAGAATGGAACCAACTTCATAAGCGCAAAAAAAAAAAATGAATAGAAGTTATTTTTAGGGTTTTTTTTTTTTTTTTTTTTTTTTTTATGTTAAGGAGAAGGCACACGAGCACTCAGGCCACCTGATGGTAAGTGGAATCTGAGACCCATCGACATTTGAATTCTCAAGACTATAATCCCAAGACCTCAAATGCGTTGCCAACCCTGAGGACTAAGATGGAATGCCTCTATGCTAGTAATTTCACCGGTTGTCTTATCCCCACACCGGAACACAACAATGCGAACACTGTTGCTTGGCGGGTGGTTAATGGATAAGATGGTGGTAGCGATCCGGACGGACCCTGCACAGGGTCCTACCACCACTAAACAACATTTACCTATATGCTTAAAAGAAAACCCATAAAATTTGCTCATATTTTTGCCACATAAACAGATGTTTGGTAGGTATATTATTAAACTTTTAAATCGTGATTTTAATGAGTGACCCAAGAGATGTCACCTTGGAACTAGGTACAAAGAAAAGTTGATTGACGTCCTTTTATTTTCGCTTTTGGCTTAAATATTATAAGTTGAATGTGGAAGAACCCCCCTTACGGAAGATACATTTTATTTCGCGAAAGGCGAGCGTTGCTGGATTGAGGGACATATCTGATTCTTTTCTACAGGGTCGCCACGGTTGCTCTTGGAAAAAAACAATGTTTAGTTTTAAATCCACGTTAATGGAAACGCGGCAGACGACGTCGGCGATGGCGGGATGATAGATTCCTTTTTGAAGGACTGCACTGAAACTGTTTAGAACAGGGAAACATGGAAAAAGTGGGAGAGGTAGACACTACGCTCACAATTTACTACTTAATTGGAATAACTTTCTGTTTATAACGTTTTTGGACAAGCTTTTGTTGCTTTCATCATTTGCTTATCAAAATAATGAGACCTAACTCGGTGAGACTACTTTAACTTCGTGAGACTCCAAAAAAATGCTGGAACAATCTACCACCTCCTATTAGAAATTCAAAATCATTATTTTCCTTCAAGCGAGTTTTAAAAGCGCATTTACTAAGTATTCAAAGTTTAATGTAAACGGCTCCGTGTCGAGGCATAACTATAACTATGGGATGGAATGTCGGCGGGTTTGGTTGTTCTATTATACCCACTTCTGCAGGTATAATTGGTTGTAAATAAGTTTTCTAGTTTTACTGTAGAAAGAGAGAGCAGAGCACTCATTACAAATTACTTTATTAATATAAATCTTGTTGTTTAATTGGAAGGAAAAAAGCGAATGCAATGTATGCTGTCTAGCTAAACCAGTCCATGGGTCCACAGAAAACCAGCGTCGCACTCCCAATAGGTGGTACGACACATAGCTGAGGGGATACCTTTTTCGCAGCACTGTCATTGAACTGTTATTTCTTCTTGTTAGATTTAAGAATTTAATTATATTGTACGCAATGTAAAGATACCTATGTAAAAAGCGAAATAAATATTTTCTATTCTATTTTATTCTATTCTACTCGTCGTTCTATAGCAGACACATATTCAAGGCAATTTAGTTTAACTTAATTGATTGAGTATAAAGTTATTAATTTCTGTTAAATAATAAGAATAAGAAAAACCAAGATAATTTACAGAAAGACAGTATTTACATTTTAGAAAATAATCAATAAAATTATCCTGGTCTTTTGATAAAGCTTAGCTTAGCGTGTTTTCGTGTGCTTTTTAATCCGCTCCTTTCCTACACACACTTAACTACATAACACTACCTATCACATAAAATTAAAAACAAGAACTCTGCTTGCTATAACTTTAAAAAAAACGCATTCGGAGGAAAATAAAAACAATCATTAAAAAATTGCCAGGATGAGATTTTTATAAATAAAGCACCTACATTAAATAATTACTTTAATTTAATATGCGGAAGTCTAAATATTTAGGTAATTTTAATAATATAATTCTCGTAATATAAAACAGGTTTTTTTTTAAATTTATTTTCATAGAAAAAATTATACATTTAAAATATTTGAGTCAAAACTGAACTGACTTATAACCTCGTTAGGCCAATTATACTACCATCACGGAGATATTTGTGAGTAGAAATTAGAATCTACGGGCAAGGCAGTAAAGTTCAATCATCTTGGCTCTTGTCGTTTTCAATTTTGAAACAAATAAAAACCAACCTTATGCTCATTTAAAATAAAGTTTACTACGTTGCCTGGATTAAGGTTGCATTTTTATTCCCACAGAAAAAATGTAAACAAAGTAATACGTCACTGTCAAAGTGACGTTTCAGGGGATGTCAAAGTTCGGGCCAGCACGAAAAATCATATCAAGTAATAATTTTGCTGGAGCAGAGATATTAAAAAAAAAAACATTGAGATATAATTAAAATGTAACAGAACAATTAACAATTTTGTGAAGCGAGTGAAGTGACGTATTAAATCAATCAAACGGCCCTTAACTTGTTGACACGGGTGTATCGAGACAGTGATACCAGTGCAACAAATTTAAATTATGCATAGGAAAACAGTTTTCTCGTTTTTAAATTATCAAAACAATGTTTTTATTTCAAAATATTTTTTTCTTTCATCTTCATTGAAATATATACATTTTTTTTATAGTACCTCGATTTCTTCTAAATGTGGTAAGAATAAATATATTTATGCTGCGAATATTTTTCTTTAGCGGCAACACTTTTGCTTATATTTTTTCTGTGGGAATAAAAATCCGACCTTATGTAGGTACATCCTATAGCACACCGGGTCTTACGAGCTCATTAATGTTTAATCGTTTGATTATTGTGTCCGTCATTGGTTCTTGTCCATTACTAGTTCCATCACTCTACAAGGATCTTGATAGTAATATTATAATTATTTTCTTACGCCTGGCAACCCTAATACTGCTTCACGTTGTTTATTTTTAAATTTACTCGCAACACTAAAGGCGTTCTAAACTTCAACATTTTATGGTTTACCGTCCTTGAAAGGTTAGTATTTTCTGTGCCACGTTACAATACTTTAGCATAGATCTGGCTCGTTCTCGGGTCGTGGGCAGTGAGTAAGTTATCAGTTAAGTTTCCAAAGAAAGTTAAGAAGGAAGAAATAAATTACATTTATTCCCAACAAAACAGATATTACGCAAAACATTAATTCACAAAGTTTGACATTTGTTGTAAAACGGTTCCAACTCAGCATGTGTCAGCTGTTAGGAGGATTGTGAAGGGGGGCCATTTGCAACGTTAAAAGATGGCGGACGTGTGATTTGTTTTAGACTTTAATTTTTGGGTAATTAGGTGTTCAAAGTTCTTTTCTGATAGTGATTTGTACTTTTTATGCCTTTGTGTCGAACAGTGATTGAAGACTTGGACTTATTTCGTGTATCTGGCATCTTTCTTCTCGTTTCAAGTGGACTCGCAGTGGTGCAGAGGTTAAAACTATCTTGACCTCTGACCTACAAATCACCGTACAACGTTGCCCCCAATCTTCCTAGAGAAGATTGGATTGTGTTTTATTGCTATATTGATTTATAATTATATATACTTACTTGACACTGGCGAAATCACTTCACGTGGAAACGCCATATCCCCGCGGTAGTAGCTGTTCAAGTCACCGCGGGGGCAAAGAAAGAAGAAGAAGAGGATTGTGAAGCGATGCTTAAAACTGTCAAAAATAATCCAAACAAATTTAACTCCGGGCGATAACGTTTCTCACCCCCAAAATCAAATTCTATAAATATACACAATTTTTAAATATTTTGTAGTTCTCATAAAAACTAGATGTGTACTTTCCCTGAAAAAAAACGTACCTACAGACCTAGTTTTTCATAATATCTACAACATATTCAAAAGTCGTAAAAATCTTATTTTTCTCTCGTGTCTGTAATTAAACTAATTAATCCATATTAATGAAAAATACCTATGTGAAGGCAATAATTAATAATATGTAATTTCGTGTGGTTGCCGGGTTGGAGTAGTTCCACTCCATGTCTTCCCGTGGATGTCGTGAGAGGCGACTAAGGGAATAAGGGCTTGTAGCACTGTTAGGCGATGGGCTTGCAATCTGTCACTAATATACTGGTAAACTTCTTAGCCTGCACGGCCAGCACATGACGGCGCGCGAGTTAAGCCGCGTGCGAGATAGACTACCCGTCCTTGTCTAATTAGAACGATCAGAATAAGACAGGTAGATTATCTCGCGGGCGACATAACTCGCGCGCCGTCATGTACTAGCCGTGTTGATTGTGCAAAATGTGGTTACAGAATTATAAAGAAGTCTTTTTAGATTTGTTGGTACTTCTGAAGCTCTGCCTACCCCACTCTGGGAATGAAGGTGTGATGTTTTATGATGTGAAAGCAACTCTGTCTATCTATTTGTTACGCTTTCACAGATAAACCGGTGAAACGATTTAAATGTAATTTGTTATGGAAATAGTTTGAGTCCCGGGGAAGGACTTACAGTAATTTAAACCCAAAAAAAAATACGGTTCTTGAAGGTATAAAAACTAGTTTTTTTTTATTACATGACAAAAGAACCTGATAGCATGGCTAATTCCAGTTGCGGAAGAAAATGAACTTATATTTTTTGACCGGGAGTTCTATATTAGTTGATAAAACCATATTGCTTTTGACATGGTATCGTATCGTCAATGTTATTTAAGCTTTTTTTACAAGTCAAGGATAACCGTAATGGCGGCCGAAAACAATACGATAATGTATCAAATGCAATATGATTTTACAGACTAGAATAAAGCTCTTGGTCCAGGTTACCCATAGGGTACTATTACAATTCATAGACACACACATACATACTATCACGCCTTCATTCCCAGAGTGGGGTAGGCAGAGCTACAGAAGTACCAACAACTCTAAAAAGACTTGTTGATAATTCTGCCCTGCTAAGCCAAATAGCAGTATGTCAAATAAGTCTCCTGTAGCAATCAAAACCTTATTACTAACAAGAGAAGATTGAATCTACTTTGGCAATTGAATCTGACATACTGTGTTTTAGCTTAGGAGGGCAGAATTCTATATCCTCATTTTGCACAATCAGACCAAAGAAGTTTACTAGTATTAGCGACAGTTGCAAGCCCATCGCATAACAGTACTACAAGCCTTTATTCCCTTACGGCCAAACCCTATATTCAAACCGCAGACAGATAGCCTTACTTCGGATCAAAATTTGACACATTTTGTATGGGCAATGTCAAATTTCAACCCGAAGTAAGCCTTATCTATCCGCGGTTTGGATATAGGGTTCGGCTGTAAGTCACCTCTTACGACATCCACGGGAAGACATGAAGTGGCACTATTCTAACCCGGCAACCACACAGGTATTACAATTCAAATTTAAATAATTTATTTAAAAACTGTTACTTTACAATACGAGCAATATTTATTAGTGTCTTGTTTCACCAAAACTCTTTTCATAGAACGTAGGTATCGTTTCACAGAATTTCACTTCATCGAATTTGATAACACTGGGTTCAAATCCCGGTAAGGGCAGTTATTTGTGTGATGAGCGCGAATATTTGTTCCCGACTCTTGGATGTCTTCTATAACATGTATTTAAGTCTAGTACCCATAGTTCAAGCCTAGAGTCTACTAATCTACTAGTCTAAAAGTTTACTAGTCTAAGTCAATTTGTGTGAGATTGTCCCCTGATATTTATTTATTTACTATAGAAAATATTATCTGCGAAAGACCTTTTGTTTGCAGGTTAAATATTAATTATGTAGGTTAGGCTGGATTAGACTCGTGACTATCACAAAATCTAAGACAAACCTGTCGTTGACATGAAAATTCTTCAAAGTGATACGTTCTATGAAATGAGTGTCGACAGAACCAGGGAAAAACATATTTACTCGTAAAGAAAATTGTATATAGGAGTTTTTCAGGTCAAAAAATCGGGTTATTCTGTAAAGCCTGTACGGTCAAGGACTTTAATTGATATGCCACAATAATGGAGCCCTGTCATAAATAATGACAGAGTTAATCATTAACGTTAGCTTTCTTTCATGTGGTTTGACGCTGTTGTGACAAGGTTCCATAGTGGCACAACAATTAAATTCCTAGACTGTATAGTCCATTCGCTTAGATAGTGTCGCTATACCCGCAAGCACTTGTGTTTATTATAATAAAATATTAATTTAATTAGATGTAAATTGCCAAATTCGCTTGCGAGTGCAACGTTTGCATTCTTTGTTTACGCGGCGGCATCCTTTGACAAAAGGTGGCACCTGCTAAGGCGGCGCTATACAAAGGCGAAGACGATATCTAAGCAAATGGACTATACTAGGCAACGATAAACATACTTATATAAAGAAATACATTGAAAACTTCCTTGAATCAGAACGAAACGGTTCTCTGCCTTCTCGCCGACAAATCTTTGACAAATGCATCGTTTCGCAACCTATTCATTTGCCGACCCGCTTTTTTTTCTATATCTACAAATATTTCATGATTTTGATAAAACTAACCTATAGAGTTCTACACGATGGAGTTGAAATAAATCCAGAATTATTTACAGTTTCAGATGTGGCGACCTAGCGACATCTAGTGACAACTTGTAACAAAACAACTCGCCAGCGCCACCAGCGACAGACAGCGCAACTAAATCTGACAGTGCGCTACATCGCGCTAACGAAGTTTCTTCAGTCGGTTGACTTATATACAACTTCCAACTTCATCCAAACCTTAGAGTATAGAAATATAAGGAGATGGCCTATTTTGCTATAGACACATTGTCGTATACAAATATATATAAAATCGATATAGCAACATTAAACCATACTTTATCTCTATCTTTCGAATTTTGTGTAGCGTATGACAAAAGAGATAGCATCATATTTAGTTCTTCCCTATTTTGAAACATTTTGACATGACCGTAGAATACCTTCATTGGGCTGCCAGTCCGCCATCTTAGTTACCACGGTTTTGTAGTACGTGAGCTGTCAAGTGAATAACAACATTAGGTTTCGATCGTGATTTTAAGTATAGAAACAGCCGCCATATTGTGCGCCAAGATATTTTAGGTATACACGCACATTTTGTAGTTATTTCTAGTCCATAGGTTTAATAGGTCTGTAATCCAAACGGACTTCGGTCCCCAGGCATAACACCCGCCTGGAGAGAGATCTCTCTAATGTCCTCTCTTCTTCAACAGATATGTTTGTAAAATGAATCATTTGTGAAACATTGGTTATGAATCCCGAAATAAATACTAGGGCTTATCACACAAATATTTGCCCACCCTGGATATCAACCCATGGCCGCTACGTATTACGCTAACCGCATAGTCACAATCAAAAACTCGACTTGGAACCCAACGGATCGCTTCCCGAGGGTAGGCATAGGTATATGTAGGGACCTATAGGAACAACCGCAAGCAATGCCGGGTGAAACGGGTTAGTTTGTTACCTATACTGTACTGTTTGCCTTTATCGCCCGAGGCTCCCTTCTCGACTTGTTATCAATAAAAGACTAAATAGCCGTAGATAGGTAATTTCAAAGGGATTCCTTGAAACGTCGAAGCTCATTTCATCGAGTTTAATTTCATCGAAAGCTACTTTCTGCTGAAACCTTATCGTTTTTAGGTTATTTAACCATAGGTTAAGTCGGTTAGGTTAATTTAGGCCTGTGACCGCCAAAACATTATAACTTCTGCACGAGGATATGCCTGTCGATGAAATGAAAATTCGGTGAAGTAAAGATCCTAAAGGGGTCGAGTGTATTCGAAGGGCCCATCTGCAAGAAAAGATAGGAATATTGGTGCCTACTGTCAACTTGTGTCCAACACTGGTGCCATTGCCCTAATCACCTATTTTTAAATACCTCGCTTGTGAGTTAAGTTATTGAAATTACGAAATAAGTCTGTCACATGGATTATGCTATATTGTACCGAGTAGACTACATAACTCCAAAGAGTCATGATTCCGAAATGATCAAAATACCAAATGCATTTTTTATAGAAATTTTATTTTTTGGTATCGCTAGGCAAAGGCCTCCTCCCTTGATTTAGGTACACACCTCTCTCTCTGTAGCTATTTTCATCCAATCTCCGCTTGGGTCTGCCTCGTCGTCTGTAGCCGTCCTGGGGGACACCAGGTTGCCGCATTGGCCCACCTCTGTGGGTACATGCGACAAACATGCCCAAACCAGGCCCAATTTAACTGGGCAATCGTTTTTCCCACATCGGCTATGCCTGTCTTGGAACGCAGAGTAGTGTTTCGCACTAGGTCCGTTCTTTTTACCCCTAATAGGCTGCACTCCATCGCTCTTTGGCAAACCTTGAGTTTGGACTTTTGATTTTCGGTTAAAGACCACGACTGAGCTCCGTAGGTTAAAACTGGCAAAACCTACGTATAGCAATTAAATTATGCATTTTATTTAAATTAGCTCCAAATTAACAAACACTCGAGGTCAAATAATACGGGTCAAAGTGCGTTTTTCATACTAAAGAGCCTATTTCGAAGCCGTGGTTCCTCGCCAGGGGATGCTTTTAGTGAAATCTGAAGATGGAAACCCCGAGCATCGATACAGAACTTCCAGAGTGCCTAGGATACTCAACCGATTGAAGCTGCATTTAACGACGGAATTGTGCATGTTCAGAAAAACATCGAAAATGGCAAGAAAATGTAAGGAAATCCAAATGCTGACCCAATCTTTCTCGCTGTGGTGTTAACTGATTGTGCGATCAGTTAAATATCTTCAGAGCTTTTGACCTCCTCGGACTATCCACCATTAAACCTCACTCAAAACAACCCCTGGTCTCCTGGCCAGGGGTTGCTTGGTTTGAACCAAGGATTCGAAATAGCCTCGTGTTTATGAAAAACGCACTCTGACCCGTATTATTTGACCGCGAGAATAGCTTTTGGAAAAATTAAAATTAGAACTAATGAATATTCGGAACTATGACTCTTTGAAATTGTAAGGTGTTCCGTGAAACCGATTATACATTTCGCATTGTAGGGTCCACGAAAAGAACATTTCTAGTCACTTTTTTTTTAAATGACATTTTAATGCCAAAATGTCATGTAATAAACTATTACTGACATCTTCTGTTATTTTTTACTTTTAAAAACCTATACACGGAAATAACGTGCGTTGTGTATTAAGTACATGTCACACAGATCCAAAAAATACATTAGAGAAACTCGTCATTTAGTACATCACGTTAGAAAATGAGAACGAATGAATGATAGGTTCCAAGCTCAACTTAATGTGACTTCGAATCGGAGACTTTGCACGAACCACGAAATCACTACATAGTATAAAACAAAGTCGCTTTTTCTGTCCCTATATCCCTATGTATGCTTAAATCTTTAAAACTACGCAACGGATTTTGATGCGGTTTTTTTTTAATAGATAGAGTGATTAAAGAGGAAGGTTTATATGTATAATACTTTAATCCGGAGCGAAGCGCGGGCGGGTCGCTTGTATGTAATAATATATACCTAATTCATATTCAAACTATTCAAAGTTAACAGATTCCAATTAAATCTACTTTTGTACTTTTAACTTTGCATGTTTATTTCCTGTAGTTAAGTGACAACGCATGTTTCTTCCGTGTTCAATAGGGGTGTGTTTCGGTTTTTTGGTATTAATAATAACAATCCGTCTTTTTTACAGTTGATTTATAGACGAGTGCATAAATATATTTGTTGATTAATTACATCGTTCCAAACTTTAAAAACGCGATAGCTCAAAATGTCACTAAAGTGACTAGACATGTTCTTTCCGTGGACCCATCTCGTCTTGAACTGAGTGTCCCGTCTACGTCTCACCTCTTTGCTCTCCGTATTCAGATCAGCCTATTGTGCAACAAACATTATTTGACTAATCCAACAGCGGTGTGGGCTGAGCTCTCTAATTGGAATGAGCTGTTTACCGACCGGCCGGCAGCGTGCCTTTGTTGCTGTCCGTCAGTAATGATTGATGATTGATCATTGATACTGTTGATTGTTTGCCATCGCATCTTAATATTAACGCGGCGACGTTTGCCTAGTTGGTATTGAGTTGTTAAATACGATTTATAGTAATTTAGGTTAAAAGATAATAAGGATTAAAGTTATTTATTCAGTAAGTAGATCGCACGGGCATTTTTACACGTAAAAAATCTACCAGCGCTTCTCAAAAACACCGCGTCTGGGGAAAAACACCGCATAAAAGGGCCGTTTTTAAAAGAAAAATGTTAACACCAGCTCCTTTTTTACCATCGTGACAATGACACATGATTGGTGACAATTCGATAAACATTGCAAAGTTAATACGCTGATTCATCACTGGGCTTCATATAAGCTGCGCCATGTACATTGAAATGTCAATTTATCACCTGTTATTGTCAAGATCGTGAAATAACCGTTAAACTAGATTTAAAAAAAAATGGGTGTAACCGTTTGACAAGGGCCTGACACACTTTGATACAGATAGCCTTATTGCGATTCCTGTAAGAGGAAAAAGGAAAGGCTTCCATGTTCTGACACTATCACCGACCGCACTATATCGTTCTCTTACCCGGTCGCTTGATGTCAAATCTACACTATACCATATCTATGATTTGAGAGCTAAGATGCCACCAGATATATACACAGACACATACATACACGCACACGCCAATGACAGCTTATTAGCGAATTTGAACTTTACCTCATAAATCTCAGGAGTCTATTTTGCGCTGGCAATCATGACAAAATTATCAGTCGACGTTAAACCAGCGGCGTGTAACACCCCCGCTTGCGTCAGGTTCATAAAATTATAACCTATCTTGTTTCAGGAACACGGTTTATGTGGGAAAACATAATAAAACTTTTAATGTGACTGTACATTTCGCACCTTTAGTTTTATAGTGACCTAATCCAAATATTTTGAATTTCGACTTAGGTCTCTATAGTCCCTCCGTCCACTTGGATCCATTGCATGGCTCCATTGATGGATCCTAGTATACTTTTTCCTCTACCTGAATCCATCGTACCAGTCAATTCCAAATAATGGATTCTAAGACACTTTAAGGTGCACTTGGATCCTCCGAATTAATCAAACGAAGTATAATTTAAACGGCCGTTTCCTCGTGGTCCTACTATTTTTGTCCTACTGACTTTCGACGGGGCTCCTTCTAGGTGGTTTTGCCCTTCGGGCATCTGAAGATACCTAACGAACCTAACCTACCTACTTTTACAACCACAATTAGTATTTAAGTAAGTGGAGGATCCAAGTGCACCTTAAAGTGTCTTAGAATCCATTATTTGGAACTGACTGGTACGATGGACTCAGGTGGAGGAAAAAGTACTAGGATCCATCAATGGAGCCATGCAATGGATCCAAGTGGACGGAACGTTAATTTTATGACTCGAAATCGAAAGCTGAAAATGTTTGAATTAGGTCACTATAATTCTAAAAGTGCGATTTATTAATTTTCTCTTCTGCAGGTAGATTTTGATGTGCAAAAATATCCGTGTGGCAAACAGTTTGCGGCTAACCGTCGGCCCTCCCATATTCTACAGTTTGCCGAACGCAAATTGGCAAACTGTTGCCACATGGGAGCGGTGACAGTAAGCCTTAAACTGTTAACCTTGTAACGCTGGGTACGAATCTGAGCGGCTCAGCCTGAGGCATGCTCACCCCGGCGAGCTGCTCGCGAGCCAAATGGTTGCACATAAACACGCGCGGGTGACACGGTGACAGCGTCGGACACGGTGACAGCCGCGGCTGAGTATAAATTCACCGAATTATTAACACAAAGAAGAAATTGCCTCGGTGGTGGAACGGCTCAACTACTTTATCAAATTTGTACGCGCGTCGCCCACAAACACGTTAGAACTTGTCGTGCTGCTCGCGGCACGCTTGGATACACGTCCTAATTGCGTGAGGCACGCACACTGAGACGCCTTTGAGCACGATCAAGAGACGACTCTCGGCGAGTCGCCGCGCGCCGATCGCGCGAGCCCGTACGAATTTGAGCAAAATAGGTGAGCCCACCTGGTTTACCCTACGTAAATTCACAACAAACGTTTAGATTGCACAACTTTATATTGACAAAGTTTGAAGTCTTAAATCCCATTATTTCAACAATTGGCTTCGAGTCTCAGTAAATATTCCGTGATAAGATCTTCATAGCTTTTCATCGAGTTACCTGCCTCTATTGGTAGTGCTATTTTGGATTTTGGATAAAGACAATAGAAACCTGTTTGATAAGACTTTAATAAAAAATAATTTAGAACAATGCATGACTAATACGGTACGGTTTTAGTGCTCTATTACGCACTGTGTTCTAGCAAAGCTAACGTTATATCTTACTCCGTTAAATAGTGAGTTGGTATTACATTTCAAATGCTAACTCAACCTTCACAAATTAGCACTACTCACACACAACGGCTGTAACCTCCTTCATTATTCTTGTTTCCACCTGTTATCAGGATTCAATGGTTCAGCTTTTCTCTGGATTTCATTTTTCCAAGGCACTTTTTGATTTCTTATGGTCACGTAGTTGGTGTGATAATCTATGGGGCTTCTAAGTCTTGGGAACCCTTTTGGATACTCATCTTGTTGTTCAGGGAAGCTTTCATTGTTCTGATTCACAGTGTAGTTTCTCGTGAAGTTTTTGAGAGTGAATTTTGGGGTTATTAAAGCACCTAGCGAGCAAAAAGGAACTGAGCATTGAAACACGCCTGGGTTGAGGCCGATTGGCCAGTGCAATTGCTTATTCTTAGTCTCAAGCCCAGGTTGGTTGTCTTTGACGTATCGGTAGACGATGTAGCTACCCGAGTTGATATTAGTTCCTCCCTTTGGTATCTGAATTGCCGTTTTGTTTTTCATCGGCCACGAATTCGTGAGTTTCTCTTTGGACATTTTTCTTATCGGTGCGACCCAACTAACGGGAACGAGAAGCATCTGACCCACCGGCACCGCTACGCAACGTATTGGCCACATTTTGGTAAAGCTTTGAATAAATATAATAAAAATGTTTTTTTTCTATTTCACGTTTAATTTTAGCACTGCGTTTTTGTTTGAACTTGATGGTTGTCTTTTAGGATGTGACGTTTTCTTTTTCAAAAAATTTGAAGAAACTCGTTCTTCTTCCTCCAAAAAGTATGGCCAGCAATATACCTAAATAACTTGACAAAAAAGTTCGAATAATTCAAGGCGACGTTTGAAATTAAATCGGCATCATGTTCCCTTTACTATTTCAATCTAATCGCTTAGTAGGAAAGGCACTCATGTTCCAAGAAGAATAAGGACTACTTTTGTATCAAATTATTGGATCAGATTCGGTTGTGAAAGTAAAGGGACGAAATGTTATAAAAAATCTCCTGCCGTAGACTATTGCCGTATACCTAATGCACCTATCATTGGAATCGGTGCATAAAGTAGGTACATTTTTTTTTTATGCCATTGAGAAGGCAAACGAGCACACAGACACGAAACGAGTACACTTTTAGTCTACTGAAAAAAAAGCGGCCAAGTGCGAGTCGGACTCGCCAATGAAGGGTTCCGTAGCAGGAAGACGATTTATGACGTATTAAAAAAACACTTACTAGATCTCGTTCAAACCAATTTTCGGTGGAAGTTTGCATGGTACATCATACGGAACCCTCAGTGCTCTTATCAGCCTTGCACTTAACCCATTTGACACACTAAAGGCGAAGATTCCCAATAAAAATCTAAATATGTCGAATACAAATTAAAGCATTGACCGTACATTAACCAACTTATATTTTACAAGTCCAAAACTCACCTATTTCAACTTACACGTACTAATAGATACAACGTGAATCAGAAATATTTTAGACGAATAGCACAAATAACTTTGTTTTAAGGTACTTACAAATCGCGTGTTGCGCTTCTTCTTAATATGCTATTCGTAAACGAAATGTCAAGGGAATAAAGTCTTTATGTCGTTGCTTTAAGGCTGTTTTCGTGGGAGACAGGGGTTGGATTCTCCAGAGCAGCGGGAAAATCACTGGCGTGCCCAGTAAAGAATTCACTCGAAAAAACTGGTAATGAGGCGCGGTCATCAAAGTTTCATACGATAGGGGTGGGAAATAGCAGCAGGTTTATCGATATCGGCTAGTAGGAAATGCTGGAATATGATAGAATATATTTCGCATTTTCATTCACATTCACGCCTTTATTCCCAGAGTGGGGTAGGCAGAGCTACAAAAATACCAACAACTCTAAATAACTGGTTGATAATTCTGTAACCACATTTTGAACAATCAGGCTAAGATGTTTACCAGTGTATTAGTGACAGGTTGCAAGCCCATCGCCCAACAGTACACATTCACATCTGCAATATTTGTATTTATTGCAGTATATTATATTCCATTCTATTGGGAACTGTCTAATTTCCCGAAAAAAAATACAATTCCAAAAAATAGTTTTAACCCAGAAAATTAAGCCTTAGTTATAGGAAGGCCACCAAACACCTAATACATCAAACTAAGCGCTAGACTTGAACTATGGATACTAAATAAAGGATATACTTACTTATTTAGGGAAATAAATGAAAACACATTCTAGACAAGCTCATTATACAAATAGTTGCCCTGAATGTAATGAAATACAAAAAAGATTTAGAATAAACCATTCAAGCTTTTGATCGCTAAAAAAAAGTGGTGATTTGAATTATAATAGCAGTTTTAAAGTATGGGTTTTTTTTAAATAAATCTAGACATTAATTGAATAGCTCTGGCATCTCACATAAATATGTTAAACAATTTTTTAAGTTTTTTTTGTGATAAAAAAGAAAACAAACAAAGCCTTATTTTAAGCCTTAATGTTAAAAATAGAGTTATGGAATATTAATAAATGTTCTAGATAGCGATAATGGTTTACGTGTATCAGGAATATGACAAATCTCAAATGAGGGCGCTACTAACATTTTTTCAATCTCTGTTAAGTAATTTAAAGA
Organism: Acleris holmiana; assembly: GCA_949316455.1. Lineage (NCBI taxonomy): Eukaryota > Metazoa > Arthropoda > Insecta > Lepidoptera > Tortricidae > Acleris > Acleris holmiana. Next base: position 84,894,950 of record OX438762.1, read on the forward strand.
GAAAAAATATTTGATAATTATAAATTATAATTTCCGATATTTTTTTCATTCCTGGTACATTAACAAAGTACATTATCTAGCAAAAGGTACCCAACTGCACGGCTCCGATTTGATTTAGTGTCCGCTGCAGAACATGTAAGTAAAATATATTACCATACATGTTTAGATACAACTGCACGTCCATTGCGACTTTAAAGTGAACAATGTATTGTTTGTTATAACAGTTCACTTTTCTTTTGACAGCTGTCATCCCAGTACAATTTGACATCTTTAATGTTTGTCCACTGTCTGTTTGTAGGATTGTAGAATATTTATTATTAATAATTACTACCCTGTTTGACAATTCTACACTCAAAATCAAAGCTTTCAAAAACATGACCTCCTCCCCCGCGAACGGGGGAATGTTTTCCATCCGTGACGGAAGACATGTTTCTTTGTTTTTTCACACAAGCATATTGGCCACGCCCCTTCACTGTTCGAAAAACATGTTAGATGTTTAAAAACATCGAAAACACGGCGCAGCGGACGCGGCTTAACTGCGACGGACGGAAATTTATCGACACTCAAATAATACTTGTCCCCTCACTAGAGTACTGCAACTTTCCGATCTGGCGTTGAAGACGTTACAGCAACTCTACAGTTTTCAGCTTTAGGTATACTGAGCATACCTTCGATACAAAAACTTTTGTTGGTGGAATTGTTTTCAATTGTTTTTGGCCCCCGACTAACTGATCACGAAAACATCAACTGCTTGAAGAACAGTAAAAGACAGAATCACGATTACTGATTTATTGACACGTTGGCCTAGTTGGGAGTGACTCTGCGTATGAAGCCGGCGGTCCTGGTTTCAAATCCGTAAGGGCAGATATTTGTGTGATGAGCGCGTATATTTGTTCCTGAGTCTTGGATATATTCCTTTTTTATTGGTTATATTCCTTTTATAATTTTCCATTTGTGCATCTGTCGTGTAGCCCGCCGTGCTCTCTCCGAATGAGCCCTGCGGAAGACCAGCGCTGGCAACATGAAGAGCAGGGTCCATTTCGTGGCAAATTGCGTTTTTTTTTATTGGTATTATTTGTCACGAATAAATGCTTGAATTTCAATTTGAATTTGTAACCAATATTACGGGACTTATTGTTTTCTGCGTAAATAAAATGATTTCTGGCCTTCGACACACGCGAGCAACCCACATAGAGCTGCCCGTTGGTTGAAGCAGGGGTGCCCAAGTGTATGCCGGCTACTTAGAGTTTGTTCCTGCCTTTTATTTACTGTAATGGATAAAACGGGTGCATACCCACCGTACCCCTAAACCGTACCACTGACTTAAAATTTGTATCATAAATATGAGGTAGGTTTAGGTTATGTTAGTTCTTCAGCAGGCCCGGAGGGCCAAACTACCCAGAAATAGGAGCTCTGCGACAGCAGAGCTCCGTCGACAACGTTAAATTCGATTTTAATAGTAATAATTGGTCAAAGTACCACCAGTGGTACGGCTGAGGGGTACGGTGGGTCTGGAAGGGATAAAACCACCTTCAGAAGAAATTTCAACCGCATCTGTCACTGTTTTTTTAATATGTAACGGACTAAGATTAGTGTCAAACTAAATCCGTCCGAGATTTAATAAACCGCTTTTAGTTTTTATAACTAAACGACGCAACCAAAAATAGACGAAACCATAGCATGATTCAGAAACTAGGTCATTGCCCGTGGTCCACCTCTGTGGATTGCGGAGACTAAACTGGTTAAAACCTATAGGTAGGTTTAGGTTATATTAGTTCTTCAGGGGGCCCGAAGGGCCAAAATACCTCAGAAATAGGAGCTCCGCAGAAGCGGAGCTCCGTCGACTGAATAGTGAATTGAAAGTATGTTTCAGTCCCACCCTACCCCTAGATACGGTGGGTCTGGGATGAGCTGTATAGATATTTCTTCGGTTGTAGGGTCATAGCCACTTTAAGCTGACAGGCACCAATAATGGACACTACTCTTAATTCAAAGATCATAAGATTATAAATTGATTGTTGCAAAACAAATGAAAAACCTTTATCTTCTGTAAAATAAGATGTCCGTCATTGGACCTTGTTCATCACTGGTTCGATCACCCTATGCTTTCATTTTTTTGATGGTGACTTCACGTGCACCAATTCAGTGTGATAAATAAAAGAACAAAAATATATGAAAACTGTTTTACAAAATACTAAAACAATGGCTAAATTACTCTGTAGGCTATTACTGAAGTTTCATCGGTCAACCTTTACAACGACTACTCGATTCTACGACTGTCAGATGGAATTACTACTCGCTTAGACTTCTTAAAGGCGAGGCTTCGTTCAATACATGAAAATTATATGGTCTTTTGTAAACTGTCGTCATTTCAAGAAGACATTTAAATTGTTGCCAACTATTAAAACCTCAGCCCATCTTGTGAAACAGCTCCTGAAGATTCCTCAATGTCTTGTTCATGTCCTTCCCAACTTGTAACCATGGTAACCCTCGGATAATCGCCTAAATTAGAAACACAGGGCTACATTGGCTTAGTTATCATTGATGTTATACTGGTGAGATAGTACTTGCTTAAGTCCCCACTGATGGATCTTCAGTCCGCAGAGTGATGACGTGTACAGCTTGATTGTATGTTTTCGAAGATACATTAGGCAAGTCCTGGATATTTCTCCTTTGAATTCGCATGCGGTTAAAAGTTGTGTCTGTTACTAGGATTGAGAGGTTCCGCTTTTCTCTTCACGGCTGGTGGATATTGAGCATGTGGATGTCTTGGCGGCGGCGGCGGCGGCCTGGCTTGGTTTATGCTCTGCCATCCTGGGTGTATTTCGTAGTTCTCCTGTCTAAATGGCAGAGGGAAACCAGCAGGCCCTTGCGGCAAGTGATACGAACCAGGATTGCCGGTAGAAAAGTGCCTGGTGCCTATACTGGTCGAGGATTTCGATTTAATCTTATTCTTACAAAGAAGGGTGAGAATCGCATCTTGCGTTGAAGGGTTCTTCAGCGCCGGCCGTTTTTCATCGAAACTACCAGGTTCCCAGATACCGAAGATGTTTTTGACTCTGGGATCAACCTTTTTCACTTTTGGTGAGAAGTCCTTTCCATCCAACGACTCAAAAGGCGCGTTCCGTATCGCCAAGTTGGCCATCATGAGTTGCTCCTTCGTGCATCTTGATAGGTCTCTGGAGTGTAGCATTTTTTCGGGAATAAATAGCTTTCGAGCTCCGGCGCCTTTACTGTAAATACGTGACATCTTGAATTATTTTGAGTTTACTGCCTAAAATGTATTTTTATCTATTTTATTTTAGAACAATTTAGCGCATAGTTTTGTATTTTGTTCGTCGTCACTATTTTTTTTAATCAATGACAATGATCGTAAGGCTTTTTGGCTATCGTCAGAAAGAAATGTTTTCGGCCAGTACCAGGCCTGTTGCACTAATGTATCCTCGATACTGGGTATACAGGCATAATAGAATATAAATAGTTGAATACCTACCTATAAGCACATCTCTTTCTAACTCATAATCAACGCCATAAATAAAAACAGGCCAAACAAACATCTCTTGTTCATTTTATAGTCCGATTTCTATGTTAGTATTTGTTATATGCCCAGGATAAGGGCCTAATAGTAGGGGACCCGGCTGCAAGATTACTATGTTTATGTGTTTTTTAATCAAAGTCGAAATTTTATGAATAATTTATAAGCGGGGAATTACATACCTTCTTTACATATATAGCAATATATGTAAAGAATCTGAAAAGGTATGGTTGCCGTAGCGCAATTGGCTACAACCTCTCCGCAGCCAGGTGTAAACATAGTCTAACATCCAATACCCTCATCTGTTATTTATTAGTGACTAGCGACCCGCCCTCGCTTCGCTCCGCATCAAAATCCGTTGCGTAGTTTTAAAGATTTAAGCATGCATAGGGATATAGGGACAGAAAAGGCGACTTTGTTTTATACTAGGTATGTAGTGATATACCTAGTGCGGGATATGGTATAAGAAATATATACCCACATCTGTTTTTTTGAATAGTTATAAGATATAAATGATATATTATATTCAACTTGACACAAATTCACTTTTAATTGCGTGTGAATAATATTCAAGAAAGAATTTGTTGCACGGCCCGCTCCGTAAGGCAGTGCAGGTGCGATAGAGATAGCATGATTCCAATCGTCGATGAAACTGCAATACCGCGTAACTCCGGATCCGTCCGGATCGCTACCACCATCTTATCCATTAACCACCCGCCAAACAACAGTGTTCGCATTGTTGTGTTCCGGTGTGGGAATAAGACAACTGGTGAAATTACTAGCATAGAGGCATTCCATCTTAGTCCTCAGGGTTGGCAACGCATTTGAGGTCTTAGGATTATAGTCTTGAGAATTCAAATGTCTATGGGTCTCAGATTCCACTTACCATCAGGTGGCCTGAGTGCTCGGGTGCCTTTTCATTATCATCAAAAAAAAAAAAACTAACAAATACGCGGAGATATATACTTAATAGACTTACTTGTTAAGGAGTATTTTGCAACTTATTCAATTTATTAGTTACGCGGTATTGCAGTTTCACCGACGCAATGATTTATGACTTGACTCGCCATTTGGTTTCGCGGATATTATAATAAGTATATTCATGCCAAATAACAGCTTTCTAGTACTAAGAGTCTCTGAGCTAAGCTGCGGACGGAGAGACAGACAGACGGACACGGCGAAACTATAAGCGTTCCTAGTTTTACTACAGAAACCTAAAGAAACATAATCCTGCTTTTTGTGTCGACGGGTAAAACGACACAATGCAACAAAAATGCTTAGTCTCCAATACATGTTTTTACACGTAATCCCCTAGCGCACACGATTCGGATTTCACCCAATTCGGGCCGGCTTAATTCGTTTTGGGAGCTACTTCGTTACCCGGGCAATTAACTAAAGTTTTCAGATTAACTGCTGTGTTTTTCCACATGCTTTACCAACTGCAGCTGAGCTGTTGGCTGCTGGAATTTGATTAGTTCAGCGGGTCTCTATTAACTGGTGCCGGGCGTTTTTCGTAGTCGTCCACCTCTAGTTTTACCACGGACAGTGAGGTATTTGCTAATTTCGGTGTTACAAATTTGTTTCAGCTACTTAATTATTAGGTGGTTGGTTAGTAATTTTAACAGTTTGGTTAACTTCCTGTTGGGGTTTGTATTTTGGTGCTTATAAACGGAGTCGGGGTTATTAGATGAAGTCGGGTTTATGGTGTAGTGCAAAATTTAAATTATGAACGTGCTCGTCGAACATGAGATGTAAATTCATGGATTTTTACACAGATATTGGTTCGAATGAGTGATCAGCCTACCTGGGATAAAGTGATGAGCAAAATGTTTTATCGACAAAAAATATGTATATCGATGTTACTGCCAAAATCTAAATGTTATGAGACATAAATGAATATTACTTATTTTCTCCTCATTTTTAAATAAAAAAGAAACAAATAAAAACATGTACCTATTTATATGTTTATTTTAAAATAGTTTTCATGATTTACATTCAATATTTCTTTCCATATTCGATGGTATTAATGATTGCCGTCTAGATGAAAATATCCACTTTAAACTGCTAAACGTTCTATCAACGACCACAGTGGTCAACGGGGCATTCTTTAAATATTTATAATGACTCAAAGCCAATTTCTCACTTATGTTGGTTATTTAAATTTCCTCACCTTTTATAAGACTGTTTACTTTTTTCATGGTGTCATAACCAGTATTAAATTACATCGACATCTTTTTTATCGATATCAAATCCCCAGAACTTGCCCCGAGTTATCCCAGGTATGGTGATCAGTGTTCTAGAAGTGCCAACTAAATGATTGTTATTAAATATTACCAAATGAATTATACATACATTGTACATAACATCACGCTCCCAATCCCAGAGTGGGGTAGGCAGAGCTACAGACACCAACAACTCTAAAAAGACTTGTTTATAATTCTGTAACCACATTTTGCACAATCAGGCCAAGAAGTCCACTAGTGTATTAGTGAGAGGTTGCAAGCCCATCGCCTAACAGTACATCGCCTATTATTTATCCAATTATCTGAAGAAAAAGTTAAGCATTCTTGCTACGACCAGGTAACTTCTATGCAGAGGCCATTTTTCTTTGCAATTAACTGTACCATCGAGCTGATACAGTCAGCAGCAGAAGCAACCACTCAACCGAAGCGCTCAAAATGATCTGCCCTCGACTCTATTGACAAGAGAATACGTCGTGCCTAGATCATTTTGAGCATGTTGTTTTGTTTAACTACTTTTGATGCTGACTGATGCCTTATAAGCAGAGATCGGACAAATGGGTGTCATTACTCGCAATAATGTGGACATGACTCCAATTTTAATAAGACAAAATAAATTATATTAATTTATTTCTTACCTGAACTTTAATCTTGATCCTTTGCAGGATAGTTATAAATAAATAATACAGGAGTGGCCATTGATATTATAAGATTTTAAGTACATAAGTTTGCTCCATTAACATCCGTGGATTGCGAAAGGAGCTTTCACCTCATAAGTTTATATAAGCCGTGAAAAGGAATGAAATAACCACGGAAAAAATATTAAAATACCTGCTTATTTGCTTTAGTAATTATACACAATAACAAATCTTTGTAACATTAATTATTACTGCCTTGCAAAAAATCAAAAGTTATTTTTAGGTTAAGTAATCAATTAATGTAATTTACTTTGTTTAATTAAAATCTATGGAGTCATGTCCACATTATTGCGAGTAATGACGCCCATTTGTCCGATCTCTGCTTATAAGCACACTTTACTGATATGACACTTTCACGTCATGTTTGAACTAATGAACTAATCTGTCCAAAGTGTTAAAGCGACAAGGTACAAAAGTGTGCATATTATGAGGCCGACTGAACTCGTAAGAACCTATATCCGTCAAAAATGTGCTTGTTTGAATTTATCTTTTACAAAAGTTAGTAAATACAGAAGACATATTATGCCAAAAGATTTGCCTGACCTTAAAACGTCCAATATGGCATGAGTTTCGAAACGAATTAATTATACATAAACTGCCTAATTAAAATAAAAAAAAAGTTGTAAAACAACGGCCGACGTAACGGGGCGTGAATTGGTGAATTTGGTAAATTTTCGGCTGAATGAACGTCGCCCCTGTCCAAGTGACTAAAAAAACGGTTAGGCACGGATCTGCGAAAGGACGCGGACGTTCCGTAGAAGAAAAAGATAGCCTAAGACTAGTTAGGTAGTTTGTATTTGTACAAATACATGAGGATAAGGATCAAACAGTTGGTTTTAAATTAACTGTGTAACTTTTCGCGTGACAAAAATTAGCTCACAATTGTAAGGATTTTTCATCGCACAACGGAACTTTTTTCGCATTCGCTATTTGTATGTTTAACTATGCTTAAGTATGGTCCAACTTTTTGGTCCTCACCCATGATGCATTAAGCGGGAACATGATGTGATGAATCCATGCTAATATTATAAATGCGAAACAAACTCTATCTGTCTTTTCGCTGAGCCGATTTCGATGAAATTTGCTATGGAGACAGCTTAAACCCCGAAGAAGCGCGATGGAGTCGCGGTCTGCAGATAGTTATAAATAAATAAATGTCAGGAGGATATACCTTATCAAACGAAAAAATAATATCGTCGTCTTACTTACTCAAACTCATATCTGCATATTTTTTTTGCGGTTGGTAATTTCATTTTCGTTAAGAAATACTTAGAGACAATAAGTTTACCTACGGCAAACTAAATTATGCAGATGTGAGTTTGAGTAAGTAAGACGACGATATTGAACATCAGTTCACAATAAAATTGACGAAGTAACCAGTCTTCGACACTTTTAGCCAATCATCGACAGAAGCTTTTATTTCAAAGATCATCTATAATATAAAAATGAATCGCAAAATGTGTTGGTAAGCGCATAATTTCCGGGAAAGCCAGAAATTCGCGGCGGGGCGAAGCCGCTGGCGGGTCCCTAGTAGGTTTATAAATTGATTGATACAAAACAAATGAATAACTCTTATCTTCTTTGAATAAGAATCAGTGTCGAACATTGGGCCATTGTCGAGTACTGGTGCCGTTACAATCGCGTAATAAACACACAAATAAATCACATAGGCACAGTCGAATTGAGACCCTCCTATTTTGAAATCGGTTAAAAAAGATAACAGAGTGGTTTTAAAATTTCTGACGCTGTGATATGAACTGACTGCCGCCGCCATTTTAACTTCTACGACGGAACCCCACAAAAATTAATTAGTCAGCTCCGTCTCTAATAAAATTGTGAAGCGGGAGTCGCCCAAACTTAGCCACCACCCAAAGTGTCGTTAAGAAGTTAAAAAAATCAATTTGTTTTTAAAGAAATAAAAAAAGGCGCCCGCTTTTAATTGAAATTTGTGGCCGGCGTAAAATGAATGAACTTTTTATATACTTGATTAAAAACATTGCGGAGTGGGATAGGCACGGCGGCTGGGGCGGTAAAATGTTGATCATAAAACGTAGGCCGCAGACGTTGGCTGGGATTCTACACGGTATTAACGATATCGTCTTTGACGTGTTTACGTATCTTCTTCTTTTTTATTAATGGCGGTCCACCGCGATATACGCAGTGATTTCGCCAATGTCAAGTGAGTAGAGTAAAACAGTAAACAGAATAAATCAAAATCAGAAGCCGGACATCTTTCAATCGGCCATCTTCCCTCCCCAAAGGTTACCGGAAGCCGTATTTACGTATTGTCAACGTTTTGATAACTCTTATGTCATTTACAATAATGGTGACTGTGACATAAACGATTCTAAAACACGTCAAACGCGATATCGTTATAACGCAGTAGAATAGAGGCCCAGTTTTGACTGCAAAGTTTATATAGCGCCCTAACTACAATGATCGCTTTGAAACAGGGATTGTAAAACCGGTTATATTTAATACCTGTATTTACATTGTCAAATTATTACCGCTAAAAAATAATACCTATATTCGAATTAGAGGTATTGTTGTCATCCTGATTTTGTTTTTATCGCTATGTATTCACTTTTAACAGTATTAAATACCTGTATTCAATACCGGCTATTCATTGTACCTGATAAGTGAGATGTCAATTAGACTTTAATGAACTGTAATTTCAGACTTGTCTAAGGCGAGTCTAAGTTTTTTGTAAGAGCACCGAAAACATTTACATATAAAAATAAACGAGAATATTGACACTGACAGGTATTACTGGTTATGGTTTTTAGGGGTAAAGTATCAAAAAGGGGTATGGGTGTCAATTGTCTAAACCGATAATAAACTTGAATACCGGTATTCATTATACCGCTAATCAGAGCTTTAGCGGTATAAATAGTGAAAGTCAATTATAACCGGTAATACCTCATTTAAAACCGGTAGTCAGTATTTAACCGACTTCAAAAAAGGAGGGGTTATCAATTCGACTGAATGTTTTTTGTTTATTACGCAATTACTCCGTCAATTGTGAAGAGATTTTGAGACAGGGTGTGGCCCGAAGTGGTCCTATTGCCATCTAGTTGGTATGTGACGAGAGGATCCGTGAAGAATTGAGATAACTCCTCATACATATAGCGATTTTAGTATTTTCAGTAACGAATCTAGCATTTGCATTGAGAATGTATCATTTGGTGTCTTGTAACTGATGATGAAGACCACCGGTGGCCACCGGAACTCCTCGACGGTACCTATTTCAAGGGTGGCGATAAGATATCTCGCTTAAGATAGTTGAACAACTATGACGAAGCACAAATAGTTTAAACATTATGCACTATGAACTATGACTTTCCCGCGGCGTTAATATCCTGTGGTTCTCATTCATTGAGAAGTGGGACTACATAACGCATATTATGGTCACCAAAACGTAAAAAAGAAAATAAAATGTTAAAGAAAATAACAAAACCGACATCAATAACAAATTTCTTTTTAAATGGCATGGTCAGTCAAACAAAAAATATTTTTAACCAAAAGCCCACTTCAGTTTGACTGACCATTTGAAAACAAATCATTGGTTCATTTACCATAATGGTCACCTGGCCTTCAACGATAACCTTAATTTTCCCTAATATCACATACAATAATTATATTTGCCATAAACGCATTTTTTCTGAATTCTTAAACCTTGTAGGAAATTTTTACATGTCATCGTAAAGTGCCCAATAGGTTAGGTGGGTCATTCTTCTTTTTACCGACAATTGCCTTTCCAAAATTTTACCATACGTTATCAGTTAGAGTATTGATCATTAATGTTTTAGTGTTTGAATATACGTCCAAACATTTATTCATCTATTAGTACTAAATAATCTTTCACTTTCTCTATCCAGTGTTTTTTTTATAAGTTTGTTTTTCATAGAATCGAGTGACAGAGTGGTAATACAAAATTTAGTCTCCTCTGAAAACGGCCACTCTGTCACAGTATATTCAGAAAAACCACCATAAAGAAAAAAACATTATTGCCACCGATCTAATCCTTAATTAAACCAAATAAAAATTCACGCAACGTATTTTAAAATCAATAATTAAATTCATAGTTATCAATACTTAGTTAAAAAATGCAAAATATAGAAAAATGACGATGTATTGTCGGTAAAAAAGTAGAACGACCCAGGTTTTTTACACTTTTGGTACTAATTAAACAAGTTCTTATTACTAAGAAGTTATAGCTTATTTTAGATTGTTCAACTATTCACCCTGGAAATCTCTATTCACCTCTCACGGAACCAAAGATTAGTAACCTGTAATTATGTGGGTAAATTACTTGATTATCTTCAACACGAAATGGTAAATCGGCCTATAAGTCGAATAATTAAAAAGTTTCTGTCAAAAATTTCGTTTTGAGACAACTTTTTGTTTCCAACTGTCCTTTCTTTTGCAGTAATTTTCTTCTTACAAAGATCAACCTAATATGTTCAAACTCGGTGGGTCTACGTACTATTGAAATACATTTACATACATTTTTATTGTTTACCTAATGGCCACGAAAAGTCCAAATCACAGGCACAACTGTAATCATAGAATCAAAAGCTTTATTTCGAATGGTGCCTGTGTTAAAGCTCTTAAAGACCCGTAAGCTTCGAAGTTAATCCGCGTATCGACGTCGTCTAGTGCTTATGAAGCTTCTACAATGCTGGGCAGTGATAATATTAAATAACTTCCTAAGGTCGAGGGTTGTAAGAGCAAATAAAAAACTCAAGTGCGATTTGGACTCGCAAATCAATGATTTTTTTTGCCACAGAAAAAGAACTTAAGAATTAGAAGGAGCGATATAATAAAAGGCAACATACAGGTAGCTGATATGCACAGTCTTATTGGGATTCAGTGTGCCAAAAAGATACAGTTCTATAAGCTAAAATATCATGGTCGTACACTGTTGCTGTCGCACACTGTTGCTTATTACACGAGGTGTGTACGGCTAGTTTTAGCAAGAACTGTACTCTATAGTCTTTCCTTTTTTAACATAATTCAAATTTTTGAGATAGGTATACGTTTCACGCTTTCGTTTTAAGGCTCCTATGCCTTTAGGACTAATTCTATGAATCTAGTCATAGATATAGTAATTATAGTTATAAATTTCCCACCGAGCGTCCGGTTGTAAGAGAAAGACACAAGAAGCTTATATATGACACTGGAGAATGAACGGCGAACAACGAAATAAAGCCAAAAAAAATTTACCTTGAATGACGTCGTTTATGTTTTTGTACCCTTTCTTTTCATCGTAAAGAAAGGGACAAGAAACATAAGCGACTCAGCAACAAATAATCACGCTCATCACACAAATATCTGCCCTTACCGGGATTGAAACCCGAACCGCTAAATTCATTTCAGGCATGGTAGCATAGAATAATAACTAAAGGCAAATAATAGAAATACTTAGCGATAAAATAAAAGGTAACATACAGATAACTGATATGCACAGTCTTATTGGGATTCAGTGTGTCAAAAAGAAACATTTCTGTAAGCTAAAATATCATGGTCATGTACTGGTGTCCAGTTGGTGTCGTTAGAGACCAGTTTACACGAGTCAACAACACCTTGGTGTGTAAGGCTAGCAAGAACTAAATACTCTTTCCTGTTTTAACTTATTGAACATTCATATACATTTTCGAGGCGGGTATAGATTTAACGCTTTTGTTTTAAGGCTCCTTCTATGCTATTTGCTATTCTATGGTCTTGACCGTGACATGTCAAAACCCATTTGACACCATAGATATTTTTATGGCCGTTATTTGATCATAATTGATTGATTCTATGGCAACTTAGTACATTAATGGTAGTTCGCGGCCCCCTGCGTCGCAGCCACCCCTTCCGCCCCGCTTAAGTAGGACCGGTGGCGCCATCTATCCTATTAGGTAAATGAGAAAGAAGAAGAAAATCGTAAAACTGGTGTAAAACACTAAACAATAATAAAAAAAATACATATGGAGATTTAGGGTAAAAAAACTTAAAACTATTTTATAATGCCACGTAATTACTCAGCATAGTGTCAGACTCTTAGGTGTTGTGACGCTGCTTTTCAGGGCAACCAGACGGGAAGAAAGCGCTGCTAGTCCTTTCATAAGTACAATAAGACCGTATATGTGAAGTGAGTGAGTAATGGGAACGGTAAACGAGTGGTTCCAATCTTCCAACCTAGCAATCCCACCCAGGTTGGATATAGGGAAATCACAGTGCCATCTTCCAACCTGCCTCGGGTTGGATAGTGGGAACAAATTTTATTATCATTTTTTCTTCCCATCTTCCAACCTGTACATGAGTAAAGTCACAAACAAAAAAAAAGTGCTTACATATAATATTTAGTCCTTTAAAATGTATCATTACAGTTTTTTAAATTAGAGACCTATTGATATTAAACTTGAACATCAGTTCTACACAAAAAAACATCAGCGCTGCCACTCGTTACATACACCACATTAATTAAATAAACTAATTACTCGTCAACAATATCAAATGAATGAAATATAACCAGCCATTTATTATAATGCAGGTAAATGTGAAGAGGTATGATATCACTCTTGAAACAAGAGCCAATTTGCGTGACGATTGGGTACTTAAGTTTTTGATTGTGCTAGGAGATAATACATATAAAAAAACAGCCTGTGGTACACGCTATCGCCGGACAAATCTAGATATAGACAAATGTACAAACCTACATACATATAAACATAAAAACATACCAACTACTTGACTATATACAACTACTTGTGACTGTACCCTATTCAATAAAGGTTGGAAGAGGGGAAGAAAAATAAATAATACATATTGTTCCCACTATCCAACATGAGGCAGGTTGGAAGATGGCACTGTGATTTCCCAATATCCAACCTGGGTGGGATTGCTAGGTTGGAAGATGGGAATCACTCCTGCAAACAATTTTTTTATGCATACTTATATAGAAATGGAGGATCACAAACATAGGGAGGTGCTTAATTAGATAAATATAATAGCGTGAAAGCGACAGTGAAATTTTAACACCATAAAGCTGCTAGGTGTTGAACAATTGTGGGCCAATCAGATACTCTTTAATGTTGATTTAGAAAGAAATAAGAGACTTAGAGTTTCTGATTGGTGGCGGAAGATTATTTCAACACTTTGTCGCAGCATAACGAATGCTGCCACGAAAAGGAGCTATGGTGTGTCGAGGGCAAAGCAAGCGTGGCGCTCCCCGAACTCTTGAATTAGGGAACTTGAACTTTTCTAAGAGGTAAGACGGTTGACCATTGCCTATAACTCCAAATAGTAAGGTAGCTTCTTTTTTAAATTTAAGAGCCCTGCTCTTGTCGGTGGAGTAATTTCCAATCTTCTCTTCTCTCTGCCAGTTCCTTCACATCTCTATATGACACGACACGCACCTTCTCCTTAATTTGGTCCATGTAGCTTCTCCGTCATATATAAAATTCAAAGCCCTGACTCACTGACTCATAAATGCCCAGCCTAAACCCTTGGACCTAGAAAGCTGAATTTTATCACAGGGGTTGCCTTTAAGACCCTACATTTTTAGGAATAAGGAAGGGTTTTTCGAAATTGAATCGTTAAGGGTTTGAAAAAGGGGTGGAAAGATTGTCTCCACATTATAGAGGGAAAATTTGATGGGAAGAGAGGCAGAGGAAGACCGAGGAGAAGTAAGGTAGCTAGGTGAAAAAAAAATGCAATTTGGTCTTGGATAGTCTTGCTTAACTTAATGTTGCTGATGGAGTAAAAAAACGCACTTGAAGAACCATAAAATACGTAATAATTATGGGATCGTATCATAATATATAAAGTTCAAAATACATAATGATTCAAAATACATAATGGTTCAAAATACATAATGGTTCAAAATACATAATGGTCATAATATATAATAGATTTATTTCTGAAACCGTAAAATATTTAGGTTTTTTTATAAGGCCATTGTATAAAACCCATTAGGTAGGTTAGGTTTGCTTTATAACACTCCTGAAAAGTCTACGGTTTCAGAAATAAAACCATTATAGATAATGACCATTATGTATTATGACCCATTATGTATTCTGAACTTTATATATTATAATACGTACCCAATAATGATGCAAAATAATTCGAATTTCTCAATTATTTTAGTGCCTGGTGATAGTCGCAATAAACCGCTAGATATGAGTGTTAAGAGACTTATAGGTAATTTTGTCATTCTTGATGGATCCTGTATCTGGTTGACGTCTTTCGGCTGAAATGATGATGTCTTTATACAGGTTAATTCAAATAAGAACTAGGTAAGAAGGCGGCAAATGAATGAAATATAAAACAAGAAGTTATACGCCAACTTATTCAATTAAGAAAAAAATATTGCGTTGTCCATATAAAGGTTGTTTTCTTTGACTTTTAGTGTTTTTAATGTAAATTGTTGCCTCTAAATCTAACTTTAACCCTTTTTCATCAATTGTTCAATTAGTGTTTAAACCCATAGTAGGTAGTTAATGTGTGCCCACAACGCATCTTTTCTATTATTGGTCTTTAAGTACTGTTGTGATATTGTATAACGAATAGCTTATGTATGTGGTTATGTATAAACACATGCCTACACACAAATACCTACGCAGTTTTAGTGCCGTTGACATGAACTAGATGGCAGTATGTATCGCAAGGACCAAAACAAGGGCTGTGTTACCAGTCTATAACCCTAGTATACAATTGTAGGCTTTGCATTTGATATGTCGTGTTTACCTTATTTTTTAGTATTCCTTTTTACAACAGGCATATATCAATCTTACGGTTTTTTGCCGTTCCCAATAAGCAATTTAAATAAACTTCGTCATACTGCTATAGATACTAAATATATTAAAAATAATACATATAAGAATAATCTTGGACCACTGCCTACATTGTCTACAACCTCACGACCAGATTTAAAACGTTCTAATAAACCTTATTTCAAACACTCGACACTTTCCTCCAAACTAAAGCCTTATAAGACAAACAGATATATCAACGGCCGAATAAAATCCAATGACTTATTAACAGTAACATATGCAGGTAACAATGGTGATAAAACGAACACACAATACTATTATGATCATACTAATAGAACGGTTCGATATCTTATCACAGAAGATTATGCAATCGATACAATACGTGATATTAGAGTTGTTGGTATTGCAAGAACACTACAGGCTAAAGAACTAGCTTACAGAACTCGACCGTATCAAAGCGCAATACGCAAATATTTTGATACAGTGACAATACAAAGTGATCTAATAACTGAAGCAAGTGAAGCACATAGTCATAAAACGATAACTACCCGAAGCTTGAGAAAAGGTAATACTTATTCTGAAGCTGATGAGGAAGTAGGAAAACCCATTCGTGTACTAATTGAAGCTGATAATTTCTATAAAGCCACTAGAAGTTCACAAAGTTCTCATCACACTGCGTCGTTATTGGCTATTCCAGTGATTACAGATTACAAAGATTCTGGTAAAATAGGCCCTGTTAGAATTCTTATCAAAGATGATTTAGATTTTGAAGCTGATTATACAAGCTTAACTACCAGGTCAAATAAAATTGCATTTTTTGATATTACCGAAGCAACAGTTAATGGTGGAAAGATGTTTTACCCACAGGATGATTTGGTTATTGTAACACGAAGTACACCTTATGATAAGCAGGATCGTGTCACAAGAACTTCTCAACAGTCAACTGTCTATACATTACAGATAGATAGAAATTTCCAATCAAGTGAGACGACACACATTGAAAAACCTATCGAAATAATAATTGATGATAATACAAACGCCAAAACCGAATATAAAACAGAGGTAGATTTTAATCAGGAAGAAGACTATACAGTTCGCAGAGCCACACTCACTAGAAGTCACTTGCCGACAAAGCAGGATTCATGGCCAGAAATAGATCCCATTAAAAAAAACACAGCATTGGCTTATGATGGAATTCCAGAAACAACTTCAACACAAGAGAGATATGGCTTAGAATATCGATCAAATGCGATTCTTTACTTGCCATATGCACCAACTTCAACATGGCCTACGTTTACAATCAGGAATTACTTTCGACAGTTTTACAGCACTACAAAAATAAGTACAATTACATCTCTACCTTTAATTTCCTACGATAAAGCGGTCACCGAGGAAATCAACATTTTAACTGAAGGCATACTGTCTACTAGATCAAAGAAAATAGTTCGTCCCAAATTAAACAGAAGATCATCAAATAAAAATGCTTGGGAATGTTACACATGTGGTATGACAGATGTGAAAATTAAATATGGTGAAGAATTATGTTACAACGTTTTTAATGACCCTACCAGAAGAAGTAGTCACTTAAGACAAACATTAATGACACGATGCTCTGGAGATAAAAAGTAGGTACATGATTTGATTAAGAATGATATAAGTGAGGTTAGATATATAGTCAAATGCAATTTACTCTATTTTTCTTCTAATGTAGAGTAAAAAACACGTTTTTATTGTAAGGGCCACTTTACAAGAAGGATTTTCGAAAATACTGAAGAATACCGCTAACCGTAGTGTAGTAGTTAAAGCATTCTATGCTCTATTGGTAAGGATATTAAACCTAAAATGCTTATAGTCTCACTATGCAGTTATCCACCTTCTTCGGTATCACGGCAGAATAGTTTTAAAAAATGTTTTTGTGGTTCGGTTTAAATAGATCGTATGTAAACAAGTGAAAGGTAAACTATCTCAGAAGTTGTTACTAGAACACTGTGCCACAGATTAAACAAGGGTTACTTATGGTACACTTGTTTTATTTCACGAAAGCGGATGGGCAATACTTGTGTGTGTAGGTAGATTCACGTGCACGTTGTTTCTAAGTGCGTAGCAGTCGCCGTAGTGTGCGTGTCTATTCACGTTACAACTACAAGCTAACTATAGCTCACCCGCTATCGTGAGATAAAACAACCGTAAACCAGAGCAGCTATCAAATACGACACGACACGGTGGTATTGACGACAAGGTGGCCTAGTTGGGAGTGACCCTGCCACTGAAGCCAGCGGCCTGGGTTCAAATCCCGGTAAGGGCAGACATTTGTGTGATGAGCGCGAATATTTGTTCCTGAGTCTTGGGTGTTGTCTATGTATTTAAGTATTTATTTTAAGTATGTTTATCGTTGTCTAGTACCCATAGTACAAGCCTAGAGATTAGTTTGGGACTAGGTCTATTTGTGTGAGGTTGTCCCCTGATATTTATTTATTTATTTATTTAATAGTACAGGGCCAAAATCCATATTGCTTTTAACGTGTTACTATAATCTCAACATTTGGATAGCTCTTATTTAGTTGACAGTAATGGCGGCCGAGTTACAACAATGCTATAACACGTCAAAGGCAATATCGTTTTACAGGATAGAATGTCCCTTATCTAGTGAATAGACATACATAAGATATCGTTATTGGTCGCAAAAATTCGTTTTTTATCTAGCTTTTACCCAGTTGCCGAAGGAGGAGGGTGATGTTTTAAACCTGTATGTATGTATGGGCTGATTTCAACAAGCGAGGCGTCACTATATTTGTCTTAAAATACTGGGTGATTTTGGGGTCATGATCCGGAATGTCCAAAAGTGAATAAGACAGTCATACTGAACAACTTTTCCGATGGGACCAACCACGAAATCGCCAAAAAAACCGACTTGTTGCATCTAGTCATACACTTAGTTCTACATGTATGACTAATAAGAAAAAAAACCGCTTAGTTCTACATCCATGTATGACTTCTTTGAACACGTAAAATGGTACTTTTTTGTTCTGTCTAGTCATACACCTGATGTGTACAAAACGAGTTGTACACAATAGTTATACTCCGTTAAAGGTGGGTCGTAATTTTAAGCACTGTCTGCATTAGAGTCGACGGAGCTCTGCTCCGCAGAGCTCTATTTCTGGGTTGTTTTGGCCCTTCGGGCCCGATATAAAAACGAACCTAACCTAACCTACCTATTTAACGACTCGACGGAGTATAACTAATTGGATTTTTATGTATGACTAGACAGAACAAAAAAGTACCATAGTACGTGTTCAAAGAAGTCATACATGGATGTAGAACTAAGCGGTTTTCTTTTTCTCTTTAATTTGAAGCACCTTATCCTTCTTGCTTTAAAACCAATTCAGAGAAAGCCTGCGTCATCTTCGTTTTCAGACGTAATGTGATATTCATTAAAATACTTCTATAATCATAGTTCTGTTTGTTGTGTCGCACATTTGGTTAATGATTCCAACTTTCCTGTTAAAAAGTTAAGAATCGATGGACACATTTTAACAATTTATGCAAAATATATAATAGGATTTATTTCTCAGTGACGTATAATTAAAAATACTCTATGTAGCGTGACGTCACTTTGGGTCACCGGCATGACACGTACGGTCTCTGCTCATAAGTTATAATCACCCATATTTCAGTTATTACGGCCAGTGCTTCAAACGTTACCTGGACGTCGGTAAAACATACGTCGAGCGCGGATGCCGTAGTTACCCACCAGCTACTGGGACAACTTACGCGTCCAAATTGTTCAGGCAGCTTGAGTATCTACTGAGGAATAAAAACAATAGTTGCGTCGCCAGCCCACACGCCATTCTCATGCCGTTCAGCAGCACTATTCAGCTGTATACACGTGTCCATGTCTGCGTTTGTACGGGGCGCTACTGCAATGGTGCGACATCAGCCATCTTGGATTGGAGTCTCACATGGCTTAGCATCATGCTGTACGATTTTATTGTTTAAAAGGAACCTTATGTGAATATTCTTGTGTTGTATTCCTAAAAAGCGGAAGGTTTTACAGTTTTAATTGAGTTGTGTTGGTGTGATTAGCCTGATTGGTTTAATCTGGTGGTATTTTTGGCTATTTAACAGATCTTTATGCTTATAGGGACATGTTTATAAAGACGACATTTATTTTACTCGTTTCTAAAATGCGGTTGATTTGGCTGAGATAGTTCATGACTAAACATGCCAAACTGTAACGTGCTAAAGAAGCTGCTCTTACAATTTTGAGATAGAGTGAGAGTACACACACTCATAAAAACAAAATTAGTCTCTCCTGAGGTCAATAAGTTAAAAGCTTGTGTGCATATAAGTTATGTTTTTATATGATAGGTCTAAAACAGTCCTGACGGTGTTTTTGCGGGAATGGGCGTAGCCAGAAAATTAGGTCTTAAAATCGTTAACTTTCGGTGTGTCCACAGGAAAGACGGTAACCTAAATCTGTGTATGACCCGAGAAGAAAAGTTTACAAAGGTAGTCTAATCCTCCCAAAGAGGCCTTGGGGGCCCGCGAGGGACTTTTTAGAGTGGTCGGACGATTAGGTAAAGCCGCCAAAAGTCCGCTAAAGACTGCAAGAAGACTTTAACCATAAGAAGACGTATTTTGGATATGATTTAATTTTGAATATTATTCCACCGTTAGCGTAGTGGGAGAAAAGTTTTTCTCCTCTAGGGTTTAGAATTCATTTAACATTGAGGCCCTAGCCAAGAAGTGTTCGCTAACTGGGTGAGGACCAAAAAGTTGTACCCGCGTTGTGTTGTTAAGTGTAATTTACCATACAAACGACAATGGCGAAAAGAGATCCGTTGTGTGACGAAATGTATTTGGTTATATTTGTTTTGTGCTTAAAAATGTGCCTAGATTGCAAAACCGTAGACCAGAAGCAGTGAAGTCATTATTATGTTTTTTCTCGTGCAGTTGTGTTAAGTGGTCTACCTACTTGTGTTATGTTTTTTTTTCATGCCGATATCAGGGCTGGGATTACACGGTAATAACGATATCGTATTTGACCTGTTTCCGTATTGTCAACGTTTTCATAACTCTTATGTCATTTACAATAATGGCGACTGTGACATAAACGATTCTGGGCCCTGGGCCTCTGTTCTACGATATCGCATTTGACGTGTTTTAGAATCATTTATGTCAGAGTCGCCATTATTGTAAATGACATAAGAGTTATCAAAAGGTTGAAAATACGGAAACACGTCAAATACTATATAGTTATTACCGTGTAGAAACCCAGCCCTGTTTGTAGGGCATGTTCTATGGGACTAAGCATTATGTATCGAGTTACACGAGTTTCTAACTAATTACGTTAGTATTATTCCGGAACAGATGTAAATACGAGTAGTATCGTAAATCTACACAACTATGGTCCTGGCCTACAACAATAGCCCAATTTTCTTCATTACATTGTTCTAAAATATGATATCTTACTGCTATTATTGCTGGGTATATGTACTGTTTGGCCTAAAATCGATTGCTCTAAACTCTAGCTATAGCTAAATCTATCATATTTTTACAACAATGTGATAAGTAAAATTTGACCATTGTTTTAGGCTAGGACCATAGTTGTGTAGTTTTACGGTAGGCATTTTTCGAATGCTGGCTTCGCACGAAGAGGTATATTTGCGATTTATGAATGCCATATGTTTTTGTAACTTTGTTACTTATTTATTTGTAACGTTTTTTACAGTTGTTTGTTTTTATATGTGATATATTTTGATATTATTTTATTGGTTTTGATATAATTTTATTTGCCGTGTATGTTTTATTTTTGATCAATGATTTTTCTTGTGTATGTTGGTTTTTTATTGCGTATCTGTGCAATCTCGTACATTTGCGTGACCTTCCTTCCTTTACACCCACGTGTACCTTATGGCCTATTCCACTCAATAAAAGCCTTTGACGTTGTTTTTCACTCGGCTGCCATTACTAACAAGTAAATGTGGGTTATCAACCGTATGTCAACCGTGTTATACCCCAGTAGAATAGCATGTCCCTTCATTTTTCATAATTTCTTTTGCATTCATTTCATTGGCCATGATGGTCACTGGCCTTAATTTTCCCTAATATCACATACCGGAACCCTAAAAAATAGCGGTTGCAAATTTGGTAAACTAATCAAGACCTGTCGATGTAAGGAGGCAACAGTTTTTCTACGGCAAAGTCAAGTTTGCCCTTCAAATGTGTTGAGGGGCAAACTTGACTTACATCGACATAGGTCACGATTAGTTTGCCAAGTTTGCAACCGCTTTTTTTTAGGGTTCCGGTATGTGATATTAGGGAAAATTAAGGCCCGGGTTTATTCTTATAATTTTGTGCAGAACTCTCGGTGAGCGAGTCCGACTCGAACTTGGCGGATATTTTATTTCAGTTATTCTACTATCATATCATAAAGTAGGGTTTTAGAATTTTGTTTTTTGAATATTATACCGGGTGTTGCCTGTAATAGGGCCAAAAAATTTAGGGATCGTTTACAAACGTAACAACATTTATTCTACAACTTTTGAAAATAACTTGTTGTTAACTAAATATTAATGAATTTAGTTTTTCCAAGCAAGCAATGTATTGCTAAAACTACAAAGTTTGTAGGCTGACAGTAGATATCAACTAGACTATTGGATGGAGTACATTGAAAATGCTATTTAGTTTGTTCGAAAAAAATCCCAAATAATAAATTACATATTTTTTTAAAGTTGTAGAACAAATGTTGCTACTACTAAAAACGATCCCTCAATTTATAGCTTCTATTATAGGCAACACCCGGTGTAGCAGTTTAGTTTTTATTGCCTTGTTTTTAGAAGTTTTCTTGTGATATCCATTAGGAGGCTTCTCATATCTCATAGGTCTGTGTTATCAACACGAAAAGCATTTCAAAATATTTGAAAGCGCCGACGACGCACCAGGTAAAAACCTATCTTAGTTAATTAATCAATACATCTGTGCATTTTCAACGCCAAGAATATTAAGAAATAGTTATTAGTGCAACAAGAGAGCAAAGTTGTTTTTTGCTGCGAGGGTTGATTTTGAATCCCGAGCAAGCGAAGGATTCTAGAATTGAATCACGAGCGTAACGAGTGAATCTAGGTTAGAATTCTGAGTGCAGCGAGGGATTCAAAGACACGAGATGCAAATAACTTTGGTCTCATGTTGCACATACAATTTTTCACCTTAGCAGCGACAAAATATAAACCTTTATCTACACACATATCATAAACCCTCTATGATGCGCTCAAAAATCGCAAATTACGACGAGCATAAAGATAAACTGTTTTATTAAAACACATTTCTTATTTGTGAAAATGTTGTTATTGCTTAAACATCAAATTCGATATCAATATTACATTCAAATTTCGAACATCTTTGAATAACAGCAATTTTATTTGACCTCGATTCTAATATCACTCGAGATGACATTTTATTCGAAATGGAATGTCAATTGCATACAATTTTGACAAATCTCGCTTGTTACTTGATATCGAACGATATGATAGTAGAGGCCGACTCTAGTTTGTCTATGAATTAAAATAAAACTACGGGTGCCGCCATTTTTGGCGTTCTATTTGTCTTGTCGCAAAAAATCGTTTAGTTTTTTATAATAATATATGTATGTAGATTGTAACTGTACATAATTAGGCATTAAACCACCCATGTGACGTTATTATGTAACAGTCACATAAACTACCATAAGGTAAAAATAAACCAACATCCCCCAGCCGCCCGTGCGCCGCACCACGGCCACGGAACAAAAATTAAAAAGTTACTTTGTCTCACGCTCGCAGCAAAATTAAATTTTGCTCACTGTTTTTAAACAGCAAAACCACCCTTTTCGAGGTTCTGTGGTGAACAGTAAAATATCACATCAATAAGTTCCGGGTTTACTTACTCTAAACTCACTTAAAATTAGCGAAATCACTGCGGCATACCGCGGTGGACCGCCATTAATAAAAATGAGACAAAGACAAAAACATCATGACCATTAATTGACAGATCTCGTTTGCATTTTCACCGTAAGTGCTTTTCATAAAAAGACAATGTTTAATAGAGATTTCTTTCTCAAAATAAACACGACGACAATGATCAAGCGATAATAATAATAAATAATATGAACATCATTGAATTTTAAACCGCTCCGCAGCATCTCCCCACTCTTCCTTAACCCAATGTTAACTATCCTTACTAATATTATAAATGTGACAGAGTAGATGTTTCTTACGCTTTCACGCAAAAACTACTTGACAAATCATCATGAAACTTTGTACACATATTCTGTAAGGTACTAGAAGTAACATAGAATACTTTTTATAAAAAAAAAAATGCATGAAAAAAAATTGCAGCGGGTTGCTAGTAAAGTCTATATATGTACCTAGGTACTACTCGTATCTCCAAATAAATTAAATCTAACTAAATACATTATCCCATCAAAAACAGAGGAAAAACTGTTTTGACTAGAGAACCTCTTTACTGGTGACCAATAAGACGAAATGGTAATGTGTAAAAATATTTTACCACCCATGTCTCACTTTTCTTAAATTGCTTTTGTAACCTCTCTTTTCACCAAAGGTCGTCCACCCGCGCAATAATACTATGTACTTATAATGTAAACAGGGAGTCCGTAATACTCGAAAAAACAAAGGATAGTGGAATGCGCACCATAAATTGTGCCACTCGCGGGACTTGTGCCGTGCTGACTAGGGTGGCCAGGAGTAGGTTTTATTTAGGACAATCTTTTTTTTTGTCTTTTTTTCTATAGATTTACTAGCGTATTGTAGCGTTCTTAAATTCGATATGAGAACTTTGATTTTATGAAATGCACTCATAAAAACTTTAACTACTTTCCTAATTGAACAGTGACATCTGTGATGACCCTTCAAAATGGCCCATGATCGGTTTAGTCGCTTTGTATACAATAGTGATTCATTTACTCTGTAACATCGGCTCGTATTCCTTTGATGTATCGACGACAGTGAACCGATTACTTTCGATTACTGGCAATTATAGCAGTCGCTGGCGATTATGTTTTCTTTACAATCGTACGTGCCTATGTGCCTATAATAGCTCATCATTGGCTATTGTGAAGGAAGAGGTGCTGATACGGATAACAGGGTAGAAGAAAGCGCCATCTGTTGTCAAGTAGCACTTCTCATTTATCCGTATTGCAATGTATAAGCTTCCTGAAAATCCTTAAACTAAACCGAAATAAACGGCCGTGGCCGTCTCCTAAACTTTTATAATATTAAAGGGATAACGATACAGTGAATCAGGAAAAGTATTGTACGGCCGCCATTACCCTCAAGGGCATTAGAGCTATTATAACGTTGGCAATACGATAACATGACAAAAGCAACTAGGTTTCACCAGCCCAAGGCCAACTGTGGGCAAATGAGCTCTTGAGACTTAGTACAGTTGACTACAAAGAGATGTCCACTTTTTCAACTTGCATTGTAATACATCGGTAATTTCAGGACTCTTTCTTTATAGAATGTGATTATTCACCAGGCAAACAAGCCAAAGATTATGTATCGACTATGTTTTTTGCCGGTTTGTACACTGCTCCACCGACGCTCAATTTTGAAATGAGTCATTTCATATCACGTATCACTTTCCAGAATTTTCATTTCGTAGAACGCTAACTTCTGCTGAAACCTTATTGTTTTTAGATTATTTTTGGGTGATCACAGGTCTATTTTTTTCGTAAATTACTATGTTTAAGCCAATATCTTTGTATTTACTTAAATAAAATGAGGTTGCCGAAAAAAACAATCCAAACATTAAAAAAGTTTGAAAATTTTAACAATACAACTTTCTGGCTAAGCCCATTTCTGCATAACCGGCGTCAGGACTGCTTTAGACCTATCTTTTAAAAACAAAACTTTTATGCACACAAGCTTTTAACTATTGATCACAGGAAAGAGAACTTTTGTTTTTAATAGTGTGTATGACCTAGTTATACTTCTCTTTCATAGCACTTTCCAGAGAGCTTAAGAAAAAAAATATGCATGTTCTCTATTATCGCTTGGTCGCCCTAAGGTCACCCACACTAGCGTGCGCTAGGGCTGGCGCGCTTTGATTTCCCGCGTGTGGAGTGGATGAATCGACTACTTACTGCTTATAGCTTATTGTATGCACAGCCAATAGTACTCTGAAGCTTCAATCGTTACACTGTGTTTTGAACCCTCACCACCCCAAAAAAGAGGGGTGATATGAGTTAACGGGTCCATTTGTGGCAGTAGGATTCATTTGAATGTTTTTTTAAAGAAAGCTGTTTAAATCGGGATGGTTTGCCACTCCATGTGTCTTCCCGTGAATGTCGTAAGAGGCGACTAAGGGAATAAAGGCTTGTAGTACTGTTAGGCGATGGGCTTGCAACCTGTCACTAATACAGTAGTTTACTAAGTTTACTTCTTGGTCTGATTGTGCTAAATGTGGTTACAGAATTATAAACAAATCTTTTGAGAGTTGTTGGTATTCTGTAGCTCAGCCTACCCCACTGGGAATAAAGGCGTGATGATATATATGTATGTGTATGTGGTTCATCAAGGCTTCATCAAAATTGTTTGCTCTGAAAATGAGTCGCCTTTAGATTTTCGGGATTTGCTAATGTTTCACCGTACTAACAAACTATAGTTTTACATAGAAACATGCTTCAAAATGGCCCTAAAATCAACAAACAGGATAGTTGGGTCATTGAATAGGTCTTTAAATCTACTTAATTTCGTTCAATTGGCACCAAGCCAATTACCCATTGCCAAAATACCATTGCGTTTATTTTACACACTTCGGTACCCTAATGAATAGAATAGAAACATTTATTCGACGATTACAAGAAAAAAAAACAGTTAAACAATTATAGCATAGTGTTGTCATGAGTGATCCTGTGATATCGAAAATGACACCACTCAGCACTGTGTCACGGCATCAACCGCGACGCTGATTTTCAGTGGCGCCAAAGTGACACACGAACGATGAGACAGCAGACTACACAGACACCAAGGGAAGTGATATAAGAATACGAAACTGATAAATTAATACTTTAAAATAAATAAATGGGAATTAACGAAGGAGAACAAATTGGTCATGAAAATAATGTACATAAAATAAACAGGAAGGAAACTGACCATAGACAAAGGAAGGAGAGATAGGAACCAATCAGTACTACCAACATCAACCCGCAACGGCCGGCGATGGTTAGCAATACTGGGTTGGCAGTGGAACAGCCTGTACCTAATGATTAATGATCTGCTTAGAGAATACCTCCAAGGGAAACCTGTTTTCTGGGCCTCTATTCTACTGCGTTATAACGATATCGCGTTTGATGTGTTTTAGAAACGTTTATGAATCAGTGACATTATTGTAAATGACATAAGAGTTCAAAACGTTGACAATACGGAAGCACGTCAAAGACGATATCGTTGTTAACGTGTATAGAATCCCAGCCCAGGGCTGGAATTCTACACGGTAATAACGATATCGTATTTGACCTGTTCTCTTATGTCATTAATAATAATGACATAGTGACATAAACGATGCTTAAACACGTCAAACACGATATCGTTTTGACGCAGTAGAATAGAGGCCCAGATAGGTCGTATTTACGGTGACTAAAATACGAATATCTCAGTTCTTCTATGGAATTCAACTTTTTGCCGTTAGAACGAAATGAAGAAGATTTAAAGATATATTTAATGACCTAGCTCTCAGCTGTTGGCCAAGCCCCATACAAAGTTGCCCGTCATATGGTCCTTTAACCTCTTGAGACCCACCATACTACAATCCGGTAGATTTTTGTTAGTAGGAATTTGAATCTACCAGCAAGGAAATAAAGTTCAATTACCTTTGCACTTAAATGACATTTTCAATTTTGAAACAAATAAAAATGAACTTTATGCTCCTTGAAATAATGTTTAAATTGAATTGACTGGATTATGTACTTTCTAAAGGACACCGTTGTGCATTGCAGCAGTAATAATGTTAAAGTCTTACCTAAAATACAAATATGGTACGATGGTGTGGTTAAATAGCCGGATTCATGTTATGTACTATTTAAAACCCGTTGTACTATACCTACTTATTCATCGTATATAATTATTTTTTATCTGAATAAGAATCTGAACAAACCTTTGTAACGTCTTCATTCCTAGAGTGGGGTACTTAGTCAGACCTACAGAAATACAAACAACTCTAAAAAGACCTGTTTAAAATTCTGTAACCGCATTTTGCACAATCAGGCCCAGCAGTTTGAAAGTGTATTAGTGACAGGTTGCAAGCCCATCGCCTAACAGTATTACAAACATTTATTCCCTTAGTCGCCTCTTACGACATCCACGGGAAGACATGGAGAGGCAATATTCTAACCCGGCAATCACACGAGGTAAAAACCATCCCGATTTAAACAGCTTTCTTTAAAAAAACATTGAAATGAATCCTACTGCCACAGATGGACCCGTTAACTCATAACCCATCGCCTAACAGTAGTACAAGCCCTTTGTAATGTATTAAACGGTTTAAATATAAATGTGTGATGTTCTAGATTAATAGTGAAATAATACGCGGAGCTCAACTGAACGGTTTATTCGCTAACAGCAAACTGACATACGTCACATAAGAATAATCTACCCACATTTACTTAAACACTACATTCCCTCCACCAATAATACACAAAATATTTGATTACAAATAAACCATTAAGTTTTGTAATTGTCGTCCCTGTTCCTGGTCATACGCACTGGGAACCGACGTCCATCAACAGGGCAGTCATGCCGTTCAGTTGAAGGCGCCCTATGCGCTCCTAAATCCGCTGGCAAGGTTTCTGTTTGCCGCTCCGGCTCAGTCTCACTTTCCCTCTCTTCAAAATGGCGTCCGGGGGAACCAGCTGGTGAAGCGAGACTTGCGAAAGACGTGTCCGGGGAAGCCTCTGGAGTATTATATTCGTTGCTTTCAGCGACTGTGTCCGGAATATTGCATTGCAAAGTGGGTATATCGCCATCATATAACTCGTCTTCTACGGCATCACTGCCTTTGTACATTAAAAGTTGATCTGCATGCTTTTTGGCAGTTATGTTCAAATCTGGAATACTAACTATAAACATTCTGGAACCTACTTTCCTGTCGATGATACCCTTTTTCCATATATACTTGGTGCCATTTTTGTAAAAAGACTTAATTAATACATTGTTCCCTTTTTTAAAAACACATTTTCTTTGTCCCCCGTTCTGATTAGTTTGTAAGATCTGTTTGGTACGAACGTTTTCATTAGCCGAGGAACTCGACGGCAGGTCACGTGACGCGGTATTGCCGCTCTTATCAGTGTGCGGCGTGCCGATGCACAGCAGATCGTGTCGATTACGTAACGGGCGGCCTATCAACAGCTGAGCCGGCGAGAAACCGGTTGTACAATGAACAGAATTTCTGTAGTCAAATAGGAATTTATTTAATTTTATGTTAAAAATTGACTTTGATGGATTTTGTGCAAGTATTGCCTTTATGCCTTTTTTTATGGTTTTAACACTATTTTCTGCCTGTCCGTTCGATGCGGGATGGTACGGAGCTATAGTTAAATGTTTAATTCCGTTACTACTACAAAAATCGGCCATTTGAGAGGAACAAAAATTAGAAGCATTGTCTGTAACTAAAGTATGAATAAGTCCGAATCTGCTAAACATTTCCGCCAATTTATTAATTATGCTAGCACTGTCTGTCTGAGTCATAGTGTAACACTCCACCCACTTGGAGTGCGCGTCGACGGCGACGAGGAACTGGCGGCCCTGCACTGCGCACATGTCCAGGTGCAGGCGCTGCCACGGCCCGCTCGGGAACGGCCAAGGCGCGAGGGCACAGCGCCCGGGGGCGTTTCTTAGCGTAATACACACACCGCATGAACCAATTTTTTCTTCTATGTGTTGGTCTATTTCAGGCCACCACATGCGTTTCCTAGCTTCAGCTTTAGTTTTTACAACCCCCTGATGTGATTCATGTAGTTCGTTCAAAAGCTGTTCTCGGAAAATTGACGGAATCACGATTTTATGACCGCGCAAAATGCAACCCTCCTCTAAAGTCAATTCCAAACGGCAATTGAAATACGGTGTTAATTCGCTATCCGTAATTTTACGGGGCCAACCGGTTTCAATATGCGACTTAACTTTAATTAATAATTTATCTTTATTTGTTTCTGAACTAATCTCCTGGGCTGTAATGGGTTTAAGACAGCTTGACATAAAATTAATGTAGGTGGCGCGGTCTAGTTCGCTGGCGCCGGCGCCGCGCGGCGGCTCGTGCGCCGTGGCCCGCGACAGATAATCCGCAATGTTATTTTCGCTTCTTATAAATTCTATGTTGTAATTATACGCTGACATAAATAGAGCGTAACGTTGCAATCTGTTCGCTGCCAATTCGGGGACACCCTTTTTACATCCAAAAATTGACACCAGGGGTTTATGGTCCGTTCTAAGGGTAAACGGCACGGATCTACCGTAAAGATAATAATGGAATTTTTTAATCCCAAAAATAATTGCCGTGGCTTCCCGTTGTATCTGCGCATAATTTGTCTCGCTGGGCGAGAGTGAACGAGAAGCGTATGCGACGACGCGCTCCGAGCCGTCGGGCTGCACCTGCGCCAGCACGGCGCCCAGCGCCGGGCCCGCGTCCGTCGTGAGGATGGTAGGGTAGTCGGGGTTGTAATGCGCGAGCACCCGCTCTCCGGCCAGCTCCTCCTTTAACTGACGGAATGACGCCTCTTGTTCCTCCCCCCAACGCCATTTACAGTCTTTTTTAAGCAGCGTATACAAAGGGTTTAAAATACCTGACGCATTGGGCACAAATGACCGATAATAATTCGTCATACCCAAAAAAGACTGAAGCTCGGACACGTTCTTTGGACTGTTTACTTTTAAAATGGATTCTACTTTACTTTTTGACTTATGTAGGCCAAATTTATCTATAACAAATCCTAGATACTCAACGGACTTTTTAAATAGCTCACATTTGTCCTTCTTTAAACGTAGACCGGCATTTCGGAACCTACTTAAAACTTGTTCTAATCTTTCTATATGAACTTGTCGATTCGGGCCCGTTATAAGTACGTCATCAAGAAAAATACAAATTCCCTCAATACCCGACAAGAGCTTTTCTATAATTTGCTGGAAAAGACAAGGGGCACTTGACAGACCGAACACTAGCCTCGTATAGCGGAAAAGCCCTTTGTGTGTATTTATGCATGTCAAGTCTTTCGATGAGTCATCCAGCTCGCACTGGTTGTACGCTCTTGAGAGGTCAAGTTTTGAAAATTCCTCACCGCCATGCAATTTTGAGAAAAGGTCCTCAATACGAGGCAAAGGATAATTGTCAATAAATAATGCCTTGTTAAGAGTTACCGAGTAATCTCCGCAAATTCTTATGTTGCCGTCAGGCCGTAACACGGGGACAATGGGAGTAGCCATTTCGGCATGGCTGACTTTTTCTAAAATTCCCAAATCTAACAATCGGTTTAGTTCCTCCTCCACTTTTGGTTTTAAGGCCAGGGGCACGGGGCGAGGCTTAAAAAATTTAAACTGCGCGTCATCCTTAATTTTTAAATGTATTTTGTATTGATTAAACTTACCTAAGTCATTAGAAAAAATATCCGAGTATTTGTTTGCTAATACGTTCACATAATCATCCTCGCTGTTTAAGTTATTGCAATTTACGTTACAAAAATGTAAATCAAATTTGCTTATAAAGTCTCGTCCTAGTAAGGGTGGTTGGCCTATTTTGGTTTCAATAATAAAGAATTCTAGATGAATTGTTTTTTCCTCGAACGTTATAGGTAACGATACACAGCCTAAAGGCAATATCTTGCTTCCATTATAACAATTAAGCCTTATCTTACTTGATCTTAAGGTGTATTTTGATTCGAAATAATCATTAAAAACATGAGAGGGTAGAACGGAGACCGCGCTGCCGCTATCGACTTCGCACAATACCCGTTCGTTACCTATCAACACGATCTGCCGCATAGGCTTTCCGTTATCGCTACTGATACTGTACAAAAACAAGTCTTTGTTACCTTCGTGGATGTCGTCGGATTCCTGAACTATGAAGTTGTTGAACTTATCACTAACTTTACACACACGACTTAAATGTCCTTTCACATTGCACTTTTTACACGTGTAGTTAGCGTAACGACAACTGCCGTTACGCTAACTACACGTGTAAAAAGTGCAAGGAGTGGTTTTTAAAACCGCATATAGAGCATGACTTCCTCGGCGCGGCGTGGGAGCCCGCCGGGGCGCGGCCGGCGCGCAGCGCGAACACCTCGCCGCTGGGCGCGCTCGGCGCCGCCGCCGGCGCCCCCTGCCCGGTCGCTCGTATAGCCTGTCGAGCGCTCCGTGTTGCTTGAGCTAAATGCAGCGCCTTATTAAAAGTAAGCTGTGTGACACTCTCCGTGAACAATTTCTCCCTTTCCTTAGCGTTCTCGAGCCCGAGAACAAATCTATCACGTAACGCAGTATCCAGCTCCGTTGTGAATCCACAGAACTGCGCTAAACTTCGCACTCGCGCCGCCCAATCACCCAGATCTTCACCTGGCCGCTGCTCCGCCTTGTAGAAAGTATATCTCTCGGCGAAAGCGCACTTCGGTAACTCGAAATGAGTATCTAGTTTTTCTAAGAGGCTTTTGTACTCCACGCTATTTAGCGTAAGAGGGTGAACTAGGTCTCTCGCGACGCGGTAGGTTTCTTCCACTAGCGTCGTGAGGAGTATGGAGCGTCGCTTGGTACCTGCTTTATCGGTTACATCCGTCAGGTCGTTAGCGTTACACATCGATTCAAACCGCTCCTTAAATATACTCCATTCTTGTGCACTGTGGTCGAAAGTGAGGTTGCCGCCGAAAATCACGTTCGAGTTGTTCGACATCGCGTATGAAGATATATTTCACCGTGTCGTAACTTAATATACACGCGTCAGATACGTATTCGTCGCCAATTGTGATGTTCTAGATTAATAGTGAAATAATACGCGGAGCTCAACTGAACGGTTTATTCGCTAACAGCAAACTGACATACGTCACATAAGAATAATCTACCCACATTTACTACTCCCCTAAGCATGTATAGAAATGTCTTAATAGCTAGTAATATTCTAAAATTTATTTATGAATTATCACATGTATATTTTTCCCCTAGAACTTTCGTGAACTAATCAATTAATTAAAAGGTGTTTACATGGATTTTCATGATTTTTGTTTGCCATCGAGACCTGACAGATAAGTCAGATAACATAGATTATGATGATCCGTTTTACGTAAAATGTGTACAAGGAACTTGCATTTAAAGATAAAATAAACAGTATTAATAATTATGTAATTATTTTATTATCATAATACCTTTATTATTTATACTTAGATATCCAATATACATTATTAAGTAGAACGTATTAATTGTAATAAGATTTCGATTTATGTATGGGTTATCGATTTGACGTTATCAAAAAACACCAACAAAACACAATGAAGGAACACATGAAGGGAAACCTTCCAACGTCACTTAAGCGTAAACTTATGGACATGTGCATTCTTCCTATCCTCACCTACGGAGTACAGACTTTGTTTTTGACACATACCTAATCA